>CAUDMG010003965.1:750000-832500 GCA_958450375.1 Homarus gammarus
TTGAGTTATTCATTTACATCAACAGTAAAATTTTAATCTACTTTATTTTATATTATTTTATTCTCTTTTACTGTTGATGTAAATGAATACCTCAATAGCGAACCCTTTGAAGTGACAATGTTCAGGTATATAAACGATTTGACCTGTTTTAGTTTATTAAAGTTCTGATATGTACATTAAGACAAAAGTCGTGTCGTGAAATTTGGTGACAATATATGCCGAAGGACTAAACTTTTGGTGAGCTCTGCCTTGTGGTAGGGGGCGGGGCTCTCATAATGTTTCACGAGTTATATTTAATCTTCGGACAAAACTGCGACACGACTTTTGTCTTTCATTGTACACTTTCCATACATACACATAAATAATGGTTGCCCCTCGTGTAACGAGGATGGCCGGCCCTATGGCCACCTAGGCGTGAATTTGTTTAAGGTGAAGAAGCTGTCACCAACACAACAACCACACCTTGAGTTAACGATATGCATGAACCAGTGTCAAGGAATAGTCCGAGAAGACCGGACAACTCGTCAACTGCACTAGCTAACCATTACCCTGGAAAGCGATCCAGGTCCCCAATTACTGTTGGGTAGACAGAGGCCCGGGGATCGAACTCGGGTCCGGTCACTTGCGAGGCGAGGATGCTAACCATTACACCACAGGTCGCCATATGTATATACATATATACAGGTATACATACAACATAACTAAATACCTAGATAGTGATAAAGTCTTTAAATAAGGTAATTTAAGCCAACTACTGTGTCAAGTTGTTAAAGTATGGACAAAATGAACACATAATCAACAATGGTACTAAACATTTTATCTTCCAACTGTTTCATCCTAAATGTCTCGTTAAATTACTAACTACAAGATAAAATTTAGGGAAAAGTTAGATATATATATATACTTTTACTTTCAACGATATTACAGGATTGATTAGAAAGTAGTTGTATACTTTCACGTTCACTATATAAAATTATTTAGAAAGTAGTTACGGACACATACTTTTACTTTTAAAGATAACCTTACATCTAGAAAGTAATCATGGATGGGCACTTTCATTTTCAACAGTAGATATTTCTGTAGAAAATAATTTGATGTTTATAATTTCTTTTTTACAAAATTAATTAAAACCTTTAATTAATTTAACCGAAACTAACAAAAAATAACAACTAAAAAAAACATCAATTTAACATTCAGTAAAAATAAATAAAGCTTATACTTTTATTTACTTATTTAATTATTTATTTTTGTTAATTTGAATGTGAAGTTTTCCCCTTTGTTGTATTTCCAGATTCTGTGAACACCTGGAGGAGTAAATGCAATGAAGGGGTCAACACAGGTAGAATGCAGGTCAGGTGTGAGAACTGTTCGTGTTTTTTACGGCGAACTTGAGGCTGTCAACACTATCTCTGTCTGTCTGTCTGTTTCTCTCTCTATTCCCCCCCCTCTCTCTCTCTCTCTCTCCACCCCTCCTCTCCTCTCTCTCCCCTCCCCTCTCTCTCTCTCTTCACCCTTCCTCCCCCCTCTCTCTCTCTCTCTCTCTCTCTCCACCCCTCCTCTCCTCTCTCTCCCCCTCCTCTCTCTCTCTCTCTTCACCCTTCCTCCCCCCTCTCTCTCCCTCTTGGTGACGGGCCAGCAGGGTAAGGGCAGGGACTGAGTGGCTGACGCTGTTCGCTCACACTCCATTACACAACAACAAAACAACGGCGGCGATACAACCACCAACGGGACCCACCTCACCAGATTTATATATATCGAGAAAATAAAAATAAAATATACACGTAAATTTGTACAGTTGTGAATGCAAGAGAGGAAATATTGTTAAGGGTTTTATATAACGGGAAAATACTGGATATATGGTGTAATTCTTAGGTTCGTAAATGTAAATTGATGCTAAATACGATATTCTTAGGTTCGTAAATGTAAATTGATGCTAAATGCGATAATTCTTAGGTTCGTAAATGTAAATTGATGCTAAATACGATATTCTTAGGTTCGTAAATGTAAATTGATGCTAAATGCGATAATTCTTAGGTTCGTAAATGTAAATTGATGCTAAATACGATATTCTTAGGTTCGTAAATGTAAATTGATGCTAAATGCGATAATTCTTAGGTTCGTAAATGTAAATTGATGCTAAATACGATAATTCTTAGGTTCGTAAATGTAAATTGATGCTAAATGCGATAATTCTTAGGTTCGTAAATGAAAAAAAATAAGAAAAGGAATAATTCTTAAAGTTTTATATGGTGGAAAAGCGAGATAAATGCAAAAATTCTTAACTTCTCAAAGGAAAAATATATCAAATGCAGTAATTCTAAGTTTCGTAAAATAAAAGAAACTACAAATAATAATTATTCTTCAATAAAAAATAATAATACGTAAATTACTATAGTCATACACACAGAGAGGAGGAGTATTTTTAGGTACTTATATGTCGAAAAAAAGTATAAACAATTTTCTGTAATTCTATATACAAGAACGGAAACGAAAAAAGTAGTAGAATTTTACGAGCTTAAACGAAAAATGTACCAGTTTTTGAGCGCGTAAATGAAGACAAAAACGAAAACTTTTGCTATTATTGAAAAGTAGGTAAATTTTAGCAGTCGTGAATGGAAAAAGGCCTCAATTCTCAGACTTGTATCTCTCTCTCTCTCTCTCTCTCTCTCTCTCTCTCTCTCTCTCTCTCTCACACACACACACACACACATACACACATACATATATATATATAAACGGACTCCAATCAATCTATCAGAAATGCTATAACTCTCTCTATCAACACGGGGAAAAATATCTCTTACTCCGCCAGTCAAAAATTCTACTGACTTTCATAGTTCTATATACGGAATCAATTGAACGATGCATGAATTTTTAACACGGGGGGAGAACTGTGTATGAATTATTGATGTGTACGTTCTTTTATACATGTGTACTTTCTTTTATACATGTATACTTTCTTTTACTCAAGTATACTTTATTCGTGTGTACTTTCTTTTATTCATGTGTACTTTCTTTTATACCTGTGTACTTTCTTTTATTCATGTATACTTTCTTTTATTCATGTGTACTTTCTTTAATTCATGTGTACTTTCTTTTATCGCGGTAACAATGGCCCAGGTGTATAGAGGTGACCTTTCTATAACGATATATCTTCTTATACAGGTATATATTAATAAATTAATTCCCCTATGTTACAATGGGTTGATGGATAACGTCGGGGGGGGGGGGGGTGGATAAAGTGCTCTCTCTCTCTCTCTCTCTCTCTCTCTCTCTCTCTCTCTCTCTCTCTCTCTCTCTCTCTCTCCCGCCCAGTTGAGTAAGTGAGTGAGTCAGCTGGATCAGTATTCATTGAGCTGGCTGAAACATCTAAATAAATAAGTCATGTATTAACATTCATGGTGATGGCCTGCAGGGAGGGAGGGAGGGAAGGAGGGAAGTAGGGGGGAGAGTAAGGGGTTGAAAGGAGGGAGGAAGGAAGGGAGGGGTGGAAGGAAGGGAGGGGGTGGAAGGGAAGGAGGGAGTGAGGGAAGTAGGGAGGGATGGAGGAAGGGCTGGAGGTAAGGAGGATAGATGAGATGTAGGGATGGAAGGAAGGAGAACGGATGGGACGATAGGAAGAGGAGAGAGAGAGAGAGAGAGAGAGAGAGAGAGAGAGAGAGAGAGAGAGAGAGAGAGAGAGAGAGAGAGAGAGAGACCAGTTCAACAACAACACTCGGCATAAAAGTGTAATTTTCAGCTCTGGTGGTCACAGTCACAACTGATTCATCCGCGACAGTTGACAATATGGACGAGAAACTTCCCAACTAACCTAACCTAACCTAACCTAAGCTAACCTAACCTAACCTAACCTAATTCCCACACCATAAAAACTACTGCCAGCACGAGCAACGGCGCCTGGCGGGTCTCTTGGCTTTTGATGGTTGTAACGTCAGACGATCGTTCGCTACCCGAACCTAACCTAATGTGACCTAACAGAACCTACCCTAACCTAACAGAACCGACCCTAACCTAATGTGACCTAACAGAACCTGACCTAACCTAATGTGACCTAACAGAACCTAACCTAACCTAATGTGACCTAACAGAACCTAACCTAACCTATCTTAATCTAACGTAACCAACCCTAACCTAAGCTAACCTAACCTAACGTGACCTGACCTAATCTTACCTAACCTAAACTAACCTATTTCTTCCCTCTAATTCAGTCACTCTCACTAATACCTTATAATAACACGCCTATGGAAATTACGCCAGACGAACGTTCGCCCATCTTCTGCAGACAGTAACCTTCCTATGCGTGAGAGAGATGTTAGTTAAGTACATATATGGAAGCGCTCTGATGTTGATTCTGCCTGGCTCTCTCTTTTCCCCATCTTCCTCTAACTCTCCTTCCTCCCTCCTCTCCACTCTTCTTTCTCTCCTCCCATATCCCCCCCTCTCTCTCTTTCATCTCCACCCCTCTCTCTCTTTCCTTCCTATCCACCCGTCTCTCTCTTTCCTTCCTATCCACCCCTCTCTCTCCTTCATCTCCACCCCTCTCTCTCTTTCCTTCCTATCCACCCCTCTCTCTCTCTTTCCTTCTATCTCTCTCCCTCCCACACTCATTCTCTCTGTAACCCCCTCCGGTCAGACAGCCAGCCAGCGGTGACGTGAGGACAGACCACCCCTCACTCGTCCTCCTCGCTCCATTACACAATAACAAAACACACACGCTGCTCGACCACTCTGCCGCGGCCTGACCACACTGATGAAAAATAAACACTACTTTCCCGTGATGATATGAGGTATGTTAACAATGAGAGCCGTGGTGTGTAGCGCGTATTGAAACGGAGGACTACCTGTAGATTAAGTCCCCCCCCCCCCCCCGTTTGCTTTACCTGGTGGTTAAACATACGAATGGTAATGTAACCTAACTTAAACTAACCAGCAGTAGTTTAAACTGATCTAAGCTAACCTAAGCTAACCTAACCTAACCTAACCTAACCTGACCTAACCTAACTTAAACTAACCAGCAGTAGTTTAAACTGATCTAAGCTAACCTAACCTAACCTAACCTAACCTAACTTAAACTAACCAGCAGTAGTTTAAACTGATCTAAGCTAACCTAAGCTAACCTACCTTAGTTTAACATAGCATAATCTGACGTAACCTAACCTAACCTAGCATAGCATAGCATAAGCGAACAAAGCATAACCTAACCTAACCTAACCTAACCTAACCTAAAATATCATAATCTAATATAACATAAACTAACCTAACATAACCTAACCCCGCACAGCATAACCTAACTTAACATAGCATAATCTAGCCTAACCTAACAAAGCATAACTTAACCTAACCTAACCTAACCTAACCTAACATAACCTAACCCCGCACAGCATAACCTAACTTAACATAGCATAATTTAGCCTAACCTAACAAAGCATAACTTAACCTAACCTAACCTAACCTAACCTAACCTAACATAACCTAACCCCGCACAGCATAACCTAACTTAACATAGCATAATCTAGCCTAACCTAACAAAGCATAACTTAACCTAACCTAACCTAACCCCCCCTCCAGGTATAACGTTACTGTATTTAATCAACAGATGAAATAAGCCAGGGAGTAATAATCTGCACATGAGCCCAGAAAATAATAAACATTCATGGCCAAGTTATAATAATAAAAATAATATATATGCTTCCGAATATAAATAATATTGAGATATGCAAATCTAAATTGAACAATGATTTTTGGGATCACCTGAATAGTAATTACTCTAACGCTGCCTAGAAGGTCAGGTTAGGTTAGGTTAGGTTAGGTCAGGTCAGGTTAGGTTAGGTTAGGTTAGGTTAGGTTAGGTCAGGTTAGGTTAGGTTAGGTCAGGTCAGGTCAGGTTAGGTTAGGTCAGGTCAGGTTCGGTTAGGTTAGGTTAGGTTAGGTCAGGTTAGGTTAGGTGATGGGTGGTTAATCTTCAGGTGAATTAAAATAAGATGATTTGAGTGTCTCTTAGTAATTGTTGTCCACTTTTGGTATAGAGAAGTTGTTTTGTTCTTCACTGATACTTTATACCTCACTGATACTTTATACCTCACTGATACTTGATACCTCACTGATACTTTATACCTCACTGATACTTTATACCTCACTGATACTTTATACCTCACTGATACTTGATACCTCACTGATACTTTATACCTCACTGATACTTTATACCTCACTGATACTTTATACCTCACTGATAACTTTATACCTCACTGATACTTTATACCTCACTGATAACTTTATACCTCACTGATACTTTATACCTCACTGATACTTTATACCTCACTGATAACTTTATACCTCACTGATACTTTATACCTCACTGATAACTTTATACCTCACTGATACTTTATACCTCACTGATACTTTATACCTCACTGATACTTTATACCTCACTGATACTTTATACCTCACTGATACTTTATACCTCACTGATACTGTATATCTCACTGATACTTTATACCTCACTGATACTTTATACCTCACTGATACTTTATACCTCACTGATACTTTATACCTCACTGATAACTTTATACCTCACTGATACTTTATACCTCACTGATAACTTTATACCTCACTGATACTTTATACCTCACTGATACTTTATACCTCACTGATACTTTATACCTCACTGATACTTTATACCTCACTGATACTTTATACCTCACTGATAACTTTATACCTCACTGATACTTTATACCTCACTGATACTTTAAACCTCACTGATACTTTATACCTCACTGATACTTTATACCTCACTGATACTTTATACCTCACTGATACTTTATACCTCACTGATAACTTTATACCTCACTGATACTTTATACCTCACTGATACTTTAAACCTCACTGATACTTTATACCTCACTGATACTTTATACCTCACTGATACTTTATACCTCACTGATACTTTATACCTCACTGATACTTTATACCTCACTGATACTTTATAACTCACTGATACTGTATACCTCACTGATACTTTATACCTCACTGATACTTTATACCTCACTGGAAACCCTCCTTCCCCCCTCTCCCCTCCCATATCCTCCCTCTCTCTCCTTCACCTCCACCCCTCTCTCTTCCACCCTACCCTTCTCTTTTCTTCCTATCCACTGTTTTCTCCCTCTCTTCCACTTTTCATCTCTCAGTCAGGAAGACCCAACCAAAATAACCCACCACCCAGAACAAAGTACTAGATGTCTTGAAGGAGGAAGGCAAGGTAGCTGGTGTGCACGGTGTATGTCCTGTAGTTCCGTGCATATTCCATGACAGGTGTTGGAGAGGCAGGTGTTGGCAGCACAGAGGTCTCGTCACAAGGAGATAGTCTCATAGTTTGTTTATGGTTAGGCACAGGTGTTGCTCAGGTGTTGTCCAGGTGTTGTCTGTGTTGCGTGTTAATTATTTACGTACAGGTGTGTGTGTGTGTGTGTGTGTGTGTGTGTGTGTGTGTGTGTGTGTGTGTGTGTGTGTGTGTGTGTGTGTGTGTGGTCTGAGGCGTTTTGGTCATTGGAGTTTTGTAGTTACCTGTCCACCAAGAACTAAATATTAATTAAATTTCTCCGGTATCCACAATGAGAAAACATGAAACCCGTATAATATCTTTCTTTAATTACTGAGTATCTTCTTACAGGTAATCTAACTTGTAAAACACCTACGAGGACTATAACCATTGAGTGATGCTGAATAGGACAATGGTGTACTATCGTTTGCCTTCTTGAGTATTGGAGTCACATTATGTATCTCTGAATCCTATCAATCGTGCGTGTGTGTGTGTGGGTGGTGATTGATGAATATAGATGGGTGTTAATGGTATGTTATTATCGGTTTCGTGGAGGAATTATTCGAAACTTTAATAATAATTTGTTTTCCTACCCTAAATAGTTAAATTATTTGACGCCATATTAAATTATTCGAACCCAACATTAAATGATTCGACTTCCACACCAACTTATCCCCCATCCTCTCCTATCAAATTATTCGACTTCCAACATCAAATTATTCTTCAACACTTACCCTCACACCCTACCTACACCCATCCCCCAAAACACCACCATCTTGACTGACCGCTAAGTTAAGATCTTTTTTTTCTGTCTTTTCTTTTTTTCTTTCCTTTTTTTTTTTACTTCGACACCTTGGTCTCCTTTTTAGGGCAACATCTAACTCGCCCGGCTGGAAACTTGGGCTCTAAAAGTTACTGAGGTAAAAATTGTGTAATGGATTTTGAAAGTTGGACCCCCTCTGCTGCCATGGTTCTTCTGACCCCGTTTATCACTTTATATTAATTTTACACCTAAATGCGCATAAACCGGGGAATGTGTTGAGCAGATTTTCCTTCTTGTCTCTCGATAAAAATCCTTACTTGGGGTTTAACTTACTGGAAGGATTTTAGGAGAGAGAGAGAGAGAGAGAGAGAGAGAGAGAGAGAGAGAGAGAGAGAGAGAGAGAGAGAGAGAGAGAGAGAGAGAGAGAGAGGGATTTTGTGTTTCTGTACAAGTGTTGGTGGGGTGTTTAAGTACAGGTGTTGATATAATGACAGGTGTTGATACAAATACAGGTGCACGTTCTATAATTAGGCTGGGATGAGGGGGAAGAGGAGGTGACATTTAATATAGGAACCTCTTACGCTGTTGTTGTTGTTATTCTGTCATTAATGTTGTTATTGGTATTACTGCTGTTGTTCATGCTACTTTTCCTGGTGTTCCTGCTGTTACTGGTGCTCCTGCTGTTACTAGTGTTCCTGCTTATTACTAGTGTTCCTGCTGTTACTAGTGTTCCTGCTGTTATTGGTGCTCCTGCTGTTACTAGTGTTCCTGCTGTTACTGGTGCTCCTGCTGTTACTGGTGCTCCTGCTGTTACTAGTGCTCTTGCTGTTACTGGTGTTCCTGCTGTTACTGGTGTTCCTGCTGCTACTGGTGTTCCTGCTGTTACTAGTGTTCCTGCTGTTACTGGTGCTCCTGCTGTTACTAGTGTTCCTGCTGTTACTGGTGTTCCTGCTGTTACTAGTGTTCCTGCTGTTACTAGTGCTCCTGCTGTTACTAGTGTTCCTGCTGTTACTAGTGTTCCTGCTGTTACTAGTGTTCCTGCTGTTACTGGTGTTCCTGCTGTTACTGGTGCTCCTGCTGTTAATAGTGTTCCTGCTGTTACTAGTGTTCCTGCTGTTACTAGTGCTCCTGCTGTTACTGGTGCTCCTGCTGTTACTGGTGCTCCTGCTGTTACTAGTGTTCCTGCTGTTACTGGTGCTCCTGCTGTTACTGGTGTTCCTGCTGTTACTGGTGCTCCTGCTGTTACTGGTGCTCCTGCTGTTACTAGTGTTCCTGCTGTTACTGGTGCTCCTGCTGTTACTGGTGTTCCTGCTGTTACTGGTGCTCCTGCTGTTACTAGTGTTCCTGCTGTTACTGGTGCTCCTGCTGTTACTGGTGCTCCTGCTGTTACTAGTGTTCCTGCTGTTACTGGTGCTCCTGCTGTTACTAGTGCTCCTGCTGTTACTGGTGCTCCTGCTGTTACTGGTGCTCCTGCTGTTACTAGTGTTCCTGCTGTTACTAGTGTTCCTGCTGTTACCGGTGCTCCTGCTGTTACTGGTGCTCCTGCTGTTATTGGTGCTCCTGCTGTTACTAGTGTTCCTGCTGTTACTAGTGTTCCTGCTGTTACTGGTGCTCCTGCTGTTACTAGTGCTCCTGCTGTTACTAGTGTTCCTGCTGTTACTAGTGTTCCTGCTGTTACTGGTGCCCCTGCTGTTACTAGTGTTCCTGCTGTTACTAGTGTTCCTGCTGTTACTGGTGCTCCTGCTGTTACTAGTGTTCCTGCTGCTACTAGTGTTCCTGCTGTTACTGGTGCTCCTGCTGTTACTAGTGTTCCTGCTGCTACTAGTGTTCCTGCTGTTACTAGTGTTCCTGCTGTTACTAGTGTTCCTGCTGTTACTAGTGCTCCTGTTGTTACTAGTGCTCCTGCTGTTACTAGTGTTCCTGCTGTTACTGGTGCTCCTGCTGTTACTAGTGCTCCTGCTGTTACTGGTGCTCCTGCTGTTACTGGTGTTCCAGCTGTAACTAGTGTTTCTGCTGTTACTGGTGCTCCTGCTGTTACTGGTGCTCCTGCTGTTACTAGTGCTCCTGCTGTTACTGGTGCTCCTGCTGTTACTGGTGCTCCTGCTGTTACTAGTGTTCCTGCTGTTACTGGTGCTCCTGCTGTTACTGGTGCTCCTGCTGTTACTAGTGCTCCTGCTGTTACTAGTGTTCCTGCTGTTACTGGTGTTCCTGCTGTTACTGGTGTTCCTGCTGTTACTGGTGTTCCTGCTGTTACTAGTGTTCCTGCTGTTACTAGTGTTCCTGCTGTTACTGGTGCTCCAGCTGTTACTGGTGCTCCTGCTGTTACTGGTGCTCCTGCTGTTACTAGTGTTCCTGCTGTTACTAGTGTTCCTGCTGTTACTAGTGTTCCTGCTGTTACTGGTGTTCCTGCTGTTACTGGTGTTCCTGCTGTTACTGGTGTTCCTGCTGTTACTAGTGTTCCTGCTGTTACTAGTGTTCCTGCTGTTACTGGTGTTCCTGCTGTTACTGGTGTTCCTGCTGTTACTGGTGCTCCTGCTGTTACTGGTGCTCCTGCTGTTACTAGTGCTCCTGCTGTTACTGGTGCTCCAGCTGTTACTGGTGCTCCTGCTGTTACTAGTGTTCCTGCTGTTACTAGTGTTCCTGCTGCTACTGGTGCTCCTGCTGTTACTAGTGTTCCTGCTGTTACTAGTGTTCCTGCTGTTACTGGTGCTCCTGCTGTTACTAGTGTTCCTGCTGTTACTAGTGTTCCTGCTGTTACTAGTGTTCCTGCTGTTACTAGTGTTCCAGCTGTTACTGGTGCTCCTGCTGTTACTGGTGCTCCTGCTGTTACTAGTGTTCCTGCTGTTACTAGTGTTCCTGCTGTTACTAGTGTTCCTGCTGTTACTGGTGTTCCTGCTGTTACTGGTGTTCCTGCTGTTACTAGTGTTCCTGCTGTTACTAGTGTTCCTGCTGTTACTGGTGTTCCTGCTGTTACTGGTGCTCCTGCTGTTACTGGTGCTCCTGCTGTTACTAGTGTTCCTGCTGTTACTAGTGTTCCTGCTGTTACTAGTGTTCCTGCTGTTACTGGTGCTCCTGCTGTTACTGGTGCTCCTGCTGTTACTGGTGTTCCTGCTGTTACTAGTGTTCCTGCTGTTACTAGTGCTCCTGCTGTTACTAGTGCTCCTGCTGTTACTAGTGTTCCTGCTGTTACTAGTGTTCCTGCCAGTCTACCAAAGGAATGAACACTTTCTCCCAAAAACTATGTGAGAAATGTAAGACTTTTTTTTTTTTTTATCCATGAATAACTCAACTGCCTCGGCCTGGTGTTGTCCTTCCTCACGTCAGGGTGTTGTTCTCCTCACGTCAGGGTGTTGTCCTTCCTCACGTCAGGATGCTGTCAGAGGTCTCGGCGTCTTCAAAAAATAATCATGCAGTTGTAAGCGAAAGCACGGACGAGAGAGTTAAAACACAGGTGTGGTGGGCAATACCTGGGCTACCTTGTGTCTCTTGTTGCTTTCCACCCCTACCCACACCTACCCACCCCCACCCACCTACCCACCCACACACCTCATTCCATTTCTCGCACATTCCTCCCTCCTTTCACCTTCAATCTTCACCCTCATTCCCATCTCCTACACTCTTCTCGTTTCTCCTCCCTCTTCCTCACGCCCCTTCCTCCTGTCATTCTCACTCCTCTTCTCCTTCTTCCTCTACACATCGTTCCCCTTCCTCTCATCCATGTCGACTCTTTCTTCATTATTTAATTTCCGTTGTTTCCCCGAGTTGACTTAACCCCTTGAGTACTATGAATTAACCATTTGAGTACGAATAATTAAACCCTTTGAGTACGAATAATTAACAACTTGAGTACGATAATTTAAGAAACGTAAGCGAAGAAATCGTCTTATAATTACTATTTCCCGTAGAAGCAAAAAGTAAGACTTGGTAAATGGTGCGTAAAGACACAAGGCGTTGAAGCCCCAAATAATATTAATACAATAACAACTGATCATAAAAACACAATGAAATATAATCTTATCACTATATGTATATAAAGTATTACTGGGGTTACTTTATAGAGCTAGTCATAAAATATTTGACAGTATATTTCCGTACAGCTCAGTGTGTTGTGTAGAGGTGATAGGTAACGAACGTAGCTGCCTTCCTGCGGTTTAAATTTAGCGTAAAAAGGAACATTGTAGTTTTAGTGTTGAGTTGAAAGTTAAAGCGTTTCACCTGTGGTAAAATATATATGAAAAACGTGTTAAAACGATTAATTTAAAAGAACCGAATTTTAAACATGTGAATTTACAACAGAGGAATATCAGACTGGAAATAACATAAATCTGTTTAAATTATGAAGTTTTAACGGTGAAATTTAACACCAGAGATTAAATTGTGAATTAAAACTACGAGTCTAACAAAGAAATATAAATGACGGGATGTAAATTTGGGAACAAAATAGCTGAGAAATGAAAATACGTCTTAAGTCTTTATATAATACTTGCGCTGGTTAAGTTAATAATGAACCAAAGATACATTATACAGAGAAATAGGACTTTTATAATATTTGGTCCCAGTAAAGAGCTCGCAAAAATGTCAATATCTAATTAATCCACCGAGGCGTCAAGCTGCCAAAGGTTGAAGATAGTATTTTTAAATTGGAAGTTTTAATACTGTTGGAATTCAAATATATATATAAAAAAAACACTTTGTGGAAGGGGGGGGAAAGGGAGGGATATTCCACTGAGTGTTTTAGTTCTGGATATAAATTATTTTAACAGGAAGGAATTTGGCAGAATGAAACGCGGCTGACAGACAGACAGACACAAGCTTTCCCTAACCTCAGCGTCGGGTTAGGATGATGTGAATTGATGTCATTAGTGAGTGTAATTCATCTATACAGTCACTATGAAAGTATTTGTGGAACAGTGAAAGTAGTGCAGTAGCCATGCTTTAAGGTGACGTTAGATTTTGGGTTACACATTATAAGCAACACCATAAAGTAATCCTCTCAGGCGAACTGGCTAACGTTACGATATCCGAGTATTAGGGACGATAAGGTTGAAATACTAATAACTAAGAATGAAATATATTAATTACCTTCAAGGTCGTTATGTCTCCTTGACGTGACATCAACCACAGCGGCACACAACTGTAACAATAAACACTATTAAACATAATTATAACAATAACATAATGTATATAATTCACTTTCCTATCGTTAAATGATGACTGGTGTACGTACAGCTTGATCAGATCTAAATGGACGTCTTGGTGACAACAAAAAGAAGAAAATTATCCACTTCCTCCCAGCCGCCATATTGATGCTGTGTTCGGTGGTGTTAGGCTGTAGTCGTAGCCACATAAAACCTTAAATGACTACGGCTCTTATCGTATCTATATGTTATACTGGGTAATATATAGAAATGAGAGTGGTCGTAGTAATTATTGTCTAACTACTAAATTGGTTGGTTACGATTACAGCATGTGTGTTGTGACATATATTACTGTACAGAAACTCGCATTCGAACGTTGAAGTGGACGTTAATATAATCTACACTTCAGTTATCAGGAGTTTATTCACTTGCTCACTAAATGCTTTTATGGGCAATTTCAACGACGTTTTTTAATTTCAATCTTTCCAAATCTAAATTTATACCTCTTTTATATTGGAAAGTGGAGCTTTTACCCATTACACTTTTTATTTATGGGGAATGTACCTACTTAACTTTTTAAAATACATTATGGTAAACCTGCGAATTACTTTACTTGCGGGGTAACTGTACACCTGTTTGGGGAATTTATTTGAATATATATTAACCTCTTGTTACTGTGACCAAAAAAAATTGTGGCGAGAATCTTGGTGTAAGAGATGTTGATCATGTGGTGATATTTCCTGTTTTTTAAATGGGTGGCAAAGACATATTAAAATTCTATCTTTTTTTATTTAGATCTTTTTAAGTAGAGTTTTTACTAACTTTTAATATGAGTTTAAAGACCTTAGTTATTGTAGAGTATTAATACAATATAACATCAACTGAATTAACGTCAACGAGTGAAGGAGGTTAACTCGTAAGATCATCCACTGTTGAAATTTATTACTAAAATAAAGTTATAAATAAAAACTTGGCTACTATAAGGCAAAGATTATTTAGAATATATCTTTTTACTATTAAATTTATCGAATCACATGAATATATCTTATCTTTTTAATAGTTTAATATTTTAATCGACGTTTTTAAAGTTGGCGCTCCTTTGCCTCTGTGATGAGCTGGGTTAAAAAAAATACCACAATTTATTATAACCCATTTGATCTATATACTATAAGTAGCTTAACTGGAAATATTTTTCTTTCATAACTCCTCTCTAAGTTTGAGTTAAAAAAAATTAATTAATGGATGAATAGCCTTACACATCCTACTTAGAGGGTTAATTAATAATTGAGGGAGTGACAACATGAGTCAGTGAGGCAGCCATTTGTCAGTGAGTCTTTATCATCATATTATTCAATTTTTACCCGTATGTACCTTCTGTTTTGTGTTAATTAACCATCCACGACTTTTATAAATTGAAAATAAAGAAATGTGATAATTTATCTTGTGTTCATATAAAATATTTACGTAGAAAATTGAAGTGAAAGTCGGTGTTGAAAATTGAAGACATCCTGACAGGTATTTAAAGTGTTCTAACATATCCTAACAGGTATTTAAAGTGTTCTAACATATCCTAACAGGTATTTAAAGTGTTCTAACATATCCTAACAGGTATTTAAAGTGTTCTAACATATCCTAACAGGTATTTAAAGTGTTCTAACATATCCTAACAGGTATTTAAAGTGTTCTAACATATCCTAACAGGTATTTAAAGTGTTCTAACATATCCTGACAGGTATTTAAAGTGTTCTAACATATCCTAACAGGTATTTAAAGTGTTCTAACATATCCTAACAGGTATTTAAAGTGTTCTAACATATCCTAACAGGTATTTAAAGTGTTCTAACATATCCTAACAGGTATTTAAAGTGTTCTAACATATCCTAACAGGTATTTAAAGTGTTCTAACATATCCTAACAGGTATTTAAAGTGTTCTAACATATCCTAACAGGTATTTAAAGTGTTCTAACATATCCTAACAGGTATTTAAAGTGTTCTAACATATCCTAACAGGTATTTAAAGTGTTCTAACATATCCTAACAGGTATTTAAAGTGTTCTAACATATCTTAACATTTACTTGACATAAAACATTAAAGAAAGTGAATGAGAAAATAAATACAAGGAAATAACAAGAAAAAACGACTAATATGGGAATTTGTTCCAGTGTAAAGGTAAGATTTATATGTTGGTTATTTACTCACTAAATAAATAACGTAATTTGACACTTGGTTATTATCCTAAATTAACCCATTTTGGTATTCTAAGTGTCGTTGTCTAAAATCTAAGTAATACCAGAGAGACTAAACTGTACTAGTTGTTGGATCATATGTATATCAGCCCCCCCCCCAAGCTCGTTAACCTTACAATTAACCATCCCAGATATTGTTAAGGGATCTAATTGATGATTAAACCTGGGGGGAGGGCTAATCTCCAGGTGATTACTGATATCTTTTAAAGGTCCCAGAGAGAGAGGCTATGATGCTGAAATATTATTAACACCATAAAAGACAACTTAACTACACAAACTAGCCAATTCTACCTTAGCCTAATCCCTTCAATAAACAATTCAATATCATTAGGTTAGATTATGCTGTTACATATCTTGATAGGGTATTACTTTGTCTCTATGTCTGTCTGTGTCCCTAAAATAATAATTAGTTGTAGATTTGCATTAAACTTGACTTACAAATCTCCAGGTATAACTATATTAATTAACCTTATTCACCTGATGATTTAACACCCTAACATTATTTACAGGGGTATGTTATGTTTGGTTATGTCAGGTTAGTTTAAGTTAGGTTAGGTTAGATTTGATAAGGTTAGGTTAGGTTAGGTTAGATTTGATATGGCTAGGTTAGGTTAGGTTAGATTTGATATGGCTAGGTTAGGTTAGATTTGATATGGCTAGGTTAGGTTAGGTTAGGTTAGATTTGATATGGCTAGGTTAGGTTAGGTTAATTTGATATGGCTAGGTTAGGTTAGGTTAGATTTGATATGGCTAGGTTAGGTTAGATTTGATATGGCTAGGTTAGGTTAGGTTAGGTTAGATTTGATATGGCTAGGTTAGGTTAGGTTAGATTTGATATGGCTAGGTTAGGTTAGGTTAGATTTGATTTGATATGGCTAGGTTAGGTTAGATTTGATATGGCTAGGTTAGGTTAGGTTAGATTTGATATGGCTAGGTTAGGTTAGATTTGATATGGCTAGGTTAGGGTTATGTTTATGTTCGGTCAGGTTAGCATTAGGTTAGGTTAGGTTAGGTTAGCGTTAGGGTGGGTTATGTTAAGGTGAATTAAGCTGAGGGGCTGATCTTCAGGTGATCTTTGACTATTATAACACACGAGACGCTCTCTGATAGGTTGGCTTTTGACATCATTATTAGGGAAGCGCTGATTGGCTGATTCATGACAAGGGGGGGGGGGGGGGAAGTGGGAAACGAATTAAAGCGACGTGTTGTAAATAATATAACAAGAGTCATTATTACTTTATATACCGTCATTATATATAACAAACCCGATGCAATTCAGCTGATACTCGTCAGTTAGGACAGGACAGTGGACATCATGTTGCCTATTTATTTAATTAATCAAAAATTGCATTGAATACAAAAAGTTCATGAAATATAAGAGGAAAAAAATACAATTAAATATTCGGTATTTAAAAAAAGGATGACTTTCTATATATTTCTAGATAAATTACACAGGCCAATTATTGAACACCTGGTTACAAGTGTTCAGTAATTGGCTTTTGGGTGGTGTGAGTAACGTTTCAAAATTGAACCGAATATGTTTAACTGAACATTAATTAACGTAACTGTAAACCTAACCTAATCTAACCTAAACCTAATTTAATTGTGAACCTGAACCAACCTAATCTTAGATGATCTAACATAGTTGTGAACCTAACCAATTAAAACCTAACCTAGCTGAATCTAACTGAACCTGACCCAACTTAACCAAACATGTTAACTAATCTAACCTAACCTAACCTAACCAAACTAACATAACTTATCCAAACATGTTAACTAATCTATCCTAACCTATCCAAACTAACCTAACCAAACATGTTAACTAATCTAACCTAACCAAACTAACATAACTTATCCAAACATGTTAACTAATCTAACCTAACCTAACCTATCCAAACTAACCTAACCAAACATGTTAACTAATCTAACCTAACCTAACCTACCCTAACTAAACCTAATCAAAGTTAACTAAACATGCTAAACAATTTAACCGAACTTAGCCTAACGAAACCTGCCCTTGGTTAGTTTAGATTAGGTTGGATTAGCTAGGATTAGGTTGGGTTAGCTTAGATTAGGTTGTGTTAGCTTAGATTAGGTTGGGTTAGCTTATATTAGGTTGGGTTAGCTTAGATTAGGTAGGGTTAGCTTAGATTAGGTAGGGTTAGCTTAGATTAGGTTGGGTTAGCTTAGATTAGGTTGGAATAGCTAAGATTAGGTTGGATTAGCTAAGATTAGGTTGGGTTAGCTTAGATTAGGTAGGGTTAGCTTAGATTAGGTTGGGTTAGCTTAGATTAGGTTGGGTTAGCTTAGATTAGGTTGGATTAGCTAAGATTCGGTTGGGTTAGCTTAGATTAGGTTGGGTTAGCTTAGATTAGGTTGGGTTAGCTTAGATTAGGTTGGGTTAGCTTAGATTAGGTTGGATTAGCTTAGATTAGGTTGGATTAGCTTAGTTGATTTTGTCTGTTGTCAGTTTGAGAGGAGGTAACTACTAATGTTTATTTTTTTTCTTCCAGGTAAGCGATCATTGGCGGCTCCTCGAGGGACTGTAAACACACAAGTCAACCAAGGTACGACTGAATCAGTTTTGTATCACCTGAAGATTAGACACCCAAGCTTTGTTTACATGATGATTAAATGTTCTAACGCTAGCTTAACCTAACCTAAACCTAACCTAAACTAAACCTAACCTAACCTAACCTAACCTAAACTAAACCTATCCGAACCTAATCAAGCCAAACCTAACCTAGCTAAACCCCGTCTATCCTAACCTAACCTTGTCTACCCTAATCTAGCCAAACCTAACCTAACCTAACCAAGCCTAACGTAGCCCAGCCGTACCTAACCTAACCTAAGCCTATCCGAACCTAATCAAGCCAGACCTAACCTAGCTAAACCTCGTCTATCCTAACCTAACTTTGTCTAACCTAATCTAGCCAAACCTAACCTAACTTAATCAAGCCTAACGTAGCCCAGCCAAACCTAACCTAGCTAAACCTCGTCTAACCTAACCTAACCTATCCTATCCTATCCTATCCTAACCTAACCTAACCTAACCTTGTCGACCTAATCTAGCCAAACCTAACCTAACCAAGCCTAACGTAGCCCAGCCAAACCTAACCTAACCAAGCCTAACGCAGTCTAGCCAAACCTAACCTAACCTAATCGAAACCTAGCCTAACCTTAACCTATTATAATTTAAAGTAACTTAGCCCCTCCAGATAGCGTTAGGATTTTTTTTACGTGAAATAACTTGGGGTGTATAATTTTCAGGTCATCTTTATTCCTGTTATTTTCGTTGTTTGTGAGGTAACTGAAGTTTAGGCGCCTTCCTTTTGTAACCAGATACTATTTTCCCTCCCGTCTTTGACACGAGAATCTACCTTGATTCTCTTCTCGTTCATACGGTAGTCCCAAACCCTTTGTGTTGAGAGCGAATCCAAACCCCCCTTCTCTTACTTCTCCGTCAAGTCTTCCGTTATTGGTAAAACTTTTCATACTTTATTTCCATCCCTGTGGCATTACACCCTTCAAGAAACTAAGAGTGTTTATAAATAGAATACTCCCCCCCTTTTTTGTGAATGCCGAAGTGATGTTTATATCTGCTTTCTGCCATTTTTCGTTTGGTCTTACTTGGTTATTTCAGTGTTACAGAAGGGATATTAAATCTCTTTTTCTTCATATTGATTTTGTTGTGCTTGTAAAATTACGTGTTATATCTTTTGTATTAATATTTTAAGCCAGTTTTCTCTTCGTGTGTCTTTTTTTTTTTAGGTAATTATAGGTAGTCTGGTGCAGATCTTTAGTGCGTGAACCGTAATTATTATTTTTTTTCCAAACTCTTCAAGGTGCTATTTTGGTTATCTCAGTACGTGCTTAGCTACCACTAATATCACGACCATTCAGCACCACAACCTACCCCCACTCCATGTTTAATAGTACTCGTGTTACTGAATTACACCGAATAGGTATCAAGAGGCTCCATATTGTTTAGTTCACCCTATAGCTCTCAGGTTTTCTTTGATGTATTGTAACCCTATTCTGCCCCTCAAAGCCCCTTCCTCTTCCTCTCTAGCTGGTGTACTGTACAATACCTTCTATATCAGATATACCAGCATGGTGTATTTTATTGAAGATGACTTTATTAAAATACATGCTTAACAGCCATGCCAGATGATTTTCAAAGGATACATCATAAATTCAACATCTTGGCTTCATGTATTCCAAATTCTAGTCGTATTTAGTTAACGTGTGTCCGACATAACATACACCAGATTGAATTGATCAGCCCTGTGTTCACTTGGCCATAACGAACAACACTACCGCTATTTTCAACACCATTCAAAGCGTCGTGGGACTCTTCGTAGAGAGGATGGTGACCACAAGGACCTACATGTGTTTGTGATTACAGTATGTCGTAGACTGAGGTAATTTCTGTTGACACCTAACTACTGTAGTTAGCTGTGGGTGTTTGTACCGGACCGATAATTATTTCATGGGTAATTAATTAATAGTAATTACTCGACTTTTTTTTTTAACCCAGAATCCTTAACCACCGTGTAAAAGATTACCTTTATAGTAATTGTGAACAAAATCTACATCATAACCTCATGTGCTGGAGCGACTAATTAATTTGTTCTGGAAATTGAAAAGTAGCGTAATTTCAGTAAATATTAAAGTTAGTATATATATTCTTGAGAAAATGTTGATATAGGATATTTAAAACTTACGGGCAGAGCGTAATTGACGTTTTAGTTACTCTAAAATTTTGTAATTATTTCAGGCGTTTTCGTAGCGACTTTTAGATCAACCACCGGAATGATAAATAATTAAGAAATTTGACCAATCAGTGGGAGAAAGAAACACAGCATCTATTTAACAAGTGCTCTTCAGCTTCGGCCATCTTGTTTATGTATTCCTAAACACAAGGCAAGCTTCAGGCATTTGTGGAACAGTATCTTATATCGTCTTGATAAAACCCGTAGCTACCGAGAAGCTCGTCTTGGAAGGCTTCGAAATTTGTCAATAGAAGCTGAAGCTAAATACAGAGTTGCGTAGTCGTTAGTGCTTCCTGCTGGGTCGTCCTCGTTATTATTATTATTATTATTATTATTATTATTATTATTATTATTATTATTACATATATTTTTATTACTTTTATTTTTATTATTGAGAGAGGGTTGTACCTGTGTTAATGAGCGGTGTTCAGCTTTAAGCCACCTCAAAGACGTATGGAAGAGTCAATTAGAGCGAGCCAACACCGCACTCCACACAGCCAATTGGATTCACAGTCCACTAACTCGACGTTGATTGGTCATTCAGGGTGTTGAATGAACAGGTAACTTCATGCCCGGGTACACTGTCCAGGGTGTAAGGTGTATTACCTCAACACCCCTTTGGGTGTACTGACCAGGGTGTGTTAACAGTTGCTGGGTGTACTGACCAGGGTGTGTTAACACTTGCTGGGTGTACTGACCAGGGTGTAAGGTGTATTACCTCAACACCCCTTTGGGTGTACTGACCAGGGTGTAAGGTGTATTACCTCAACACCCCTTTGGGTGTACTGTCCAGGGTGTAAGGTGTATTACCTCAACACCCTTTTGGGTGTACTGACCAGGGTGTGTTAACACTTGCTGGGTGTACTGACCAGGGTGTGTTAACACTTGCTGGGTGTACTGTCCAGGGTGTATTAACACTTGCTGGGTGTACTGACCAGGGTGTGTTAACACTTGCTGGGTGTACTGACCAGGGTGTATTAACACTTGCTGGGTGTACTGACCAGGGTGTGTTAACACTTGCTGGGTGTACTGACCAGGGTGTGTTAACACTTGCTGGGTGTACTGACCAGGGTGTATGAACACTTGCTGGGTGTACTGACCAGGGTGTATGAACACTTGCTGGGTGTACTGACCAGGGTGTGTTAACACTTGCTGGGTGTACTGACCAGGGTGTGTTAACACTTGCTGGGTGTACTGACCAGGGTGTATTAACACTTGCTGGGTGTACTGACCAGGGTGTATTAACACTTGCTGGGTGTACTGACCAGGATGTGTTAACACTTGCTGGGTGTACTGACCAGGGTGTGTTAACACTTGCTGGGTGTACTGACCAGGGTGTATGAACACTTGCTGGGTGTACTGACCAGGGTGTATGAACACTTGCTGGGTGTACTGACCAGGGTGTGTTAACACTTGCTGGGTGTACTGACCAGGGTGTATTAACACTTGCTGGGTGTACTGACCAGGGTGTATTAACACCTGCTGGGTGTACTGACCAGGGTGTATTAACACTTGCTGGGTGTACTGACCAGGGTGTAAGGTGTATTACCTCAACACCCCTTTGGGTGTACTGACCAGGGTGTGTTAACACTTGCTGGGTGTACTGACCAGGGTGTGTTAACACTTGCTGGGTGTACTGACCAGGGTGTATTAACACTTGCTGGGTGTACTGACCAGGGTGTATTAACACTTGCTGGGTGTACTGACCAGGGTGTATTAACACTTGCTGGGTGAACTGACCAGGGTGTATTAACACTTGCTGGGTGTAGTGACCAGGGTGTATTAACACTTGCTGGGTGTACTGACCAGGGTGTATTAACACCTGCTGGGTGTACTGACCAGGGTGTGTTAACACTTGCTGGGTGAACTGACCAGGGTGTATTAACACTTGCTGGGTGAACTGACCAGGGTGTATTAACACTTGCTGGGTGTACTGACCAGGGTGTATTAACACTTGCTGGGTGTACTGACCAGGGTGTATTAACACCTGCTGGGTGTACTGACCAGGGTGTGTTAACACTTGCTGGGTGTACTGACCAGGGTGTATTAACACTTGCTGGGTGTACTGACCAGGGTGTATTAACAATTGCTGGGTGTACTGACCAAGGTGTATTAACACTTGCTGGGTGTACTGACCAGGGTGTATTAACACTTGCTGGGTGTACTGACCAGGGTGTATTAACACTTGCTGGGTGTACTGACCAGGGTGTATTAACACTTGCTGGGTGTACTGGCCAGGGTGTATTAACACCTGCTGGGTGTACTGACCAGGGTGTATTAACACTTGCTGGGTGTACTGACCAGGGTGTATTAACACTTCCTGGGTGTACTGACCAGGGTGTATTAACACTTGCTGGGTGTACTGACCAGGGTGTGTTAACACTTGCTGGGTGTAGTGACCAGGGTGTATTAACACTTGCTGGGTGTACTGACCAGGGTGTATTAACACTTGCTGGGTGTAGTGACCAGGGTGTGTTAACACCTGCTGGGTGTACTGTCCAGGGTGTATTAACACTTGCTGGGTGTACTGACCAGGGTGTATTAACACTTGCTAGGTGTACTGTCCAGGGTGTGTTAACACTTGCTGGGTGTACTGACCAGGGTGTATTAACACTTGCTGGGTGTGCTGTCCAGGGTGTATTAACATTTGCTGGGTGTACTGACCAGGGTGTATTAACACCTGCTGGGTGTACTGACCAGGGTGTATTAACACTTGCTGGGTGTGCTGTCCAGGGTGTATTAACATTTGCTGGGTGTACTGACCAGGGTGTATTAACACTTGCTGGGTGTAGTGACCAGGGTGTATTAACACTTGCTGGGTGTACTGATCAGGGTGTATTAACACTTGCTGGGTGTACTGACCGGGGTGTATTAACACTTGCTGGGTGTAGTGATCAGGGTGTATTAACACTTGCTGGGTGTACTGACCAGGGTGTATTAACACTTGCTGGGTGTACTGATCAGGGTGTATTAACACTTGCTGGGTGTACTGACCGGGGTGTATTAACACTTGCTGGGTGTAGTGACCAGGGTGTATCAACACTTGCTGGGTGTACTGACCACGGTGTATGAACACTTGCTGGGTGTAGTGACCAGGGTGTATGAACACTTGCTGGGTGTACTGGCCAGGGTGTATTAACACTTGCTGGGTGTACTCACCAGGGTGTATTAACACTTGCTGGGTGTACTGACCAGGGTGCATTAACACTTGCTGTGTGTACTGACCAGGGTGTATGAACACTTGCTGGGTGTACTGTCCAGGGTGTATTAACACCTGCTGGGTGTACTGTCCAGGGTGTATTAACACTTGCTGGGTGTACTGTCCAGGGTGTATTAACACTTGCTGGGTGTACTGACCAGGGTGTATTAACACCTGCTGGGTGTACTGACCAGGGTGTATTAACACTTGCTGGGTGTACTGACCAGGGTGAATTAACACTTCCTGGGTGTACTGACCAGGGTGTGTTAACACTTGCTGGGTGTACTGTCCAGGGTGTATTAACACTTGCTGGGTGTACTGTCCAGGGTGTATTAACACTTGCTGGGTGTACTGACCAGGTTGTATTAACACTTGCTGGGTGTACTGACCAGGGTGTATTAACACTTGCTGGGTGTACTGACCAGGGTGTATTAACACTTGCTGGGTGTACTGACCAGGGTGTGTTAACACTTGCTGGGTGTACTGACCAGGGTGTATTAACACTTGCTGGGTGTACTGACCAGGGTGTGTTAACACTTGCTGGGTGTACTGACCAGGGTGTGTTAACACTTGCTGGGTGTACTGTCCAGGGTGTATTAACACTTGCTGGGTGTACTGACCAGGGTGTATTAACACTTGCTGGGTGTACTGACCAGGGTGTATTAACACTTGCTGGGTGTACTGACCAGGGTGTATTAACACTGTGGGTACTGCCAGGTGTATTAACACTTGCTGGGTGTACTGTCCAGGGTGTATTAACACTTGCTGGGTGTACTGACCAGGGTGTATTAACACTTGCTTGGTGTACTGTCCAGGGTGTATTAACACTTGCTGGGTGTAGTGACCAGAGTGTATTAACACTTGCTGGGTGTACTGACCAGGGTGTATTAACACTTGCTGGGTGTACTGACCAGGGTGTGTTAACACTTGCTGGGTGTACTGACCAGAGTGTATTAACACTTGCTGGGTGTACTGTCCAGGGTGTATTAACACTTGCTGGGTGTACTGACCAGGGTGTATTAACACTTGCTGGGTGTACTGACCAGGGTGTATTAACACTTGCTGGGTGTACTGGCCAGGGTGTATTAACACTTGCTGGGTGTACTGACCAGGGTGTATTAATACTTGCTGGGTGTACTGTCCAGGGTGTGTTAACACTTGCTGGGTGCACTGACCAGTGTGTATTAACACCTGCTGGGTGTACTGACCAGGGTGTATTAACACTTGCTGGGTGTACTGACCAGGGTGTATTAACACTTGCTGGGTGTACTGACCAGGGTGTATTAACACCTGCTGGGTGTACTGACCAGGGTGTATTAACACCTGCTGGGTGTGCTGACCTGGGTGTATTAACACCTGCTGGGTGTACTAACCAGGGTGTACTAACACTTGCTGGGTGTGCTGACCTGGGTGTATTAACACCTGCTGGGTGTACTGACCAGGGTGTATTAACACCTGCTGTGTGTACTGACCAGGGTGTACTAACACTTGCTGGGTGTACTCACCAGGGTGTACTAACACTTGCTGGGTGTACTCACCAGGGTGTATTAACACTTGCTGGGTGTACTGGCCAGGGTGTATTAACACCTGCTGGTTGCACTTGCTTGAGTGTATTAATGGATGTAAGTAAATAATTGTTTTGGTTATTGTAGATAAATAGTTCACTTAAATGCGTGAGTAAATAACAGAATTCAAGCCCGAAAGTGAATGAAGTTGGCAACTCATTTAATTGAGTAACTGAATCTATAAAGTGATTCACAACACTAAAAGTATCCCGTTTCATCTCATAAATTCCTTCACTTAAGAGGAACACCTTGTTTGCCCACTTTTATCCGGCACTTATTTACTTAAGAATTACTTGGCAGCATCTTGTGGCCTTTTGTAAGCGCTAATGGCTCCCATCAACTGCCTTGTTGGAGCTATAAATGGTGGGTAATTGTCTGGTGTTGCGACAGCTTGGGGCGGGGAGCAAGGACCCAGGTCTTGAAGGTTCGCCCAGTCCATTTATCTTCCTAGAGCGGGGATGTGAGGCCCCCTTTAGGTGGTTCATTTAAGGAGGTGAAGTAATCCAGTCAGATGAACTGTCATATATCCAGTTATAGAGAATATTTGACGTAGGAATCCGTGAAAATACAGTTAAGTGTCTCACCAGTTAAATATACTTGTCATATATCCAGTTACAGTGAAAATATGACGTGTACGAATCCGTGAAAATCCAGTTTAAATGTTGAGGCCAAAAGTAATCCAGTTTAGACGCGTTCTTGAGTCGTAAAATCCAACTTCCCTTTAGGTACATTTCTTAAGGATTTTTTTTTTTTTTTTGGCTATGACGTTTAAAACCTCACCCAAATGTAACCCTGAATTTGTAACCCCGAATTTCCCTCTTTCCTGGTTATTGGGGGGGAAAGTCTCCTCATATTACTTAATTTATTTTTCTCTCTATCTCCTCCTTCGTATCTCGTTGCCCGCTCTCTCTCTCTCTCTCTCTCTTCCTCCTTATTTATTGTGTTCTTTTATGTAATTAACAATACTCTGAATTAATATGGCCTCAACAGGTAGCGATACAAGAGCGCCGGGAATATCAATTAAATTATATGATCAAGGTTCCCGATATTGGTTTTCGGGTTTAAGCAATATTCGATTTTTGTCTCCTGTTCTGTGTGAGTTCGTGAGTTGGGTTCGTTTGTGGGTTTGTTCAAGGGTTCGTTCGTGGATTTCCTTTGTCGGTTCGTTCATGGGTTTGTTTGGGTTCGTTTGTGGGTTTGTTCAAGGGTTCGTTCATGGGTTCGTTCGTAGATTTCCTTTGTCGGTTTGTTCATGGGTTTGTTTGGGTTCGTTTGTGGGTTTGTTCAAGGTTTCGTTCATGGGTTCGTTCGTAGATTTCCTTTGTCGGTTCATTCATGGGTTTGTTTGGGTTCGTTTGTGGGTTTGTTCAAGGGTTCGTTCATGGGTTCGTTCGTAGATTTCCTTTGTCGGTTCATTCATGGGTTTGTTTGGGTTCGTTTGTGGGTTTGTTCAAGGGTTCGTTCATGGGTTCGTTCGTTGATTTCCTTTGTCGGTTCGTTCATTGGTTTGTTTGGGTTCGTTTGTGGGTTTGTTCAAGGGTTCGTTCATGGGTTCGTTCGTGGATTTCCTTTGTCGGTTCGTTCATTGGTTTGTTTGGGTTCGTTTGTGGGTTTGTTCGTGGGTTCGTTCAAGGGTTCGTTCGTGGATTTCCTTTGTCGGTTCATTCATGGGTTTGTTTGGGTTCGTTTGTGGGTTTGTTCAAGGGTTCGTTCGTGGATTTCCTTTGTCGGTTCGTTCATGGGTTTGTTTGGGTTCGTTTGTGGGTTCGTTCATGGTTATATCTGTAGGTTTGGCGGTGGGTGAAATAAGCTGGGGTGTCTAATCTTTGGGTGATCACAATCTATGGCTATATCTCGACTATAGCCATAATATACTCGTGTTAAGCTTCTCATTGCTACTCTTCCAGCTCTTAAGTTAATTCAAAAACTGTTATATAATCCGGATTTAACTTGTGAACACATGGATGCTAATGTGTTTGTTGATAATAATGGCGGTGTATTTTATGGAGGGGATACTGGCGCTGTTGGTGGTGAGAGTAGCGGTGTTTTTTTGTTTTTTTTTACAGTAACTGGTGGTGGTCTTGGTGGTGGTAGTTGTGGTGGTGCTGGTGGTAGTTGTGGTGGTTCTCCTCGATCTCCTCTTCTTCCTTCTTCATCCTTCCTCCTTCCTCCTCTTCATCACTACTTTGCAGATTGCGTCCCTGTCTGACCGTCTTTCTGCCTCTCTCTCTCTCTCTCTCTCTCTCTCAGTGCCCCATACCAGCAGTGAATACAAATGCCAGGTATATCATCGTGAACTGTGCTGTGTTTAGGTTAAATACTTGTTTTATTCACGAGGATATAACTTTAAAACCGCTTGAAGAACAGAAAACAAATGGACCGTGGGTGGGTAATTGACTCGTAAAGAGTGATTTTAGGGGGTCACCTGAAGAATAGACACCCTAGATTATTCAAGGTGGTGATTGAATATTCCTATGTTAACTTAACTTAATCTGATCTGTCCTGTCATAAGCCAGAGTCTAACTTAACCAGCAGTCTAATTCGACCTAAACTCACAACCTAAGCCAATCCAGACCCAACCCAACCCAACCCTATCCAGACCCAACCCAACCCAACCCAACCCTATCCAGATCCAACCCAACCCAACCCTATCCAGACCCAACCCAACCCAACCCTATCCAGACCCAACCCAACCCAACCCTATCCAGACCCAACCCAACCCAACCCTATCCAGACCCAACCCAACCCAACCCAACCCAGACCCAACCCAACCCTATCCAGACCCAACCCAACCCTATCCAGACCCAACCCAACCCGATCCAGACCCAACCCAACCCTATCCAGACCCAACCCAACGTTATTCTTTCCGTCACTTGTGCTTCTTCTCTCAGTATCTAGGTTGGACTCTTGATAAGCTTCCCCCTAAATGTAAACATTCTCCCTATAGTCTTACTTCTTCTACATCCGGGTTACCCTTGGTGTTACGTCTTCTATATCCTGGTTAGAGGGAAGAGGGAGAGAAACAAATTAGCATCGCGAACCGCTTTAGAATCCCGGGTCTGAATGGCAGATATAAAGAAAGTTGTTTTAATTGGCTTAACACCGTAATAAAAAGAGAAAAGAGACATGCGAAAAGGACTTAGACAGATGTTGTGAGAAGCTGAAGTTTATCTGGAGGATATAAAGGGACCCCAGTTTGTTTCACGTGATTAAACTTTCTAAAGCTGCTCTAACCTAACCTAACCTAACCTAACCTGAACTAACCTGACCTGACCTGAGCTGACCTGACCTGACCTGAACTAACCTAACCTAACCTAACCTGAACTAACCTGACCTAACCTGAACTAACCTGACCTAGCCTAACCTAACCTAACCTAACCTGAACTAACCTGACCTAACCTGAACTAACCTAACCTAACCTGAACTAACCTAACCTAACCTAACCTGAACTAACCTAACCTAACCTGAACTAACCTGACCTAACCTAACCTAACCTAACCTGACCTGAACTAACCTGACCTGACCTAACCTGACCTGAACTAACCTGACCTGACCTAACCTAACCTAACCTTAACTAACCTAACCTGACCTAACCTAACCTAACCTGACCTAACCTGACCTAACCTAACCTGAACTAACCTAACCTGAACTAACCTAACCTGACCTAACCTAACCTAACCTGAACTAACCTAACCTGACCTAACCTGATCTGACCTGAACTAACCTAACCTGAACTAACCTAACCTGACCTAACCTGACCTGACCTAACCTAACCTGACCTGACCTGAACTAACTTAACCTGACCTGACCTGACCTGAACTAACCTGACCTAACCTAACCTAACCTGACCTAACCTAACCCGACCTGAACTAACCTAACCTAACCTGAACTAACCTAACCTAACCTAACCTGACCTAACCTAACCTAACCTGACCTAACCTAACCTAACCTGAACTAACCTAACCTAACCTAACCTAACCTAACCTAAACTAACCTAACCTGACCTGAACTAACCTGAACTAACCTGACCTGACCTGACCAAATAACTCTCTCTCTTCCCCACCTCTATCTCCCCCTACTCTCTCTCTCACACACACACACACACACACACACACACACACACACACACTCTCTCTCTCTCTCCCCCTACTCTCTCTCTCACACACACACACACACACACACACACACTCTCTCTCACACTCACACACACACCCTTACCCCCTCCCCTTTACCACCCTTACCCCCTCCCCTTTACCCCCTTTACCCCCTCCCCTTTACCCCCCCTTACCCCCTTCCCTTTACCCCCCCTTACCCCCTCCCCTTTACCCCCCCTTACCCCCTCCCCTTTACCACCCTTACCCCCTCCCCCTTACCCCCTCCCCCTTACCCCCTCCCCTTTACCCCCCTTACCCCCTCCCCTTTACCCCCCTTACCCCCTCCCCTTTACCACCCTTACCCCCCTCCCCTTTACCCCCCTTTCCCCCTCCCCTTTACCACCCTTACCCCCTTCCCTTTACCACCCTTACCCCCTCCCCTTTACCACCCTTACCCCCTCCCCTTTACCACCCTTACCCCCTCCCCTTTACCACCCTTACCCCCTCCTTTTTACCCCCCCTCACCCCCTTCCCTTTACCACCCTTACCCCCTCCCCTTTACCCCCCTCACCCCCTCCCCTTTACCCCCCTTACCCCCTCCCCTTTACCCCCCTCACCCCCTTCCCTTTACCTCCCTTACCCCCTCCCCTTTACCCCCCTCACCCCCTTCCCTTTACCACCCTTACCCCCCTCCCCCTTACCCCCCTCCCCTTTACCCCCCTTACCCCCCTCCCATTTACCCCATTACCCCCCCCCCCTTTAACCCCCTTTCCCCCTCCCCTTTACCACCCTTAACCCCGTCCCCTTTACCCCCCTTACCCCCTCCCCTTTACCACCCTTACCCCCCCTCCCCTTTACCCCCCTTACCCCCCTCCCCTTTACCCCCCTTTCCCCCTCCCCTCTACCACCCTTACCCCCTTCCCTTTACCACCCTTACCCCCTCCCCTTTACCACCCTTACCCCCTCCCCTTTACCACCCTTACCCCCCTCCCCTTTACCACCCTTACCCCCTCCTTTTTACCCCCCTCACCCCCTTCCCTTTACCACCCTTACCCCCTCCCCTTTACCCCCCTCACCCCCTTCCCTTTACCACCCTTACCCCCTCCCCTTTACCCCCCTCACCCCCTTCCCTTTACCACCCTTACCCCCTCCCCTTTACCCCCCTCACCCCCTACCCATTACCACCCATACCCCCTCCCCCTTACCCCCCTCCCCTTTACCCCCCTTACCCCCCTCCCCTTTACCCCATTACCCCCCTCCCCTTTACCCCCCTTACACCCCCTCCCCTTTACCACCCTTACCCCCCTCCCCTTTACCCCCCTTTCCCCCTCCCCTCTACCACCCTTACCCCCTTCCCTTTACCACCCTTACCCCCTCCCCTTTACCACCCTTACCCCCTCCCCTTTACCACCCTTACCCCCTCCCCTTTACCACCCTTACCCCCTCCTTTTTACCCCCCTCACCCCCTTCCCTTTACCACCCTTACCCCCTCCCCTTTACCCCCCTCACCCCCTTCCCTTTACCACCCTTACCCCCTCCCCTTTACCCCCCTCACCCCCTTCCCTTTACCACCCTTACCCCCTCCCCTTTACCCCCCTCCCCCCCTTCCCTTTACCACCCTTACCCCCTCCCCCTTACCCCCCTCCCCTTTACCCCCCTTACCCCCCTCCCCTTTACCCCATTACCCCCCTCCCCTTTACCCCCCTTACCCCCTCCCCTTTACCACCCTTACCCCCCCTCCCCTTTACCCCCCTTACCCCCTCCCCTTTACCACCCTTACCCCCACCCCATTTACCCCCCCTACCCCCCCCCCCTTTACCCCCCTTTCCCCCTCCCCTCTACCACCCTTACCCCCTCCCCTTTACTACCCTTACCCCCTTTCCTTTACCACCCTTACCCCTTCCCCTTTACCCCCCTCACCCCCTTCCCTTTACCACCCTTACCCCCTCCCCTTTACCCCCCTCACCCCCTTCCCTTTACCACCCTTACCCCCTCCCCTTTACCCCCCTCACCCCTTTCCCTTTACCACCCTTACCCCCTCCCCATTACCCCCCCTCCCCTTTACCCCCCTTACCCCCCTCCCCTTTACCCCATTACCCCCTCCCCTTTACCCCCCTTACCCCCTCCCCTTTACCACCCTTTCCCCCCCTCCCCTTTACCCCCCTTTCCCCCTCCCCTCTACCACCCTTACCCCCTTCCCTTTACCACCCTTACCCCCTCCCCTTTACCACCCTTACCCCCTCCCCTTTACCACCCTTACCCCCTCCCCTTTACCACCCTTACCCCCTCCTTTTTACCCCCCTCACCCCCCTTCCCTTTACCACCATTACCCCCTCCCCTTTACCCCCCTCACCCCCTTCCCTTTACCACCCTTACCCCCTCCCCTTTACCCTCTCACCCCCTTCCCTTTACCACCCTTACCCCCTCCCCTTTACCCCCCTTACCCCCTCCCCTTTACCCCCCTTACCCCCTCCCATTAACCCCATTACCCCCCTTACCCCCTCCCCTTTACCACCCTTACCCCCTCCTCTTTACCACCCTTACCCCCTCCCCTTTACCCCCTTACCCCCTCCCCTTTACCACCCTCACCTCCTCCCCTTTACCACCCATACCCCCTCCCCTTTACCACCCTTACCCCCTCCCCTTTACCTCCCTTACCCCCTCCCCTTTACCCCCCTTACCCCCTCCCCTTTACCCCCCTTACCCCCTCCCCTTTACCCCCCTTACCCCCTCCCCTTTACCCCCCTTTACCCCCCCTTACCCCCTCCCCTTTACCACCCTTACCCCCTTCCCTTTACCACCCTTACCCCCTCTCCTTTACCACCCTTGCCCCCTTCCCTTTACCACCCTTACCCCCTCCCCTTTACCACCCTTACCCCCTCCCCATTACCAACCATACCCCCTCCCCTTTACCACCCTTACCCCCTCCCCTTTACCCCCCTTACCCTCTCCTCTTTACCCCCTCCCCTTTACCACCCTTACCCCCTTCCCTTTACCCCCTTACCCCCTCCCCTTTACCACCCTTACCCCCTTCCCTTTACCCCCATTACACCATCCTCTTTACTCCCCTTACTCCCTCCCATTTACCCCCTTTACCCCCTCCCCTTTACCCCCTTAACCCCTCCCCTTTACCACCCTTACCCCCTCCCCTTTACTACCCTTACCCCCTTTCCTTTACCACCCTTACCCCCTCCTCTTTACCACCCTTACCCCCTCCCCTTTACCCCCTTACCCCCTCCCCTTTACCCCATACCCCCCTCCCCTTAACCACCCTGCCCCCCTCCCCTTTACCACCCTTACCCCCTTTCCTTTACCACCCTTACCCCCTCCCCTTTACCCCCTTTACCCCCTCCCCTTTACCCCCTTACCCCCTCCCCTTTACCACCCTTACCCCCTCCCCTTTACCACCCTTACCCCCTCCCCTTTACCACCCTTACCCCCTTTCCATTACCACCCATACCCCACCCCTTTACCACCCTTACTCCCTCCCCTTTACCCCCTTACCCCCTCCCCTTTACCACCCTTCCCCCCTCTCCTTTACCACCCTTCCCCCCTCTCCTTTACCACCCTTACCCCCTTTCCTTTACCACCCTTACCCCCTCCCCTTTACCACCCTTACCCCCTTTCCTTTACCACCCTTACCCCCTCCCCTTTACCCCCTTTACCCCCTCCCCTTTACCCCCTTACCCCCTCCCCTTTACCATCCTTACCCCCTCCCCTTTACCACCCTTACCCCCTTCCCTTTACCCCCCTTACCCCCTCCCCTTTACTCCCCTTACCCCCTCCCCTTTACCCCCTTTACCCCCTTACCCCCTCCCCTTTACCACCCTTACCCCCTCCCCTTTACCACCCTTTCCCCCTCCCCTTTACCACCCTTACCCCCTCCACTTTACCACCCTTACCCCCTCCCCTTTACCCCCCTTCCCCTCTCCCCTTTACTCCCTCCCCTTTACCACCCTTACCCCCTTCCCTTTACCCCCCTTACCCCCCTCCCCTTTACCACCCTTACCCCCTTCCCTTTACCCCCCTTACCCCCTTCCCTTTACCCCCCCTTACCCCCCTCCCCTTTACCCCCCTTACCCCCTCCCCTTTACCCCCCTTACCCCCTTCCCTTTACCACCCTTACCCCCTCCCCCTTACCCCCTCCCCTTTACCACCCTTACCCCCTTCCCTTTACCCCCTTACCCCCCTCCCCTTTACCCCCCTTACCCTCTCCCCTTTACCCCCCCTTACCCCCTCCCCTTTACCCCCCTTACCCCCTCCCCTTTACCACCCTTACCCCCTCCCCTTTACCCCCCCTTACCCCCTCCCCTTTACCCCCTTACCCCCTCCCCTTTACTACCCTTACCCCCTCCCCTTTTCCCCCCCTTTCCCCCTCCCCTTTACTACCCTGACCCCCTCCCCTTTACCACCCTTACCCCCTCCCCTTTACTACCCTTACCCCCTCCCCTTTACCCTACCTTACCCCCTCCCCTTTACTACCCTTACCCCCTCCCCTTTACCCCCCTTACCCCCTCCCGTTTACTCCCCATACCACCTCCCCTTTACCACCCATACCCCCTCCCCTTTACTACCCTTACCCCCCTCCCCTTTACCCCCTTACCCCCTCCCCTTTACCACCCTTACCTTCTCCCCTTTACCCCCCTTACCCCACAGTAGGCTATTAAAACACACACATTATCTTCGGTCTTAATTAAACGCCTTTATTGATTTGCTCTCTCTCTCTCTCTCTCTCTCTCTCTCTCTCTCTCTCTCTCTCTCTCTCTCTCTCTCTCTATTGATTTATTCGTAATTATCTTCATTATTAATTTATGACCAATTATCGCCTTTTATGATGAGAGAATTAGGGGGAAGGTAGGTTGTTATTTTGGTTGTTATTGATGTTATTATTGGTGTTGTTATTGATGTTATTGGTGTTGTTATTATTGTTGTTGTTGTTGTTCGTGTTATTGTTGTTATTGGTGTTGTTATTGATGTTATTGTTGGTGGCAGTGTTATTATTGTTGTTATTGGTGTTGTTATTATTGTTGTTGTTGTTGTTGTTCGTGTTATTGTTGTTATTGGTGTTGTTATTGATGTTATTGTTGGTGGCAGTGTTATTATTGTTGTTATTGGTGTTGTTATTATTGTTGTTGTTGTTGTTGGTGTTGGTGTTGTTGTTGTTGTTGTTGTTGTTGTTGTTGTCCTCTCCTCCTCCTCCTCCGCTTCCAGTTAATAATTCTGAAGAAAAAATATAGATGGAGGGAAGAAAAATGAGGAAGACTTGCAAGGGGGGAGGGGGTAGGGGGTAGGAGAGGGAGGGGGTAGGGGGTAGGAGAGGGAGGGGGGTGGGGGGTGTGCGCCTAATGACCTGTTATCATAAAGTAATTAAGGTAATTAAGGTGTAAATTATGTAGATTACTGACTGTGCCTCCCTCATTCACGTCTACTCATCTTAAGGGGAATTTCAGTATCACGTATTTCTTTGTCGTCACTTTGAAGGGAAAAAATATATCGGAAGGTGAGACTAAATTTCCCTGCCATAATATACACAAGATGGGGGTGTTGGTATTTTACTTATTATTACTTATTATTACTTATTATTGCTTATTATAACTTATTTTTACTTATTTAACACTTGAAGGGGCATAAGTGTGCTCGTGTCATGGATATTTTACTTATATTTACTTAGATTTTAGTGTATTTGGAAATATAAGTATATCTCCGACGGAATTTTCACAGTGGAAGGCGTTCGTAATTTCTACTTGTTAATACTTGGAAATTAATTGGTGATAAAAGTGTATTTCTCTTCGGGAAATTATTGTACACTTAAGAGGCACTTTATGTTCCTACTTAATACGACTTAACGCTTTACTATATTGTAGTTTGGCGGTAGTTTTAGCCAATCTTGAACACGCTTCTCCCATTACCCCTCCACACACACACACACACACTCAAACAAACACACTCACACTCTTTTATACCAATAACTAACACACTTCTTGCCCGCATTACCCACACCAATATTAAGAACTTTCCGTAATATACTTCTCAGCAACCAACCTTGATGTGTGGGCTAGAGAGACTCAAGAGGCCATTAGGGGAATCAGGGAGGAGATTCTCTTGAACAGTACAGCAAATATTGTCACGGGGGGCGGGGGTGTTTTTTCTCTATCGGAAACTAAAGAGATGATTATGGAAATTTCTTTGAGGGATTCTTAGGTCGTGGGTGAACCTCAGTAGAGCTTTTTACCGTCCGTTCAGGTGACTACTTTAGCCACTCACTCACTCACTCACTCACTCAGTACAAATAGACATACACTACAGACAGACATACTATAGACACACTACAGACACACGTACTATAGACACACATACACACACACACATACATACTACACACACACACACACACACACACACACACATACACACCTAGGCGTGAATTTAAGGTGTAGAAGCTGTCGCCAACACAACAACCACACCCTAAGTTAACGAGCTGCATGACCCAGTGTCAAGGAATAGTCAGAGAAGACCGGACAACTGGCCAACTGCACTGGCTAACCATTACCCCGGAACAGGATCTGCAGATTGATTAACATCCAGGTTCCCGATTACTGCTGGGTAGACAGAGGCAAATGGCGTAAAGAAACTTACCCATAGTTTCACCCTGCCTGGGGATCGAACCCGGGTCCACTGGCTTGCGAGGCGAGGATTCTGACCATTATTATTCTTTCCCTCATCTTCCTCTTGTTGTTCATCTTGTCCTATCATTTACTCCTTCATCAGCCTCGTCTTCATTCCTTAATTATCCATCTCCATCTCCCTCGTCTTCTTCATTAGCCTCGCCTTCATTCTCTCTTTTTATCCTATTGTCTTGCCTTAATCCCTTTACCGTTAGTTCGCCCCTTTTCCTTCTTCCCTTATACTATACCCTATTAGCTCTTACATATTGCCATTCTTCTGTGTCTCTCTCTCTCTCTCTCTCTCTCTCTTTAAAGCATCAAGCTCAGCAGTTTCTACCCCCCAAAAGGCAGGAATAACAGGAAATTGGGTGACATCAGATGCAAATTGGGAAAAGCCGGGGAGGAGGAGGACGGAGAAGAGGTAGGAGGAGGGAGAAGGGGTAGGAGGGGGAAGGAGGAGGAGGCGGAGGGGGTAGGAGGGGGGAGGAGGAGGAGGCGGAGGGGGTAGGAGGGGGAGAGTTGCCCCCCCCCCTCTAACAAAAATCACGTGATTGTTAATTTGTTATTATCATGAACTGAAAAATGTTGGTGAGCTGATTCGTTTCTTATTATTTTTAAGGGGAAGGGAATTAGGAAGTGATTAGAGGGACTGATTGGGACGTTGATTAGGGGGTGATTGGGGTGTTGATTAGAGGGACTGATTGGGACGTTGATTAGGGGTTGATTGGGGTGTTATTTAAGGGGGATTGGGACGTTGATTAGGGGTTGATTGAGGTGTTAGTTAAGGGGGATTGGGACGTTGATTAGGGGGTGATTGGGGTGTTATTTAAGGGGGGATTGGGACGTTGATTAGGGGGTGATTGGGGTGGTATTTAAGGTGGATTGGGACGTTGATTAGGGGGTGATTGGGGACCTGATTATAAGGGATTGTAAAATAATTTTGTTACTATGGCTTCATGTTTTCAGTGGAACCTCCATATAACGGACTTTTCTCTCCATATAACGGACTTTTCTCTCCATATAACGGACTTCTCTCTCCATATAACGGACTTCTCTCTCCATATAACGGACTTTTCTCTCCATATAACGGACTTCTCTCTCCATATAACGGACTTCTCTCTCCATATAACGGACTTTTCTCTCCATATAACGGACTTCTCTCTCCATATAGCGGACTTCTCTCCATATAGCGGACTTCTCTCTCCATATAACGGACTTTCCTCTCCATATAGCGGACTTTCCTCTCCATATAACGGACTTTTCTCTCCATATAACGGACTTTTCTCTCCATATAACGGACTTTTCTCTCCATATAACGGACTTTTCTCTCCATATAACGGACTTTCCTCTCTCTCCATGTAACGGACTTTTCTCTCCATATAACGGACTTTTCTCTCCATATAGCGGACTTCTCTCTCCATATAACGGACTTTTCTCTCCATATAACGGATTTCTCTCCATATAGCGGACTTCTCTCTCCATATAACGGACTTCTCTCCATATAACGGACTTTTCTCTCCATATAACGGACTTTCCTCTCTCTCCATAAAGTCCGCTATTTAGACGTGCCACTGTATGTGTGTTTTATTGTTGAGGCAGCGAGACTTATTATGTTATTTTGAGAGAGAGAGAGAGATAATAAGAAAGAGAGATAATAAAAGAGAGAGAGAGAGAGATTACGAGTGAGAAAGAGAGAGAATAAGAGAGAGAGTGAGAGAGGTCCTTCAGAACACCCACTTTACGGCAAATTATGTAGTAAATTCAAGATATAAAAAAAAATGTAACCTTCAGTTTTGTTTTTTTTTTTTTTTTTTTTAAACCTCGATTCTCTCATGATCTTTACCCGCTAGTCTTCTCCTACCAATTCCCCAAATGCAAATCCCCCCTTTTTAGTCTTCAGAAAAATTTGCCCGAAATGAAATCATATATTTGAGATTTTCAGATTCTCTTGACTCGCTCGCTTGGAGAATTCACCGACTTCGTTAGGTGTGGGGGTGGGGGGGGGGGGGGGGATTTTCTCTCTCTCTCTCTGTCTGTTTGCCTGTCTCTCTGTTTCTCTACTTCTGTCTGTCTCTCTCTCTGTCTGTTTCTGTCTCACTCATGTATTCATAAACGTCACATAAATATAGGCGGAAGAGGAATGTCAATATCTCCTTTACTCAGACACATAATATGCCCCACAGGTAGATGTTATAATATGCCCCACAGGTAGATGCTATAATATGCCCCACAGGTAGATGCTATAATATGCCCCACAGGTAGATGCTATAATATGCCCCACAGGTAGATGCTATAATATGACCCACAGGTAGATGCTATAATATGCCCCACAGGTAGATGCTATAATATGCCCCATAGGTAGATGCTATAATATGCCCCACAGGTAGATAATATAATATGACCCACATGCGGATGCTACATATTGGCCAGGTGTCGAGGAAGCACTGGGGCGTCTCACCTGTACATATTGTAATGCCGGAGGTGTTACTGAGGTCATAATGGCTCTATTAGGTCAGGTCATCTGTCTTGTAGCGTGTGGGTGTATGGGGAAGGAGGCTGGAGGAAGGGAGGAGAGAAGCAAAGGGTGCCTAAGGGAGGTAGGTAAGGGGGGGGGATGTGGATGGGAGGGGAAGGGGAGTATGAGAAACAGTTTCATCATCATCATCATCATCAGGTGGTAAGTCGCTGCTGGTTATTGTTACACTGTGTTGATTGACTCATATAAATGTGATTTCTGGTAATGTTATATTGTTGTGGTGTGTGTGTGTGTGTGTGTGTGTGTGTGTGTGTGTGTGTGTGTGTGTGTGTGTGTGTGCTGGCTGCTTCCTTTTGGTAATATTCCTTGTACTGTATAATGACCTTAAACTTCCTATAGCTCTGTCTTTTTCACTCACTCACTCACTCACTCACTCACACACACACACACACACACACACACACACACACACACACACACACACACACACACCTAATAGAATCAATATTTTTAACGCATAATTAACCAATAAAAAAAAAAAAAAAAAAAAAAACTGTACAAATGGTTTCCAAATATTTATTATCCAGATGTTGTTGTTAAGAGAATGGAATGAGCTGTTGAGTTGTGTAGTTTTTAATTTGGAAATGTTTAAAAGCGGGATAGATAAATTCATTAGCATAAACTTGTGGACGTGAGTGCTCGTGTGTGTGTGTGTGTGTGAGAGAGAGAGAGAGAGAGAGAGAGAGAGAATATGCCGGGAGGTAAAGGAGAGGGAGAGAGTATGAGAAAGAGAATATGTGTGTGTGTGTGTGTGTGTGTGTGTGTGGACCAACTCGACCCTCCCTGCCACGCCAGCAGTATGTGGTCACCCTCGTCAGGAAGCGGCGTCCTAGAGGGAAGAAAGCCTCTCACTACCCCAGCAGGAAGAGACTCATTCCCGGCGTGTGTGAGGGACATAACCAGGCAGTCAAGGACCCCTGGAACATCCTCACTACAAAGGGCCTGGAACCTACCTCAGGATAATGAGAACCTGGAGGTGGGAGGTGACAGCTTCTCTAGGCGTCTCTCAGTCTCTGTCTCTCTTGGGAAGGTAAGAAGGATGTGTAAGCTTCTACAGGTCTCTTATCTCTCCCTCTGTCTCTCTGTTTCTCTCTGTCTTTCTTGGGACGGTGACTAATACTAATGGGTAAGGCTATCTTCTCGCATTCTTCCTTCTGTCTCTCTATCTCTCTCCTCTTTGAAGGTAAACGGAAGGTGACAGATTATCTCTCTCTCTCTCTCTCTCTCTCTCTCTCTCTCTCTCTCTCTCTCTCTCTCTCTTCCTATCTTCATTCAGAAACTTTTTACCAAGTGATTTAATTTATCCAATTCCTCTCCTTATCTTCTCCACCTCTCTCTCCTCTTCTCTCCTCGACACACAGCTAGGAGTTAAAAACTGTAATTATCAATTCCTCGTGAGTTAAGTTTCTCCCGTCTTCCCCCTCTCCCCCCCTCTTTCCCCTCTTCCCCCTCTCCCTTTCTCACCCTCTTTCCCCCTCCTTCCCCTTAACTCAAAGACTGAAGATCACACTTAACCTGTTCTTTTATGCTACGGTATGAAAGTTTCCATAAAAAAATGGCCTCAAAATTGCACTAAGACTTTATTGTAATCAGATGCGTTATCTTGAATCATGCATGGGAGGGGGGGAGGAGAATGAAAATTGGAAGGCAGGGAAGGGAAGGAGGGAGGGGTGGAAGGAAAACAAAGGGGGAGGTGAGGCAAGGGAAGGGAGAGGTTGAAGAGGAAAAGAAGGGAGTTACAAGGAGTGGGGGAACAGGGGAGGGAGGGAGAGGGAGGGGGAAGGGAAGGAAGGGAGGGAGGGAGTGAAGGAGGGAGGGGGGATTTATTTAACTTCGTAATCAATGAAGGTCCGCTATACTGCATCTTAGTCATAATAGATCACAGGGGATTATTAAGGCAATAATTACGGCCCTTATATCATGAGCTAACACAACAATATTATTACCCGGGCAACACCACCACCACTACCACCACGGCTGCTGCCACTACCCGCCACCACTACTGATAGCCGCTACCACCACCATTGCATCTCAACTAACCACTACCACCGCTATTGCACTCTCACCACCACCACCGCTATTGCACTCTCACCACAACTAGCCAACACCACTAACCTCCAACACTATTAGCCGCCATCACCACCACTGCCACTAGACGCCACCAGCTGTTACCACAAGCCGCCTCCGACACCAGTAGCCGCACACACACACACTCTCATCATCTTCAGCTCCTGCACCTCTTCTCTTTCATCTACCCCCTCCCCACCCCCTCCAAACCCCTCCCCACCCCCTCCAAACCCATCCCCACCCCCTCCAAATCCCTCCCCTCCCCCGCCAACTTGACGCCATCAACCAAAACGCTGACGTGAAACAGGATTTTGTGCGTCACTTCATGTCCTCGTTAGCGACTCACTTTTGCGAAACTTGCGGCCAGGGCGACGAATATCCCCCCTTCCCTCTTCCCCTTCCCTCTTACCCCCTCCCCCCTCCCTTCCCTCTTCCCCTTCCCTCTTACCCCCCTCCCTCTTACCCCCTCCCCCCTTCTCTCCATTCTCGAACACTGTAGTACGTAATTTCTTTTCTCTCACTCGTGTAGATAATATCGACCTTGGCACTTTGCGGTGTGTTACAGGATTCGGATCACCTGAAGATTAGACACCTCTATTTTATATCACCTCATGATTAAACTCGCTAATCTAACCTGATCAAACCTAACCTAACCTAACCTAATCTAACCTGATCAAACCTAACCTAACCTAACCTAATCTAACCTGATCAAACCTAATCTAATCTAACCTGATCAAACCTAACCTAACCTAACCTAACCTAACCTAACCTGATCAAACCTAACCTAACCTAACCTAATCTAACCTGATCAAACCTAACCTAACCTAACCTAATCTAACCTGATCAAACCTAATCTAATCTAACCTGATCAAACCTAACCTAATCTAACCTGATCAAACCTAACCTAATCTAACCGGATCACACCTAACCTAACCTAATCTAACCTGATCAAACCTAATCTAATCTAACCTGATCAAACCTAACCTAATCTAACCTGATCAAACCTAACCTAACCTAACCTAATCTAACCTGATCACACCTAATCTAATCTAACCTGATCAAACCTAACCTAACCTAACCTAATCTAACCTGATCACACCTAACCTAATCTAACCTAACCTGATCAAACCTAACCTAATCTAACCTGATCAAACCTAACCTAATCTAACCGGATCACACCTAACCTAACCTAATCTAACCTGATCAAACCTAACTTAATCTAACCTGATCAAACCTAACCTAACCTAACCCTGTATATGATGTATTTTACCACAAATGACCTGAGTTGTATAAAGTTGGTGACCATAATGGCGTCCTGATGGCTCTGAGACTCTGCATGTTGAGAGAGAGAGAGAGAGAGAGAGAGAGAGAGAGAGAGAGAGAGAGAGAGAGCCAACATCCAATCATAATTAACCACATGAGTACCTGGCTTCCTCCCTCCCTCCTTCCTTCCCTCCTTCCTTCCCTCTCCCTCCCTCCTTCCCCCCTCCCTCCCCCCCTCCCCCCCCACAATCAATTAGTACAAGACAAATCCTTAACAACATTACCTATACGTCCCACATAATAATGAAGGATCCCCCCCCCAGTATCCTGCAGGACCTCACTCTGGGTTCCTACACGCGTCCCATTTATCTCCAGGTGTCAGGATATAAGCGGCGGTCGCAGCTCGCTATGACGTCATCAATATTCCAAATTTCCTTGAATAGAACCAATTACGTTGAACCGAAATATTGTCTGTCTGTCTGTCTGGGTGTCTGTGTGTCTGTCTGTCTGGCTGTCTGTCTGTCTGGGTGTCTGTCTGTCTGTCTGGGTGTCTGTCTGTCTGGGTGTCTGTGTGTCTGTCTGTCTGTCTGTCTGTCTGGGTGTCTGTCTGTCTGGGTGGGTGTCTGTCTGTCTGGGTGTCTGGGTGTCTGTCTGTCTGGGTGGGTGTCTGTCTGTCTGGGTGTCTGTCTGTCTGGGTGTCTGTCTGTCTGGGTGTCTGTCTGTCTGGGTGTCTGTCTGTCTGTCTGTCTGGGTGTCTGTCTGTCTGTCTGGGTGTCTGTCTGTCTGGGTGTCTGTCTGTCTGGGTGTCTGTCTGTCTGTCTGGGTGTCTGTCTGTCTGGGTGTCTGTCTGTCTGGGTGTCTGGGTGTCTGTCTGTCTGGGTGGGTGTCTGTCTGTCTGGGTGTCTGGGTGTCTGTCTGTCTGGGTGGGTGTCTGTCTGTCTGTCTGGGTGTCTGTCTGTCTGTCTGTCTGGGTGTCTGTCTGTCTGGGTGTGTCTGTCTGTCTGGGTGTCTGTCTGTCTGTATCTATCGCCTTTTATCTGTCTCTCTCTCTCTCTCTCTCTCTCTCTCTCTCTCTCTCTCTCTCTCTCTCTCTCTCTCTCTCTCTCTCTCTCTCTGTATTGTGAGACATATTAATTAACCAGGAGTTATGTCTTTGTTTACCTCTAGGTCTCTGTCCAAAAGAGCTCCGAGTCTAATTGATAGGCGTTGGGTGGGCATGGTCTGTCGGGTTAGGTGTGGGTTGGGTGGGCATGGTCTGTCGGGTTGGGTGGGCATGGTCTGTCGGGTTAGGTGTGGGTTGGGTGGGCATGGTCTGTCGGGTTAGGTGTGGGTTGGGTGGGCATGGTCTGTCGGGTTAGGTGTGGGTTGGGTGGGCATGGTCTGTCGGGTTTGGGTTAGGTTGGGTTGGGTTACGGGAGGTTTAGTAGGTGTGTGTGTGTGTGTCTGAGAGAGAGAGAGAGAGAGAGAGAGAGAGAGAGAGAGAGAGAGAGAACAACAAAAACGAGGCAGACGACAAGTGAGAAGGAATCATACACAGTGACTCCTCCCTCCCCTACCCTCCTTCCCCTACCCTCCTTCCCCTACCCTCCCTCCCCTACCCTCCCTCCCCTTCCCTCCCTACCCCTACCCTCCTTCCCCTACCCTCCCTCCCCTACCCTCCCTCCCCTTCCCTCCCTACCCCTACCCTCCTTCCCTTCCCCCCTCCCTCCCCTACCCTTCCTCCCTACCCCTACCCTCCTTCCCTCCCTCCCCTACCCTCCTTCCCTTCCCCCCTCCCTCCCCCCTACCCTCCCCCCCCTCGTGTGCTATGATGATAAGACTACCGTATAATCCGCCAATGACTCCTACAACCATCCTCATCATCCTATTCAGGTTCGACTCAGCGTGAACTTTGACCTGACTACTGCATGAGAGGGTGGAGTCGCTCTGGGGATGACGTGTGTAAGGGCTGGGCGTGGAGAGAGGGTGTGGGTGGATTAGGGGGCTGGGAGGATGAAAAGGGTGGTACTGGCAGTGTGTAATGGTGGGGTGTACGGGGTGGGTCTTAGTGTTATTCCCACCATATAATAATAATAATAATAATAATAATAATAAACGGTTTATTAATTGACTTGCAGCCGGTGGGTGAAAATATACAGACTTACATTTGATTTCGACATAATGATATAATATGCGTTGAATACATTTACAGGGCTGTACAGTACATAAATCAGGAGTTATTTATTATTTTAACAATAGATGGGATGGTGCTGTTCTTATATCTATCGGTGCGGGCTCTTATGGGCTGAATTTTGTTGTAGTGGCGGACTGAGCGAGGTGGGCGGGGGACTACAGGTGGCAGGAGGTGGTGATGATGAGGATGGTGCAATAGTCCACTGCCAAACCTTGCTAATGCGTGGTGGTGGAGGTCACTGAGGGGTGGCATTTCGTGTATGTGTGTGTGTGTGTGTGTGTGTGTGTGTGTGTGTGTGTGTGTGTGTGTGTGTGTGTGTGATCTAGACACACACACACACACCACAAGATATCTTCAGTAAAAACTTTCTATTTACTGACTGTGGTTAAGCTGCATTATTTTCATTATAAATTCAGGAGATAATGTACGAGGCTGGCGGACATGGCCGAAATTAGTGTCATGTTAATATCTTTTGTTGTTTACCCCCAAAAGTCCCAACTATGACAGACAAATAATTAGTGGTGTCTGACCTTATGAATATATTTATTATCCCCGTATGCTGCCCCCCCGGACTATTGTTTATTTAGTCTGTTTGTTTAAATAGACCAGACACTCCAGGAATTCGTGTTTTGTTATATTGATTATTTTATCTACTTTTTTTTTTTTTTTTTTTTTTTACTGCCAGTCACTCGGCGGTGGGGGGGGGGGGGGGGGAGAGACTATACGGGCGAACCCTTGAGAACTCGCGTTTTGTCCCCAGTTTGATACGTTCACTCTCTCTCTCTCTCTCTCTCTCTCTCTCTCTCTCTCTCTCTCTCTCTCTCTCTCTCTCTCTCTCTTTCGTCCAGTTAAAGGAAAGAAAACTCCAATCCACCTAACCTAACCTACCCTACCCTACCCTAACCTAACCTAACTAGCCTCCGTCCCGCTGTTTAAAGTGTCCAGTCAGAGTCGTTCGCGTCTGTCCAGTTAAGGGTGGAATATTTAATCTCTGAATGGCCTGTGGGTGGGTGGGTGGGCGTGTGGGCGGGCGGGTGTGTGTCTATTCCTTTACATAAAGTACAAGAGCAGTATCCTTGAGGCCACTGGTTCGTGTTTGGCCGCTGGTCTATAGGAGGTATCTCAGCCTCTTGCTTTGATGGTGAGAGGATCCATATACACAGGGATATTAAATTTATAGAGTGAGTGAGGAGGGGAGAGTCAGCCTTCAGCCGTTTGTACAAGGGGAATGGTTACAGCTTCACTAGGATCTCGGAAGGATTTTTCTTTAGGATTTGTAAAGGATGTTGTTTGAATAGGATTTGGTAAGGATGCTTCACTAGTTTTTGGTAAGGATTTTCGCAAGGATTTCGTAGGGGTGTTTCAATAAAATCTTGTAAGGATGCTTCACTAGGATTTGGTAAGGATTTTCGCAAGGATTTCGTAGGGGTGTTTCAATAAGATCTTGTAAGGATGCTTCACTAGGATTTTGTAAGGATACTGCTTCACTAGGATGTTTTACTTGGATTTCCGAAGGATATTTCCCCAGCTCCCTCGTAAGGATACTTCACCAGGACCTCGTATAGCTTCTGAAGGACCTACACAAACAAGATCTTCCTTCAAAGCTCCGGACTTTAGCGAACCAGAGGGCGTCTAAACCTTAAATCTTCAATGGGCTTTAAAAATCACTAGGGCCAGCGTCAGCACGAGCAATCAACAGCGCCAGGCATCCCTCACTCGCATGATGATTATGACACTTATGGTAGCTTCGCCAGACGGACGTTCGCTTGCTTTCTGCCGGTAATTGAGCTCTTGCTAGGGAACGAGCGATAGGGTTAAGTGGATCGATCGCCTAACTAGTCGTCTTAATGTTGACTGACCTGTGTGTGTGTGTGTGTGTGTGTGTGTGTGTGTGTGTGTGTGTGTGTGTGTGTGTGTGTGTCCACGCTTCACGTATCACACACAATCAAACATTAATCAGCGTTAAGAGAGACATATTAACTTACAACTGAGTGGGTCTCTCACCCCCCTCCCTCTCACCTCCCCCTCTTTCTCTCCCTCTCACCCCCCCCTCTCTCTCCCCTCCCTCCTATCCTTCCCTTCCTTCCTTTCCCTCCCTCTTCTGGTCATTATATGGCGATGCCGGTTTATTGTGGGTTGTGAGTGAGCTAGGGGAGAGAGAGAGAGAGAGAGAGAGAGAGAGAGAGAGAGAGAGAGAGAGGGGAGGGAGAATGGTAAAAGATGTAGAGGGGAGTGTTGCGTGGCGTGTGTGTGTCTGTCCCCAGCAGTATTGGAATGGATAAGGATGGATTAGAGAGAGAGAGAGAGAGAGAGAGAGAGAGAGAGAGAGAGAGAGAGAGAGAGAGGAACGGCTTGTTGTTATGGAAGAAGAACACGAAGAAGAGTCTATTTAATACTCGACCCGGACGTGAATTGTTATACTGATGCCGCACATGTGGTTAGTTTAGGGTTAGGTCACGTGGGGTTAATGGTAGGGGTTAATTTTGGTAGGGTTAGGTCACGTGGGGTTAATGGCAGGGGTTAATTTTGGTGAGGACAGGTTAGGAGTAGGTTAAGGGTAGGTTAGGTTAGCAGGCTGGTAGGTTATGTTATGTTTGAAGATGGTTAGGTTAGGTTAGGTTAGGTTAGGTTAGGTTAGGTTAAGGTAAGGTTAGGTTAGTAGGTTAGGTTCCCATTCCAGGTCCTGTGATTAGTGACTGTGATTAGTGAGTCCCCCTGGAGGAAAGACTATTTACATAATGAAGACGTCGGTGGATAGTGGGCACACACACACACACACACACACACACACAGACACACACACACACACACACACACACAGACACACACACACAGACAGACACACACACACACACACACACACACACACACAGACACACACACACACAGACACACACACACACACACACACACACACACACACACACACACACACACACACAGACACACACACACACAGACACACACACACAGACAGACACACACAGACACTTTAGTAAAAACAGAGAGAGAGTATTGGATCAGAATACCCGATGGAACTGGCGAGAATTAATAGAGCAGCCGAGATGGTAAGACAGGAAGGGGAGAGAGAGAGAGAGAGGGGGAGAGAGAGTGAGAGAGGGAGAGAGAGAGAGGGAGAGAGAGAGAGAGGGAGAGAGAGAGAGAGAGAGAGGACATAATCAGATAGTGTTATACTAATAGATTAGATAAAATAATAATAATAATAATAATAATAATAATGGTGATGATGGTGATAATAAATAATAAAATAAATTGAAGGGCAGCAGAAAACAACTCACAAGAGGGGTGACGAATTCTCTCACGGTCGTTGGCCCGCATTAGGCGACACACAACACAACAACCATCCCATCAAATTTTCGACAACGCTGGCCAACAGGAACGCCTGGCGAATCGCGGACTTATACGGCAATTTACGAAACAAATCACCATGCTAGTAATGTTTCAACCCCTCTCTCTCTCTCTCTCTCTCTCTCTCTCTCTCTCTCTCTCTCTCTCTCTCTCTCTCTCTCTCTCTCTCTCTCTCTCTCCTCTCCCTTATCCCTCCCCACCTACACCACTTCCTTATACGCCTGGTAGTGCCTCACGAGAGAGAGAGAGAGAGAGAGAGAGAGAGAGAGAGAGACATGGTTGGGGGAACTCCTGGAGAATTATCTATCAGTAAGTCAGTGAGGAGAGGAAGGCATAAGGGGGGGGGGGGGAGGAATAACGCAGCCGAGAGAAATATTTTCGATAATTTGGAATAGAAGCAGTGGAGAGGAAACGAGGGGATGGAGTGGAAGGGAGGGAGGGAGGGAGTGATAGAGAGAGGAAATGGAGGGATAGGAAGGAAGGAAGGAAGGAGGGTGAGAGGTAAGGAAGATGAGGTGTGGAGGTAGAGGAGAGAATGGAGGAAAGGAAGGAAGAGAGGGAAGGCGCTAGGGGGTGAGGAGAGGAAGGAGGGAGGGAAGGGAAGGAGTGAGGAGAGGAAGGAGTGAGGGAAGGAGTGAGGGAAGGGAAGGAGCGAGGGAAGGAAGGAGTGAGGGAAGGGAAGGAGTGAAGGAAAGGAAGGAGCGAGGGAAGGGAAGGAGGGAGGGAAGGGAAGGAGTGAGGGAAGGGAAGGAGGGAGGGAAGGGAAGGAGTGAGGGAAGGGAAGGAGTGAGGGAAGGAAGGAGTGGGGGAAGTGAAGGAGTGAAGGAAGAGAAGGAGGGAGGGAAGGGAGGAGTGAAGGAAGAGAAGGAATGAAGGAAGGGAAGAGAAGGAGTGAAGGAAGGGAAGGAGTGAAGGAAGGGAAGGAGTGAAGGAAGGGAAGGAGTGAGGGAAGGGAAGGAGTGAGGGAAGGGAAGGAGTGAAGGAAGGGAAGGAGCGAGGGAAGGGAAGGAGGGAGGGAAGGGAAGGAGTGAGGGAAGGGAAGGAGGGAGGGAAGGGAAGGAGGGAGGGAAGGGAAGGAGCGAGGGAAGGGAAGGAGTGAGGGAAGGAAGGAGTGGGGGAAGAGAAGGAGTGAAGGGAAGGGAAGGAGGGAGGGAAGGGAAGGAGTGAAGGAAGGAGGAGGGAAGTGAAGGAGGAGGGAAGGAGAAGGAGTGAAGGGAGAGGGAAGGGAGTGAGAGGAAGGGAAGGAGTGAAGGAAGGGAAGGAGGAGTGAAGGAAGGGGAGGAAGGGAAGGAGTGAGGGAAGGGAAGGAGCGAGGGAAGGGAAGGAGTGAGGGAAGGGAAGGAGTGGGGGAAGAGAAGGAGTGAGGGAAGGGAAGGAGTGAGGGAAGGGAAGGAGTGAGGGAAGGGAAGGAGGGAGGGAAGGCGCTAGGGAGTGAGGAGAGGAAGGAGTGAGGGAAGGGAAGGAGTGGGGGAAGGGAAGGAGTGAAGGAGGCATAGGTTCCAGGTAATGAGCCTCCCTAAAGGTTGGTCGATGGTTATTACATTATGTGGTAAGACTTGTATATATACACCTGGTGTGTTGTATACCACCCTCTGTCTCTCTCTCTCTCTCTCTCTCTCTCTCTCTCTCTCTCTCTCTCTCTCTCTCTCTCTGTCTCTCTCTCTCTCTCTCTCATGTCTGTTTCTCTTTGTCTTTCCTTCTCTTTCTCTATTTTATCTATTTGTCTCTCTCTCTCTCTCTCTCTCTCTCTCTCTCTCTCTCTCTCTCTCTCTCTCTCTCTCTCTCTCTCTCTCTCTCCGTTTCCCTCATTCTATCTTTCTCTCGATCGTTTTTCATTCTTCCTCATATTTATTGCTCCTCTTTTGTCTTTTTCTATTTCTTTCGCTCCTTCACTTTTTCTGTCTCATTTTTCACACATTATCACTCCCGCCAGAGCAATATCCTCTCTCTCTCTCTCTTTTCTCTCTTTCTCTCACTTGGCTCCCTCTCTCAACACAAAAGCTTCCCCCTCTCACTCAGAGCTGTTGAACAAGACAACAGCGTCAGTATAATGTTCCCGTAGTAGGTGAGAGAGAGAGAGAGAGAGAGAGAGAGCGAGAGAGAGAGAGAGAGAGAGAGAGAGAGAGAGAGAGAGAGAGAGAGAGAGAGAGAGAGAGAGAGACTGTCTGTGTGTATGTAAGGTAGATGAGCCATACAAAGGGGGGAAAAAGGAAAGACGAAATGGAGAAATAGAACAGATGATGAATAGCAGGGTACAGGATAGACATAAATTATTGTAATGTAAGAGGGGGAAAGAGACAGAGGAAGAAGAAGAAGGGAAACGAAAGAGGGGGATGAAGGAATGAGAAAATGATATATTCATTGGGTGTAAAGGAATTTGTTCCATGTATACACTCGAACTAAAAAATATCTGTGTGATTTTGTGTGAGATATTAATTCTGTTATTTAAATAGAAAAGAAGAACTGATTTAATACCTCCATGTAAAGTAAATTAACTATATTTATCTACCTATACGTGTACTTATATGACCTGTAATTGGATTTGTACTTGTACTTGTATTTGAATCTGTACTGTTTTTTTGTACCCATACTGTAATGTGTACCAGTATAGTACCTGCATATACACCTGGAGTTATACCTGTAACCCGTAATTAATTCACACACACCTGTATTGTTATTGCTGAATTGATAAGATGAAGTGTTATGTAAATATTTTTGCAGGTAACGCTCCCTCATGCGCGTCAAAAAACATCTCGTGTACTCGGCTGCTTTGCTAAACATGCCGCCCCCCCGAGAAAAATATAGGTCCCTCAGACAGAACTTGTTTACAGTACACAAGCGATAACTTTGGCTGCTGTTTACCATAACCCCGAGGCTCTCAGTTACATACAGGTTCTCACGTACGAGCTGTTTATACCCCCAAGGTAACCTAACCTAACCCAACCTAACCTAACCCAACCTAACCTAACCTAGCCTAACCCAACCTAACCCAACCTAACTTAGCCTAACCCAACCCAACCCAACCCAACCTAACCTAACCCAACCTAACCCAACCCAACCCAACCCAAACAAGTAGTGGGGCTAATCTTCATGTGATCCTAATTCTGACAATAATAAACTACCATAACTATTATTTCAAAGGTTCCCCAAAAATAAAAAACAAAAAAAACAAAAATCATGGCCAATAAATTGTTCAGGAATACGGATTTGGAATGGCCTTGTACAGGTGGGAGAAAATATGTATGTATCAGAGGGAACAAGTTAGCAGTAAACACGCGATAACTCTGAATGGTGTTTGCCATAACCTGGACTTGAAATATTGCTCTTGTAAATACGTAAGTGTGTTGCTCTGATGGAGGGCCCTGGGTGCGAGAGAGAGTGAGTTACATGCAAAAATATTTACACATACACAAACTCACACTCACGTCCACACCCCCTACACACACACACACACACACACACACGTTCACCCCCCAACACGCACACACTCACGTCCACCCCACACTCTTAACATGCTTGGGTCAACACAGAGAGAGAGATGGGGGGACAGAGTGGGCCCAGGGAGCTTAAAACATCCAAATGGTAGCTGTAGGAGAGGAACATTACACGAGACACAATAGCTATGAGGAAACGTGTGTGACTCTTGCCTGGAACAGTGAGATGAGGAGTTTTACCATAGAGATTTGTTAAACTTATATGTGAAAAACTAAAAAAAAAAAAAATGCTTCTATCTACTGTATCCATCCATCTGTAAGACTCTCTCTCTCTCTCTCTCTTTTACTGCTCTTCAACTTCTCTTCCACTTCTGTGTAGGTAAGATCACTGGCACACTAAAGAGAGAGAGAGAGAGTTGTTGGAAGAATAAGTGGAGAAAAGTGCATGAAAGTGGCTGCAATAACACTTACTAATATTCCACACACCCCTTTCAATTTGCATATATGTATTATACTGTGGATATTCATATACAGGAGGGGTAAAAACATTTATACAGGAAGCCTTCACTCTTATATACACACCTGTGACTTATAAGACAGGTGTTTCTTATAACAGTATGGGTCTTTTATTCATACCTGAGCACTAATACACCTGTGAACACCTGTTAGTTGAAAAGCAGGTGTTTATTAAATTACTTTGACTTTAGAATTCTTACTCGAGCTCCACACACCTGCGGCACATCTGTCACCTGAGAGGCAGATGTTAGCATATCATTAAGGGTCTACATATTTCCGGGTTGTATAAGTAGTTGATGGAATACTTCTACTTAGAGGGATGCCTAGGGCCTCCTTATATCCGGGTCCCGTTTTTGATATGTCCTCCTTAATTCCTTCCTTCCTCCTTCTCTTTCCACCCTTCCTTCCTTCCTTCCTTCCTTCCTTCCTTCCTTCCTTCCTTCCTCCCTCCCTCCCTCCCTTCCTCCCTTCCTTCCTTCCTTCCTTCCTTCCTTCCTCCCTCCCTCCCTCCCTTCCTTCCTTCCTTCCTTCCTCCCTCCCTCCTCCCTCCCTCCCTCCCTCCCTTCCTTCCTTCCTTCCTTCCTCCCTCCCTTCCTTCCTTCCTTCCTTCCTTCCTTCCTTCCTTTCTTCTTCCTTCCTTTCTTTCTTCCCTTCTCTCCTCTCCCTCCGCCCTCTTTCACTAACGTTCTTCTCTTTCCTCTCTAACTCTCGCTGCCTCACACAAACCCACTCATGATCCTTATACATTCCCACTCATCCCTCTCACGCCCATCGCCCACCCTTCTCACCAACACACCATTTCCCACTCACTTCCCCTCTCCAAAGGCCCACTTACTCCCACTTACCCTCTCAATCCTCTCACTACCCCTCTCCACCTCTCCCTCTCACTTCCCCCTTTCCCTCTTCCTCTCCCTTCCCCCTTTCACACCCCTTTTCCACGCCCCACTCACCAACACGCAATCTCCCCTCTCCGAATACCCTCTCACGCCCCTCTCACACCCTCTCACACCCTCTCACGCCCACTCACGCCCACTCACCGCCCTGAAGCACCCTTAGATATGCAAATGCCTAAACGCTTTCGTTGTTTCCTTTAATTAATCCACGACAGGAGTATCCACAGGGCAAGTCAGTTGTTTGTGTGTGTGTCTATCTGGGTGTGTGTGGGTGTTTGTGGGTGTGTGTGGGTGTGTGTGTGTGTGTGAGAGTTACATGTGCGTGTGTGGGTGTATGCGTGTGAGAGTACATGTTAGAAAGCTCTTAATCTAATCAGGTAAAGGTGGTGAGGGCAGAGGTGCGTGATCTGTGACACATTATACTGATTACTGCTGTACTCCTCCTGTCTGCCTGTCTGTCTGTCTGTCTGTCTGTATGTCTCCTCTCTGTGTGTGTTTGTCTGTCTGGTGTTCTCGGTGTCTCCCCTTCTCTCTCTCTCTCTTTGTCTCTTTCTCTCCCCCCCCCCCTCTCTCTCTTTCCCTCAGTCTTTGTTCATCTCACAGTAAATAATTTTGAGTGGTCGAATTTTCTTTCAATTTAAACGCCATCTTTTAATTAACCAACACCCATATATAATAATTTGACCAATCAACCAATTACGCCATGTCATCTTTATCAAGATTTTCCTTTATACCTCCTCTTCCTCCTCACTTTCCTTTAGTTATCTCATTATCACCCGTGTGTGTGTCTCTCTCTTCCCTTCTCCCTCCTCCTTCTCATCCCCTGTAGCCCGTATCATCTGTCTTTATTATAATCTAATTCCATCTCTTTGTTCCTCTTGTTAGTTTAATCTTCTCTTCTCTTCCTTTTTTTCCCCTTCGTTATCCTTCACCTTCTTCCCCTGTGTTTTGTTATTTTTGTTATTATTATTTTTTTTTTTGCTTTTATTGTTATTGTTGTTTTCGTCCTTTCTCCCCCTCTTCGTTATCGTATGTATATGTTTAGCTTTTTACCCTTACCCTTCGTCATCGATATTTCTTTGTTTATTAATGATTGCAGGAGAGAGAGAGAGAGAGAGAGAGAGAGAGAGAGAGAGAGAGAGAGTTTTAACCATTTTGCCCACCCAACTGACTGGAATTCAGTCTCTCTCTCTCTCTCTCTCTCTCTCTCTCTCTCTCTCTCTCCTGCAATAATTAATAAACAAAGAAATATCGATGACGAAGGGCAAGTAGAGCTGGCCTACCTGTCTCAGCACAATAATAATAATTATAATAAGAATATCGATATTATTATTATTGTTGTTTTTGTTGTTTATATGTTGTTTTTATTGCTGTTATTAATTCTTGTTGTTATTGTTAATATTATTATTGATAGTAATATTAATATAATCACTTTTGGTGCTTTTTATTACTGTACTATTATCAGATTAGTATTCTCACTATTCATCATTATCGTCATTATCATCATTATCATCATCATCATCATCATCATATTCATCATCATCATCATCAACAATTATAATTAGTCATTCACGCAAAAATATTGGGAAACTGCCAACAGTATTACTAGATCCAGTTATCAGCGTGACCTTTCAATTAGACACAGATCCACAGGTCGCCCACCCTGTGTTATGTTCAACCAACCTACCCCCCCCCCCCGCCCCTCCCTACCTCCCCAGCTACCTCCCCTACCTCCCTTACCTCCCCAGCTAACCCCCCCCCTACCTCCCTACCTTCCCAGCTACCCTTTCCCCCTCATGAGAATATTAATGTGTTGACCTCGCTAATCAGTTACAACAGGTTCTAATAAAGCAGGGGTGGGTAATAACGGTGAGCTACAAATAGGTGGGTCGCAAGGGAATGGGTTTTATGGTGGGTCAGGAGGGTGGGTTACAGGGGTGGGTTACAAGGGTGGGTTACAGGTATGACATAGGTGTGTCGAAGTTCATCTCTCACTCGGATTTATTTCACTCCTCTGATGACAGACTCACACACGTACACAGACCGATTGCAATGTTCTCTTTCCTTGGTTAAACTCTCTCTCTCTCTCTCTCTCTCTCTCTCTCTCTCTCTCTCTCTCTCTCTCTCTCTCTCTCTCTCTCTCTCTCTCTCTCTCAGATCCTTTGTGACCAAACTTTTCGGAGGTTTAAAAAATGTAATTTATCTAATGCCGTCGCCGAGCGCTGCTGACAGACACGTTCTCTGGGCCACGGTGAGGGAGAGGGAGAGGCAAATGAGGGAGAGATGAGGGAGGATATGAGAGTGGAAGTGATAAAAGATGATAGAGAGAGAGAGAGAGAGAGAGAAAGAGAGAGACGGGGTGGAGGGAGGTTATATTAAATTCTCATACCATACAGGTTCTGTTTTGACTTATAAATGAATTGAAATGTACACTTATGATCGAAATTCCCTGGACACTTAACCTGGTTGTACTAATGGGTCAAATATGTGTTTGGTTTATACCTGTTTTATGCCTGTTGAGAGGTCTTTTTTTATCGCTATAAATTACATCATAAATAACATGTAATTTAACCCTACTCAAAATACTGGGAAAATTCAGGCCCTCCAAAATAAGATAAATTATTCCTTTAATTTTCCCGGGGTTATGTCACCCTTCAAGCGGTTGCCAGATGTTGCTTTATAAGTTGGAGGAATTTTTTGTCCTCATCTGTGCGTTCTGGGAAGGAGATGTGATGCTGTGGGCGGTGTGTGTGTGTGGGCGGTGTGTGTGTGTGTGTGTGTGTGTGTGTGTGTGTAATAATGATAATAATAATAATAATAATAAACTGTTTATTAATAGAGTTGCAGCCGGTGGCTGAAAATATACAGACTTACATTTGATTTAGACATAATGATACAATATGCATTGAATACATTTACAGGGCTGTACAGTACATAAATCAGGAGTTGTTTATTATTTTAACAATAGATGGGATGGTGCTGTTCTTATATCTACCGGTGCGGGCTCTTATGGGTGAATTTCGTTGTAGTGGCTGACTGCGCGAGTTGGGTGGGGGGGCTGCAGGAGGTGGCGATGGCGAGGGTGGTGCAGTAGTCCCCTGCCAAACCCTTCCAGTGCTTGGTGGTGGAGGTCACTGAGGGATGGCATTTCCAGGGTGGAGAGAGCGTTGGTGTAGCCGGAGTATTCTGCGCCGAGCATGATTCTGCAGGCCCTTTTCTGTACCTTCTCTAGCTGGCGTTGTTGGGTGGAGTTGAGAGAAGACGACCAGGCTGGTGACGCATACGTTAGTTTGGGGAGAATATAGGCGTTGTAGATGGTCCCAAGTGACCTAAGTCTTCGTAGCATGTAGAGGCGGTACGCGGCTGCCTTGACTGTGTTATTTACATGGGCCTTCCAGTCAAGTTTGTTGTCTATAGTTACACCCAGGAGTTTGGCAGACTGCACCAGCTGGAGAGGATGGGCACCCACTGTGACTGCTGGGGCTTGCACTGGAGTGGTGGCGGTATTGATGTGCATGACTAAGGGTTTCGTGTGGTTGATGGTGACCTTGTTCTCCGTAGTCCATGCCTGTAGCCTGTCCAGGGTGCCTTGTAGTGATGAGTAGTCCTGTGCGGTGTTGTCCACTGAAACCCCCACAGTGCAGTCATCCACGTTCTTCCACCTGTGAGGAGTGTCCGATAGAGCGTCGTTGATCAGGATGAGGAAGCACAGTGGTCCCATCTTGGTCCCCTGGGGAACACCGCAGGTGAGGTGTTGGAATGTGGAGACCAAGCCCTGATACCTCACTGCTTGGCGACGTCCACTCAAGAAATCAGTGAGCCATGAGACCAGGTTGGTGGGCAGCCCTAGTGCAATAGCCTTGTTGATAACAGTGCAGTGATCAACAAGGTCAAAGGCCTTCCTGAAGTCCACAAGGGCAACGGCCAGTGATGTCTTACGTTTCTGCAAGATTTTGTGCAGAAAATCCAGAAAGCTCACCAAGCAGTGTGATGTAGAGGAGGTCCTCATATTGCGGTGTGTGTGTGTGTGTGTGGGTGGGCGGGCTGTGTGTGTGTGTGGGCGGGCGGGCTGTGTGTGTGTGTGTGTGTGTGTGTGTGTGTGTGTGTGTGTGTGTGTGTGTGTGTGTGTGTGTTTACGAAGATAGTGAGGAGTAAACAGTTTCATTACCAACTCACCATTAATCACAGGAAGACCCAATAAGATAAAGGTGTTGGCGGTAAAATGATAAATGATAAAAAAAATATTCTCAACATATTACATTCTCTTTTAAAAAACTCCTCCTGTCAGTGTACTCATATGAGACGCCGTCCTGTTGAAAGCTCCCGCCGGCCAGCGATTAATTATATTGTACGAAGCTGAATGAATGACAGCGTTCCAAGTATAGAATGTTATGAGGTATTTTGTTTTTTACATTCACACACACACACACACACACACACACACACACACACACACACACACACACACAGTTAACATCGCCACCGTGAAGGCTAAAAAGGTCTTACATATTTATTGTTGAGAGGGAAAAGTTCACTCCATACTAATAATTTTATCAGATCTCGATGGCGAATGGAGAGGGGAATTAATTTTAATATTTTTTTTTTAGGGATTTCATTTCCTTGGTGGTACGTGGCCAGTTGTAATATCCCTTTTTCAGAATAGAGTTTGTCTTGGAGGCTGTGTTATATGTTGTATGTGGGGGTGTGTTATTATGGTTGTTGTGTATGTTGTTGTTGGTATTGTGTATGTTGTTATTGTTGTTACTGGTATTGTGGTTGTTGTTGTTGCTGGTGTTGTAGTACCGTAACTAATACAGTAGTAGTAGTAGTAGTTGTAATATAGACGTAAACAAACAATATTTTCATTATTAGGACAACATTACTTGGTCAACACAACCATCGGTAATCCAAACACCTGAGCGCTTCTGCAGTGTTGAAGGTAACTCGGTAATTCGAACACCAGATGAAAGTGTTGACTCGATGGTTCGAATCCCGGAAAGATGTAAAAAAGAGAGAGTTCCAAAATCGGATTTAAAAGTTCATGAACGTGATTATGAAAGTTGTGTGACCGAGAGAAGAAGATCAAGTTCACCTGGAGTTGTGAGATTTATTGCTAACTTTACCTGAAGAAGTCAATCATCACCTGACTCTCTCTCTCTCTCTCTCTCTCTCTCTCTCTCTCTCTCTCTCTCTCTCTCTCTCTCTCTCTCTCTCTCTCTCTCTCTCAACGGTCATAATAACTTGATCAGTGACCCTTTGTGACTTCTATTCTGTCATCTTTTTTTCTTGCAATATCGTCCACAGGATGAGTCTAGGGTGCACATTAAACTAGCTGGTGTCCGGGGCAAAATAATCAAAACACACAACACACACACACACACACACACACACACACACACACACACACACACACCGCCCACACACACCGCCCACACACACGCTACAACTCCCTCCATCTCACCACTGTACTGTTAATTCTTACCTCTACCCACGACTTGTCCAATTAATAAACCAAGTCACGTCGACCTCATCGTCGCCTTCCCCTCTTGTTGTTGTCCCCCGTCAGCCGCCACCTACAGGAAGGCCGGGGCGGGGACAAGGGGCAAGGGGGAGGGGAAGGGGGTGGTGTCCAAGGGGGTCATGACCATCATCAGGGGTCAGTTTTGTGATCCGTAAAAGTTGGTAATTTCGTATCACTCTCCAGGATTTCCCAAAGGGCAATTTTATCCTCCAGTCGTATATAATTCGGGTGGGGGGGAGAGGTGGGGGGTGAGGGAGGGGGGTGAGGGGAGAGGTGGGGGGTGAGGGAGGGGGGTGAGGGAGGGGTGGGGGTGAGGGAGGGGTGGGGGGTGAGGGAGAGGTGGGGGGTGAGGGGAGAGGTGGGGGTGAGGGTGGGGTGGGGGTGAGGGAGGGGTGGGGGTGAGGGAGGGGTGGGGGGTGAGGGAGAGGTGGGGGTGAGGGAGAGGTGGGGGTGAGGGACGGGTGGGGGTGAGGGAGGGGTGGGGGGTGAGGGGAGAGGTGGGGGGTGAGGGGAGGGGTGGGGGGTAAGGGAGAGGTGGGGGTGAGGGAGAGGTGGGGGTGAGGGAGGGGTGGGGGTGAGGGAGAGGTGGGGGTGAGGGGTGAGAGGTGGGGGTGAGGGTGGGGTGGGGGGGTGAGGGAGGTGACGGGGTGTGAGGGGGAGAAAGAAAGCCGAAGGTGTACTTTTTTGTTTTGTTTCCGAAGTTGTCCTGAGGGAGATGAAGGGAGGGAGGGAGAGAGGGAGGAAGAGAGGTAAGGAGGGAGGGTGGGAGAGATGAAGGGAGGGAGGGAGGGAGGGAGGGAGGAAGGGAGGTTAGGCGGGAGATGCGGGGAGGGAGGGAGGGAGGGAGTTGTTATACCTGAGGTGTTGATGGTGGGAATGAGGACGACTTTTGGGTGAGGGTGGCGTCTTAGTGCTCTCTTTTTCTCACTTTCTCGCTTTCTTTCTTTTTCTCTCTCACCTACATTTTTTTTTTTCTCTCTCTCTCTCTCTTTTCTCTCTCTCTCTCTCTCTCTCTCTCTCTCTCTCTCTCTCTCTTCTCTCTCTCTCTCTGTCTCTCTTCTCTCTCTCTCTCTCTCTCTTTCTCTCTCTCTCTCTCTCTCTCTCTCTCTCTCTCTCTCTCTCTCTCTCTCTCTCTTTCTCTCTTTCTTTCTCTCTTTCCAGGGCTAATACTCTCAAAGTTTCCTAATTTAAATATCCTCCTTCACTACCTACTGATCTACTCCAAGAACAGGTCCATCTTCCTCACGTCGCCTCACCTCACCTCACCTCGCCTCGCCTCGCCTCGCCTCGCCTCGCCTCACCTCACCTCACCTCACCTCACCTCGGACAAGAAGAAGAGTGTGTGTACTGTACAAGACGTTCACTCTCCCGTCACCTGGTTCCTCTCCCCTTCGTTAGGACCCAAGTATTTAACGAAGGAATATTTGATGAGTCTCTCGAGCCGGGATCTTACCTCTGCTGCCCTTCAGGACTTCACACAGCTTCTCCCCGAGGACCTGTGACTCTCTGAAGTAATTAACAGCTGCCAAGACTTGTGAGGTGAGTCCAGGTCGATGAACACCTTAAGGTCGACGGAGGGAGGAAGTAAGGGCGGAGAGAGATTTGCCTCACAAGGACATTATCTTCAAACGTCTGTAATTACTGCTCAGATATTACCTAACACATTGGTAATTACTGTTGATTATTTGGCATATTTTCTTGTGATGCTCTGACAGACGACTACAGGAAGGTGAATGAGATAACAGGTGACTTATAAAGAACATTTATTTACAATACATTAACACACACATACACATACAGTATACGGTCATGTGTACTCAGTACACATAACAAATATAAAAAGTTATGTTTCACCATGAAGCACAGCGTAGAGCCTTGGCCTTGGTCGAGCACGGTGACCACCTCCACGGCGGACACACGTCAACAACACAACTACAACACATTGGTAACTGAAGCGTCTTGTTCTCTCGCTTCCTCCGCCTCTCACAGCGGCTAGGAGGTCGAGAACATCCCTAGAATACATAGAACACAGCGGGAACTAATAATTTATTCTCCCTAAGTCCTTAGAGCGGCTAAAAGTTTAAGAACAAAGCGTAAACTTATTAAAAACAGCGGGAACTCCTAATAATTTATTCTCGTCATCCCTCGGGGGGGGCAGACATAATACTTCTCAGTAAGTACTCAACCCTGACGGCCCAGCAGGTCCTCCATACAGCACATTAACCGTTCTCATAAGGTCGGGTTGGCTCAACAGCTTCACGTGGTGGTCAGGTCACGTGTCTTGGTTATGATGCAGCCGCAGTAGTTTACATAGAACTAATTTATTGGCTTATCAGCAATTTTAGAATATTTAAAAGAATATTCATAATTCCACGACAACTTTACATACATATATAACCGGGATGATTAATGCAAACCAGGATAGTTGAAGACTGTGTGAGATTTGAAGAGAAGGAAATTATATATCAAAAGTTGGTCTTGAGTTTATCATAGGTGTGTTAGTGCCGTGGACGATGACACGTACATGACAGTAGAGTCAGAGTATAAGTCTTGAGTTTGTGTTATTTACAGAAAAGTTATTTATTAAAATTTTAACTTGACTTTAACGACACTTAAGGCTGGTTACATTAAACAGTCTTTAAAACTTTTGGTTTGGTGCTTTAATAATAATCACTTTGAATTTTGGTGATACTGAAATGTTTGTATGTAAGTCCATAGATTTATACGTAAACGATAATATACTATACGAGATATTAGAAAAGAAACAACTGACCAGAACATGATGTCTGTCACAATACATCTTCAAATATTACATTAGAAGACTGTACTAGAGAATACATTCCTTACCCACTAGAAGGTAACACACACACACACACACGCCCGGGCTGTGTGACCATAAAGCCAAGGCTCGGTGGCATGATGCTGCATCCAGCTCTTGTGGGAGAATCACTAGAGTCTAAATAACATTGTACTTGTTACCGGCCATCATCACCAGTGTAGTAGGTTTTGTTTTGTGTTATAAAAGGGGAGGGGGGGCGTGGCGTGGCGCTCGTCAGGATGCAGAATCAAGTCATCGCTTCATGCTACACCTACAGTTAAGGGTAATCTTACATTAGTTCAGAACACTTAAGAAAACATTACCGAAAATGATTAAACTCACAGAGCATAAATGTACAGTGGACTGGTGTTGGCTCCGACGGCCACACATTCACAAGACACCGGCGGGCTCTCTCTCTCTCTCTCTCTCTCTCTCTCTCTCTCTCTCTCTCTCTCTCTCTCTCTCTCTCTCTCTCTCTCTCATAGCAATTATCTTTCTCTGTCTCACACATACATTTTTGTCTCTCTCTCTCTCTCTCTCTCTCTCTCTCTCTCTCTCTCTCTCTCTCTCTCTCTCTCTCTCTCTCTTATCCTGTAGGAGCAATAGTCATACACAGCTATTTCCGTGTTAGACGTTGAAGGGGATATTGCAGCATATGCGTGGCGTCGCACACACATGTTTAACTTCGGGCAGCAGGACACACACACACACACACACGCACACACGCACACACACACACACACACACACACACACACACGCACACACACATATCTCCGTCTCTCTCTCTCAGGGGGATAATGGAGGAAGAGGAAGTGGTCTTGTGTCCTCCCTCAGAGTCTTGGTATAAAACTCTTCTTGGTTTTCGGGATGAACGACGTCTTCAACCTTCCTTCAATTAGATTCTTGGCTGGGGGCGGGGCGGGGCGGGGCGGGGCGAGGCGAGGCGGAGCGTGGAGGGCGAAGGAAGGGCAGGGCGGGGCGAGGTGTGTGGCAGGGTAGGGCGGGTCGGGATCTCTGGAGGGGAGGGTTATTTATCAAGACCAGAAACACATCGTCACCACGAGTAATTCAAGTGAGCACCTGGCGACCACCCACAACCCTGCAGTGACATATGGTTTTGTATTGGACGAGACGGCTATAGCTAGACGAACGTTCTCTTCTCTTACTACAGTGGCATTGTCTTCATGGTACGAGTCCTCTATCTCCTAGGTGTTCCTCTTGCAGTTTGTATCTGGGAATTTATTGCTATCGAACACCTGAATGATTTTGTTGATTTCTTTTTTGTTGTTTTTTGTTTAAATCTCAGCAAGGAAGAACACGAGGAGGAGGATGTAGAAGAGGGGAGAGGAGGAGGAGGAGGGGGAAGAGGTAGGTGTCCAAGATCTCGCCCCGCTGGTAGACTGTAACACCGCCATGGCTGTAATACAAAGAGGGAGACAAGACATGCATTAGACACAAGGACAGCTAAATGTTGTATACATTACCTGAAGAATTACACTTGTCCATTGTTTTAATTCAATTTTACAATATACTCTAGGACTATAGTTTCGAAATGAAGCTTATTATTATTATTATTATTATTATTATTATTATTATTATTATTATTATTATTATTGTCTAAAATAGAATGTACTAAGGCTTAACGGGGCAGGGAACCATTAGGCAAAGTGCTTTAACAGGACTTTAGTTTATTGCATTAGGGATCTATTAAGACTGGGAGTTATCAGGACTTGGGTCTATAAGTTTAGAGCATTATAAGAACTAGGGTCTTTTTAGGACTTAGGGGGACTCATTAAATATACAACCAACATGCTAGATTATACTAAGTGTCAGGTAGGGTCAGGTAAGGGTCAGGGAGGTATACTAAGGGTCAGGTAAGGTCAGGTAAGGGTCAGGGGAAGGTATACTAAGTGTCAGGTAGGGTCAGGTAAGGGTCAGGGAGGTATACTAAGTGTCAGATAAGGGTCAGAGGAAGGTATACTAAGGGTCAGGTAAGGGTCAGGGGAAGGTATACTAAGGGTCAGGTAAGGGTCAGGGGAAGGTATACTAAGGGTCAGGTAAGGTCAGGTAAGGGTCAGGGGAAGGTATACTAAGTGTCAGGTAAGGGTCAGGGGAAGGTATACTAAGGATCAGGTAGAGTCAGGTAAGGGTCAGGGGAAAGTATACTAAGTGTCAGGTAAGGTCAGGTAAGGGTCAGGGGAAGGTATACTAAGTGTCAGGTAGGGTCAGGTAAGGGTCAGGGGAAGGTATACTAAGTGTCAGGTAAGGGTCAGGGGAAGGTATACTAAGGGTCAGGTAGGGTCAGGGGAAGGTATACTAAGTGTCAGGTAAGGGTCAGGGGAAGGTATACTAAGGGTCAGGTAAGGGTCAGGGGAAGGTATACTAAGTGTCAGGTAAGGGTCAGGGGAAGGTATACTAAGTGTCAGGTAGGGTCAGGGGAAGGTATACTAAGTGTCAGGTAAGGGTCAGGGGAAGGTATACTAAGTGCCAGGTAAGGTCAGGGGAAGGTATACTAAGTGTCAGGTAAGGGTCAGGGGAAGGTATACTAAGTGTCAGGTAAGGGTCAGGGGAAGGTATACTAAGGGTCAGGTAAGGGTCAGGGGAAGGTATACTAAGTGTCAGGTAAGGGTCAGGGGAAGGTATACTAAGTGTCAGGTAAGGGTCAGGGGAAGGTATACTAAGTGTCAGGTAAGGGTCAGGGGAAGGTATACTAAGGGTCAGGTAAGGTCAGGTAAGGGTCAGGGGAAGGTATACTAAGTGTCAGGTAAGGGTCAGGGGAAGGTATACTAAGTGTCAGGTAAGGGTCAGGGGAAGGTATACTAAGTGCCAGGTAAGGTCAGGGGAAGGTATACTAAGTGTCAGGTAAGGGTCAGGGGAAGGTATACTAAGTGCCAGGTAAGGTCAGGGGAAGGTATACTAAGTGTCAGGTAAGGGTCAGGGGAAGGTATACTAAGTGCCAGGTAAGGTCAGGTAAGGGTCAGGGGAAGGTATACTAAGTGCCAGGTAAGGTCAGGGGAAGGTATACTAAGTGTCAGGTAAGGGTCAGGGGAAGGTATACTAAGTGTCAGGTAAGGTCAGGGGAAGGTATACTAAGTGTCAGGTAAGGTCAGGTAAGGGTCAGGGGAAGGTATACTAAGGGTCAGGTAAGGTCAGGTAAGGGTCAGGGGAAGGTATACTAAGTGTCAGGTAGGGTCAGGTAGGTCGCCCTCGAACAGTACAGTTACGACTCACCTTTCTTGGTGGAGAAGGAGAAGTGTTGGGACTCGGAGGACCAGCCGTACCTGTTCCTCACCCTAATGACGGCCAGGTAGTCCGTCGCCACCTCCAGCCCGGTCACTGTGAAGGCCATGGAGTGACAAGTGTCGTCCTCCACCTTGACCTCGTCCTTCTCCACGCTCCTCGACACGTTCTCCCACGACCCAGCCATCACCATGGTCCGATTACTCTGTAGAGGACAAACACATACGTCAGCTACATCTCTCTCTCTCTCTCTCTCTCTCTCTCTCTCTCTCTCTCTCTCTCTCTCTCTCTCTCTCTCTCTCTCTCTCTCTCTCTCTCTCTCTCTCTCTCTCTCTCTCTCTCTGTTGTCTTTATCTCTGCCTACCTATGTACTTAGAGAGAGGCAGTTGTTGTTGTGAAAAGCAAAGATGAATTAAGTAGCTCACCTGCCAGGCTCCCAGGTGAGTCTTGCGGTACTTGATGATGAACTCGGTGATTGGGTAGAAGCTTTCTGTCTGCCAGGTGAGGGTGTACCTGTTGCTCTCCCCGCCGTTGGGGCTGCTCGTTACCTGCGGCGGCTTGGGGAGACCTGATGGTGGGGAGATGGGGGTGTATATAGTGGAGTGAGGAGGATTGTTACTTAATTTACCCCACCCCCAACCCAACCCTGCCCTGCCCTGCCCTGCCCTGCCCTGCCCTGCCCTGCCCTATCCTACCCTGCCCTACCCTACCCTGCCCTACCCTGCCCTGCCCTATCCTACCCTGCCCTGCCATACCCTACCCTACCCTACCCTACCCTACCCTACCCTGCCCTACCCTACCCTGCCCTACCCTACCCTACCCTGCCCTACCCTACCCTACCCTACCCTACCCTGCCCTGCCCTGCCCTACCCTACCCTACCCTACCCTGCCATACCCTACCCTACCTTACCCTACCCTACCCTGCCCTACCCTACCCTACCCTACCCTACCTGTCATCTGTATAACGGCGTCCTTCTGTCCGTGGGAGTTCTCGGCGATACACACGTACGCCCCAAAGTCCTTCTCTGACACTTTGTTAATAGTGAGGATGTGGCGGTGGGCGGCATGGGTCACTCGCAGGTGGGTGTCTTTGGTGGACGCGTTGTGACCCCCTGGTAGATACAGTTTGGTGTCCATATCGGTGTCCGGGAGAGGGTGTCCGTCTCTCGTCCAGGTCACGTCAGGAGAGGGACGCCCCCTGACCAGACACACTAGCTCCACCTTGTCTCCTTCACCTGTTCGCACGATGGCCTGTACGAGTGAGAGAATTGATTGATTATTATTGTTTTAGGTTTAATGAGAGAGAGAGAGAGAGAGAGAGAGAGAGAGAGAGAGAGAGAGAGAGAGAGAGAGAGAGAGAGTTAACAACCGTACCAGATTAATTTTTTATGATTCGCTAACAATCTCGGCTATTATCTTTGATCTAACAATTATGGCAACCTCTATTTAACCCACAATATGGAGAAGAAAGTCCGTTATATCGAGCGTCCGTTAGATGTGAACCCCACCCCCCCCCCCCCCATTTAACGGATTATATGAAGAGGGAAGTCCGTTATATGGAGGTATCTGGTTACTTACTTTACACTCTCCTAACACTAACCTTCTCGGTGGTAATCTCCGGCGGGTACTCGACAGCGATGGTCATGGCGGCTGAGGCTGACTCCCCGATGCCGTTGTCAGCCGTGCAGAGGTAAGTGCCCTCCACGTGACGGTCCACTCCCTCCAACGTGAGGCTCTTGCCCTGTAGAGAGAGGTGCGTCAGGGGTGCTTAGTCAGGAGGGGGGGGGGGGAGGGGATGATAGAGGTGAGTGTCCTCCAGGTGGTGGCCAAGCTAGTCAGCACCCTTCAGTGTTCGGATCTGGTCCAGTAGAGGGCATGACTGACTGGATAGTGGCTTACTCAGGCGTGTCGGGGATGAAAGGGAGAGTGAAAAATGAAAGAGGGGGAGAAAGAGGGAGAAGGGAAATTTGAAGAAAATAAAAGAGAGAGAGAGAATGAGAAAGAGGAACAAAACACTGCTTTTGAGTCTAATGTTTTCTCCGCCAAAGATAAACACTAAACACTAAACATAACACTGACCTCTTCGCTACGGAGGCCAGAGGGCAGAGGACCTTCCTGACGGGACCAGCGGATGGTGGGCTCGGGATTGCCTTGAGCCTTACACTCGAGCGTCACGGTGATGCCCTTAGCCACGTGCTGCTCCGGGGGCGCCAGGGACCTGATTGAGGGCGCGAACTGTACATCGAGGGTGTGCTTGAGCTGGATGGGCGGGTCCATCTCGAACATACAGAGGAAGATGCCAGCGTCACGGGGGCGGGCGTGAGAGATGGTGAGGCGGGAACCTTCCACTGTTATGCGACGGTCTTTGGTCACTCTCTCGTTACCCACAACCAAGAGCTTCTCCTTCCCCCCAGCTGCCGGGACCTTCTTGATGATGAGTTTGTTATTGCCTGTAAGATCACCCCAAGACGGAACCTCGTTAACTCTGTTGTGTACACGTAGGATGGTGCTATTTGTGTTGACAGTTTAACAGTGCTTTAAAGGATGAATATTCAGACTGTGTGAATATGTACAACCGGTCACCTGTTACTGTCTCAAGGTTCTGGCCCAGACTGTTGACTTACCGGAGTGTATATGATCCTCAGGTCGCTCAGAAAGCTGTTGAAGGCTTATAGTAATCCTCCTTCAAACTGAAATTGAGGTTTGACTATAACATCTCTCATCTATTTACCCTTTACCAGTTCATGGAGATACTGAGTGAAAGCTTCTTGACCCTTTTAACCTTTAGTAAGATATACCTGTTTGCACCTGTGTGATAATTAGCAGATAAAACACATGAGACAAGAACCTGCCACCTTTATTCTCGGTCGTTTGTATGACTGAAGATGGCCATAGATGGTTAGTCACGTAACACCTGTCGCACGGCCCACTTACCTGTCTTCTCCACGTCTTATATAATGAAAACATACTAACACCAAAACTTACCTGTCTTATCCACGCCACAGGAACTAATCACGTAACACCTGCCTCCTCCATGTCACGTAATTAACCCACGTAACACCTGTCGTAAGGGTCACTCACCTGCATTCTCCACGTCACACGGGATGATCACCGACTGTCCCACCTCCACCGTGAAGATCTGGGAGCGAGCCAGGAAGGTGGGCTGGTCCTCCTCGCCTACCTCGTAGTCGTAGTAGTAGCTCTCGCCGGCGTAGTTGTAGTTGTACTTCTCGTTTAAACCTGTGGACAGACCTGCCGGGGAAGAGAAGCGGGTCAGTGTGAGCTCGGGGGGGGGGGAGGGTGAGAGGGAGGGAGGGGCGGAGGGTAGGCAGTGTGTGTGTGTGTGTGTGTGTGTGTGTGTGTGTGTGTGTGTGTGTGTGCCGCATCAGTAACTCTCTAATTTATCACAAAAGTTGGACTAAATTAAACAAACATGCCTTAGCTCCCCCTCTCTTGTTAGTTGTAACCAATCACTTTATTTCTTCCGAGACAAAACACAAGTTATTTACCTTTCGGAGAGGTTCACTTCTCTTACTTAAACAGTACCCTTAACCCACTTATAATAGGAACTCCCCCCCCCACCCCCCCAACGCTCACTTATCCCACTTATAACATTAACGCCTTAATTCTCCCACTTAAACAGTACACTTAACGCACTTACAACACCCTCTTCAGCAGCACAGAGGCCCTTAACCCCTTCCACCAGGTCTTCCCTTCAGTATGTATCTAACACTCGACTCGGAATCAAAGTCAAACAGAAGGTCGGTATAAATTTGTACCGAGTCAATATATATGTAATTTTTTTCTCTTTTTCTTCTGGGGTAAAGTTTAAGAGGTTCACAAGGAAGGTAGAATTATATGTTAGGGAATTATGTGTTTGTGGGTGTGTGTGGGAGGGAGGGGGAGTGGAGGTGGGGGTGTGTGGGGGAGGGGTGTGTTTAGGGAAGGATGTGTGTGGGGGCAGTGTGTGTGGGGGCAGTGTGTGTGTGTGTGTACGAACAGGCAATAGCTACTTTTTCCCCTCCCAGAATCCTATGAAACTCGTCACAGTGTATTTCACAGCACCCCTTAATATTCACAGCGGCCCCTCACGCCACCCCCTCACACCACCCCCTCACAGCTCACTCCACCCCTCACAGCTCACTACACCCCCTCACATCACCCCGTCACAGCTCACTCCACCCCTCAGCTCACACCACCCCCTCACAGCTCACGGTATTTCTCAAAGCTCACAGCGCAACACCTCGTTCCACCTTTCAGTAAGCCAATGTAAAGGAGCACCCCCCCTCTCTCTCTCTCTCTCTCTCTCTCTCTCTCTCTCTCTCTCTCTCTCTCTCTCTCTCTCTCTCTCTCTCTCTCTCGTCTGGCAAGCTCTGGACAACGTGTAAGAATGCTTCTGTCTCTCTGTTTTTATCTCTTTTTCTGAGATATGGATGTTTCTCTAAGTCTCTCCATGTCTCTCCATGTCTCTCTCACATCCACTCCTCTCAGCTGGCAAATCACCTGCCCCCATGATGTGCAGTGACGTCACACACATCTCACTTCACAGTCCTTACGGAATAATTAATCCTCTTTACCTGTAATTAAGGAAGGTGTCTTGACAGGTGTATACATAGTCAATGTGAGCAGGTAAGATAAAGGTGCAGTTCAAGGGTATTAGCTATAGCCAGTGAACCTGTTTCCACCTGCATCTACCTGTATCTACCTGCATCTACCTGTATCTACCTGCATCTACCTGTTTCCACCTGCGTCTACCTGTATCGACCTATCTCTCCGGGTTCCCAGCATTTTTCCCTATTGTTACTGGTCGTTAAAATTGTTAGGATTTTCCCCACATTTTGAAACAGGACTAATAATTTCCCTACAGTGTCATGCTAGCGTGAAAATTCCCCCATGATGGTTCACATAGGGGCTTCAAAATTTCCCCATCGGTAATTAACACGTATGTAAATTTACCCCAACTGTGTGTGACAGTCCTAAGGTAGAAATATCCCCGCCATCTAACACAAATATGAGTTTTTTCCCTACAAAGTCAAACTAAATATTTCCCCAAGGAGTGAAACAGTCCTGAAAAATTCCTTACAAGGCATTAAACAGGCACATAATTTTCCCCCACGTCGTCAAATAGGCCTATAAAAATCAAAATCCCCACAGCACCAGACTAAAAAATAGTGATTTCCTCTCAGGGACAAACAGATCTGAAAATTCCCCCACGGCGTCAAGCAGAGAATCTAAAAATTCCCTCCTCAAGAAGTTAAGCCAGACCCGAAAATTTCCCCACCAGGATCAAACAGGGACAGCGAAATACGCGGCGGTGGTGAAAGTATTTTATCCCTCACATTTTCCCCTGCGTGTGTTGCCTCATCGAACATGCATGGCCAACTCCTCATTTATGGTGATAAAATATTCACCATTCCCAGAGAGATAGAGAGATAGAGATAGAGAGAGAGAGAGAGAGAGAGGAGAAAAAGGTATATGTGTTGACTTTTCATTACACCAAACATCTTTATGGTCTGTTCCAATTTTTTTTTTTTTTTTTTTTTTTTTTTTTTTTGCTGCTCCCCCAATTTATTTTGCAGGGTAAACTAAAGGATTTTTTTTTTTTTATATTATACACTCCTCCTCCTCCGCCAGAGTTGAAATACATATCGTTTACCTATCTAATCATCAAGTAAAATACACTGGAGTGACTAATCTCCAAGTGATCGAATCCTTCTCTCGCTCTCATCCTTTTAAATAATAAATAAAACAAACATCAATAGGAATAATATATTAGAATTACCACTAAAATATTATCCTTCCACCATTTAATCTCCCTCACGATAATACACTTTCAAACATTTCATATTCACCTGAGTGTATATTATCAATTAAGTGAAGGAATCTATTGGTGAAAGTAAATAAGGTGGGAATTGGTTATAGTGGTGCTCGGGAGATTACCACCAGCACCAGCAGCAGGAGGAAAATGGTGGCTTTAGTAAACACAAGAGATGAATATTCAAGAGTTTGTGGTGGGTGGGTGGTTGTGGGTGTGTGGTGGGTGGGTGGGTGTGGGTGTGTGGTGGGTGGGTGGGTGTGGGTGTGTGGTGGGTGGGTGGTTGTGTGTGTGGGGGGAGAGGATTGTGTGTATGGGTAGATTGTGTGTTTGTTTCGGTGTGGAGGTATGTGTGTGTGGGGGGGGGTACTTGTTTCTGTAAGGAGTGTGTGCGTGGGTGGATTGTTTGTGTGTGTGTGCGTTTGTATGTGTGTGTGTATATGTGCGTGTATGAATGTATGTATGTGTGTAAAAGAAGCTGCAGAGAAGGATCGTGGAAGGTGATTTGGTTTGGGAATTACCGCAATGCGGAAGTGTTGTGGCGTGGCGCCGCGTGAAGGTGAGACGAAGACACGTGTTGGAACACACACACACCTCCCTCTCACAACGACCCCCACACAACCCCCACACACAACCCCCACACACAACCCCCACACATAACCCCCACACATAACCCCCACACATAACCCCACACACAACCCCCCACACACAACCCCCACCCCAAACAACCCCCACCCCACACAACCCCCACCCCACACAACCCCCACCCCACACAACCCCCACCCCACACACAACCCCCACCCCACACACAATCCCCACCCCACACAACCCCCACCCAACCCCCACACATAACCCCCCATACAACCCCCACCCCACACAACCCCCACCCAACCCCCACCCCACACAACCCCCACCCAACCCCACACAACCCCCACCCCACACAACCCCCACCCCACCTAACCCCCACCCCACCTAACCCCCACCCCACCCAACCCCCACCCAACCCCCACCCCCCACACATAACCCCCCATACAACCCCCACCCCACACAACCCCCACCCAACCCCCACACACAACCCCCACCCCACACAACCCCCACCCCACACAACCCCCACCCCACACAACCCCCACCCCACACAACCCCCCACCCCACACAACCCCCACCCCACACAACCCCCACCCCACACAACCCCCACCCCACACAACCCCCACCCCACACAACCCCCACCCCACACAACCCCCACCCCACACAACCCCCCCACACAACCCCCACACACATAACCCCCGCACACATAACCCCCGCACACACCTCCCACACAACCCCAACCCCCACAACCCCAACCCCCACACACAACCCCCACACACAACCCCCACACACAACCCCCACGCACAACCCCCCACACATAACCCCCACACATAACCCCCGTACATAACCCCCACACATAACCCCCACACATAACCCCCGTACATAACCCCCACACATAACCCCCACACATAACCCCCACACACAACCCCCGCACACATAACCCCCACACATAACCCCCACACACAACCCCCACACACAACACCCGCACACATAACCCCCACACACAACCCCCACACACAACCCCCACACACCACCCACACACAACCCCCACACATATAACCCCCGTACACATAACCCCCGCACATAAACCCCGCACACACCTCCCACACAACCCCCACACAACCCCCCACACACAACCCCCACACATCAGCCCCCACACACAAACAAACACGTAAACGTTCTCCACTTGGGGTGAAAATACAAGGACATGTCTTCAGAATATGGACCCAACCCTCACCAACCTACTTGTGACGTCACGAAGAAACGAAAAAGAATAACAAAAATATATAAGAGGAAAAAGATATTGTGAGAAGAAAAAGATTGAGTTTAATGGAGAGACGGCGAGTCTTTTTCACGTGTAAGAGAGAGTCAGGCTGAAGAAAAGCATTAATGTATTCTCTGAGGATAATAATTACTTTATTTGTGTGCCAGGAATAATAATAATAATAATAAACAACGACTACAGTAACGTAAATAGTGAAAATAACGAACATAACGACAATAATAATAATAATAATAATCATATTCAAATTATCAGTAGGAATAATACAACAAAAATATCCAACAATAGTAATCATAAATTAAAAATAGTCAAGGTTTAAAACGAGAGGACTGAACAAACAAACAAATTCAGAATCGAGGCTTTAAAAAAAATATCACAATGAAATGAAATTAAATCCATGTTTGACCTTCACCTCTGAGTAAAAAGAAAATAAAAATAAAAAACATATTAATACTAAGGTTGGCTGAGAGAAGTTTTAAACCATCAGTTATGGTAGGTCAGCATCAGTCATTCTTCATAATAAATAAGAGAGAAATTAACAAAAAAATTCTTCATGGTCACAAAGAGTTCACGGAGGCAGCAGCTCTGGCTCGTGTCTGGGGTGCTGAACCGTGTTGGGAGGAAGATGGGGGTGTATAGTGTGGAGGAAAGACGGTATGGTGGAAAAGAAGGACGGTATGGTGAGGAGGAAGTGGGAGTGTGGTGGGGAGAAGGGGTTGGTGTAATGGGGAGGAGGATGGGGAGTGTAGTGGGGAGGAAGGGGTGTTGTGGTGGAAAAGAAGGACGATATGGTGGGGAGGAAGTGGGAGTGTGGTGGGGAGAAGGGGTTGGTGTAATGGGGAGTGCAGTGGGGAGGAAAGGAAATAGATGTACAGTATAGTGAGACCCGGGGATTAGTGTTTGTCGGGGATAAGAAAATCAAGAAGGGGAGGAAGAGAAGGGGAGGGAATGGATGAGGGGAGAGGAAAATCGGGAAACATGATTAGGGCTGGAGGGAGAGGGGGGAGGAGGAGGAGGAGGAGGAGGGGAACGATGATGAGGGGAAAATGAGTATGCGAGGGAGGGAATGAGGGGAGAGGAGAAGGGTGAGGGGAAAAGGTGAAGGGAGATGATGCTGATATAAACAGATGGTATATAATGAGGAAACAGTGAAAGAGAGGAGAGAAGGAAGAGGCGAACAGGAGGAGGAGGAGAATGAAAGGAAAAAAGGGTTGCTGAGAGTGAGGTGAGGGGAGTAAGAGAGAATTGAAGGAAGGGAAAAGAGGATAAGAAGAGAGGAGGAGGAGAGAGAGAGAGAGAGATCAAAGAAAAACGAGAAGGTAGGTAGAGAGATACAGGTAGAAGAGTAGAGAGAGAGAGAGAGAGAGAGAGAGAGAGAGAGAGAGAGAGAGAGAGAGAGAGAGAGTACAGGTAAGGGAACACAGGTAAACTATATCACGATCCACGTAAATTTAGTAAGGGAGTGACACCGTCCTTCTCTTATGCCTTGATGAGTGTGGTAGTTTATATTGTGGTAAAATCATTGGGATAGCTCATAGGTGTGTTAGGAAAGTGTAGTGTATCAGACAAGAGTGACAGGTGTGGTACAAACAGTGTGGTGGACTAGACAACGCGAGGTCCAGGTGTGGTGGACTAGACAACACGAGGCCCAGGTGTGGTGGACTAGACAACACGGGTCCCGGGTGTGGTGGACTAGACAACACGGGTCCCAGGTGTGGTGGTGGCCGGGGACGACTCACCTGCGTGCCTCACCTCAGTGTCGCTGGCTTAATCTCCCCTAACCCCACGTAACTGACGGACCTACCATGACCCTAACTACTCGACCATTACATTATCCCTCTCATTACCGCCGTTATTACCGTTATTAGCTCCTAATCTTTGGCCGTTTGTGTGATTTACCGCGTCTCTACTGTCCCGGCGGCCATGATTACTGTGTGACCAAGTACCTTATTTTTATACATGTGTGACTGGTATTATGGAATGTCTCATTTACTGCGTGATATTCTCCCCTGCATTACCCCGCTGAAGGCTTGTTGACACTATACATCGGCCAGAAACACAGAGATTTGGGTACGTCTATCTATCCTGTCTTCCTCCCCTGTCTTCCTCCCCTGTCTTCCTCCCCTGTCCTTCCTCCCCTGTCCTTCCTCCCCTGTCTTCCTCCCCTGTCTTCCTCCCCTGTCCTTCCTCCCCTGTCTTCCTCTCCTCCCCCCCCCCCCCAGCACTGAGGGATATACCACGGCCTTTATATACCGAGTTATGTAGAGTCTTAAAGCGATTTTTTCACCATTTGTAAACGGGGTCTCGATCATGTGTGTTCGGTAAGTGAATCAAAGGAGGTTCTCCCCTCTCTCCTTGGCTGGCAGGACTAGAGGGTTTATTGCCCTGCCTTGTGCCGTCTGTGAGTCTGTCTATGAATCTTTCTTTCCTCGTGATTACTCCCAGACGATGATAAACAATCCCCAGGAGACCATATGTTTATCTGGGTTTTCGTCGTCCCTAGATGTATGTTTATGAAGGGAAATTCAATAGGTGGTTCCTATAATTTGCATAATTTTCACATTTTGCAATCTCTGACGTCTGGCATCCATCTCTCAAATCTTATTGTTCGCCTGATTCCACCCAAACTAAAATTGATGATCTGAGGAAGTCGTATGTTTTCTGAATCTTCCACCACCCTTTAGGTATAATCATCAGGAGACTACATTAATCATCACTAACTGAAGTGAAGAATGTAAACCTTAATCCTTTCTGTAGAAGGTCAGGGTCGGGTTTAAGGTCACATCTCCCCCAAAGCTTTAGTCTTGTATCGATATATATTCTGGGATACACATTTGGTGAAGTTCTAAATGAAAGAAAAGTATAAACTAGACTCAAAGTTTATGAAAAAAATATGTGAGTTTTGGTGAATAGTCTTGTGTTTATTTTTTGTTTAATTTCAAGACTGAAAGAGAGGCAAAAATCCGTCACTTTAGAATTTACGATTTTAGATAAACGATCGTGTTTTGGTAGAGCTACACCCTCTCTCTCTATTTTTTGTGCCTCTCTCCCGCCACTGCTGGGCCGGTTTAGTCATGCACCTTGCCTTTGTGTCTGTACCAACTGTCTATACTTTTGTTGGCTAAAAATTCTTCCCAAGCAAAGATACTTCACCCTGGAAAATCATTGAACTCACAATCAATCTACTGTGCTGTACCAAGGTGGAATAAACTTAGGGTGTCTAATCTTCAGGTTATCCGTATCACAATCGGACATATATTTCACCTGTTAGCCGCACTACTGTATACTTGCTAATATAATTCAAAGGGAAGAATTGGATCTGTATTTAGAAAGTTAACACTACAAACAGAGGTCAGATGTTTCCTTCTTCCCCAACAAAGGAATGAACATCTGAAGACCATATACATATTTCCTTAATCTCCCTAAGGACCATACATGTGCCTCTGAAGACCATGTATATATTTCCTTAATCTTCCTATGGACCATACATGTGCCTCTGAAGACCATGTATATATTTCCTTAATCTCCCTAAGGACCATACATGTGCCTCTGAAGACCATGTATATATTTCCTTAATCTTCCTATGGACCATACATGTGCCTCTGAAGACCATGTATATATTTCCTTAATCTCCCTAAGGACCATACATGTGCCTCTGAAGATGTAATCCATTGAGATCCTTTTGTAAATCTCACTGTCACCCTTCGCCCTCACCGCTTCAAGGGGTCATCGGAAGCTAGGGATATATCTTTTTACCCTTTTTCTTTTAGCTTTATTGTAGCTTTGTTGTTGTCTGTTGTTGATGTCTGCTGTTTTTGTCGTGTTTTTGTTTTTTGGTAGCTGTTAATATGGGGACGTCAGCCTTTGGTGTTGTTATAATTCATGACGTTTGGTGTTGCCGCTGTGATGGTGTTGTGGCACCAGCTTACACGCAGCGGGGTGAGCTCGTCAGGCAGAGAAGATTATTTTGTATTAGTTGTGTGTTGAGAGAGAGAGAGAGAGAGAGAGAGAGAGAGAGAGAGAGAGAGAGAGAGAGAGAGAGAGAGAGAGAGAGGACTGATGTCATTGTTATTAGTAGTATTATATGACTTTGATCAGGTGAACTTCTCTTCTCCTTTCGGTAACACAACTCTCATAATTAGCTTTATGAATTTTTTTACCTGGACCTTGAAACTTATTTACCTGGGTGTGTGTGTGTGTGTGTGTGTGTGTGTGTGTGTGTGTGTGTGTGTGTGTGTGTGTGTGTGTGTGTGTGTGTTACTGACCTATTCATTGAATGTTTTGGTCCTTGAAGAGAAATTGAAAGAACGAGTGAATTTGACAGCCTTGGAGCCCTCAATCGACTTTTGCTATGAGGAGAGAGAAAAAAATGATTTGAAAAAGGAAAAGTAAAAATATTTTCATCTTCCTTTTTAATTACATTCTGACTTTTTTATATTTTTTTATAAGACAATTTTTTTCGGGGGGTTAACCTAACCTAACCTAACCTAACCTAACCTAACCTAACCTAACCTAACCTGACCTGACCTGACCTAACCTAACCTAACCTAACCTGACCTAACCTGACCTGACCTGACCTAACCTGACCTAACCTGACCTGACCTGACCTGACCTGACCTGACCTGACCTAACCTAACCTAACCTAACCTGACCTGACCTAACCTAACCTAACCTGACCTAACCTGACCTGACCTGACCTGACCTAACCTGACCTAACCTAACCTAACCTAACCTGACCTAACCTGACCTAACCTAACCTAACCTAACCTAACCTAACCTAACCTGACCTAACCTGACCTGACCTGACCTGACCTGACCTGACCTAACCTAACCTAACCTAACCTAACCTAACCTAACCTGACCTAACCTGACCTGACCTGACCTGACCTGACCTGACCTAACCTAACCTAACCTAACCTAACCTGACCTGACCTGACCTAACCTAACCTAACCTAACCTGACCTGACCTGACCTGACCTGACCTAACCTAACCTAACCTAACCTGACCTGACCTGACCTAACCTCAGACAGAATTAAGGTGTTTAATCATCAGGTAACATAAGCTAGAATACCACTAAACTTCAGGTGACCCAAAACACTTTCATCTTGTTGACGGCTGCCATCTTGACACCAGGAATTGAAAATCGTAAATACATGCAAATCGGGCTAAGCGTTTTAAAGGTGTAACCGGGTAGCAATGGGTACCGTGAAGGGAGGTGACCCGTAGCTCTATTTTGGCCATGGGAAAGAAATGCTAAAATTGGGATACGATTTTGACGACCTGGGAAGCCATCAAACGGCCGCTAGCTTCCAGAGGAGATAAAACATGGGGGGGAGGGGGGGGGGAAAGTAACACACACACACACACGAACGTCACATATTTTTTCGGATCACCTGAACATTAACCACCCTAATTCCTCTTACCTGGGGGTGTTAGCTTAGTTAGGGTAGGTTATAGTAATTAATCACCAGGTGAAATAAGCTCAGGTGGCTAACTTTTCCTGTGATCCCGTATTTTGGAAAGTGAAAGCCTACTACTGCTAACCTACTACTACTACTATACCACTACTACTACTACTACCACCAATAATAATAAGAGTGCCAGTGTGGAATAAGAAAGAATAAGCTAAACTGTGTTGACTTGTGTGTCTTTATATGCCAGGGACTATTATTCTTACTGAAAGTTTAAGTCGGCTTATCTGGCTCAATATTGACGCTCTCCACCTCCTCCTCTTCCACCTCCTTCTGCTCCTCCTCCTCCTCTTCCACCTCCTTCTGCTCCTCCTCCTCCTGCTCCTCCTCTACCGTCTCCACCTCCTCCTCTTCCACCTCCTTCTGCTTCTGCTCCTCCTCTACCGTCTCCACCTCCTCCTCTTCCACCTCCTCCTGCTTCTGCTCCTCCTCTACTGTCTCCACCTCCTCCTCTTCCACCTCCTCCTGCTCCCCCTCCCCCTGCTCCCCCTCCCCCTCCTCCTCTCTACAGCAGCCGGGAGAGGTGATATACGGAGACGAGCCTCTGGGAAGAAAAATATTTTTGCTCTCCCACCACTTCTTACCTGGAGGTGCTGTGCTGTGTGACAAGGACCTCCCTTCGTCTATTTTGTCATTGCTCTTCTTCCTCCTCCTTCTCCTCATTACTCTCCTCCTTCTTCCCTCCCTCCTTCCTTCCTTCGATTCTCTATCCCCCTCCTTCTTATCTTCATAAATTCCCACTAGCTGAAAACATTTATAGTCTCTTTCCTCGAGCGTTTTCATCTACTTGTCGCACCAGGGATCCATCGCAGCTCATCTCGCTTCTGTTTACATATACCTTCGGGGATTACGACAGGGCGAGCTTCTGGGTCACCCTTACTAAAGTTCTCGGGTTGATACTCGTCGCTTGCTTCCTGAGTGTGTGTGTGTGTGTGTGTGTGTGTGTGTGTGTGTGTGTGTGTGTGTGTGTGTGTGTGTGTGTGTGTGTGTCCATCCGAGAATATTTTGAATGTGATAACTCAAACAAAATTAATGGAGAAATGAGTTAAACGTAGTACAATACATACACACAAACACACACACACATACATACACACACATACATGCATACATACATACATACATACAAAACACACACACACACACACACACACACACACACACACATACATACACACACATACATGCATACATACATACATACATACAAAACACACACACATACATACACACACACACATACATACATACAACCCAGTTTGATGTCGTGTGAGTTTGCGAATTTGTGTTTTTTTTTGTTTTTTTCCTTTGCGCCATCTATTAGGGCGGGAGTAATGGCCGGTGTTCTATGTCTTGTGACGACAGGAGGAACCATTGTGCCCTTGAGGCCAACTTGTTACACCTTAAGTACTGTGTTATTAGTGTGATATATGTCCTCTATTGGCGGTGTCTCTCGCTCTTTCTTTCGTTCGTTCGTTCTTTCTCTTTCTCTGTTTCTCTCTGTCTCTTTATCATGCTCTCTCTCTCTCTCTCTCTTTTTTTGTCTGTATATGTGTGTGTGTGTGTGTGTGTGTGTGGTGTGTATGTGTGTGTGTGTGTGTGTGTGTGTGTGTGTGTGTGTGTGTGTGTGTGTGTGTGTGTGTGTCTCCTCTCAACTGAATCTTTAATGCTTCGTAGCTGTTCTCTTTGAGGTGAAAGCTGATTAAATGGGCCCCAGTGGTGATAGGCTCCAGTCTAGTCGGGGCTCCAGTCTAGTCGGGGCTCCAGTCTAGTCGGGGCTCCAGTCTAGTCGGGGCCCCAGTCTAGTCGGGGCTCCAGTCTAGTCGGGGCCCCAGTCTAGTCGGGGCTCCAGTCTAGTCGGGGCTCCAGTCTAGTCGGGGCCCCAGTATAGTCGAGGCCCCAGTCTAGTCAGGGCCCCAGTCTAGTCGGGGCCCCACTCCTTTTTTGGCCACTGATACTAGGAAACTTTAGGGCTAGTAAGAGACCAGTAGGAGAACAGGAACCATTACAGATAGGAGACTTTAGTAATATGTACCAGTTGAGGGAGAAGGAGGTGATAGGAGACTACAGGCCATGGTAGGAGATCATATAATCTCCCCCCTCCCCAAGGTCAGGGTAGGAGAACATACAATAACCCCCCCCCCTCCCCACAACCTGTCCACAGTAGCGATCTCCACTCCAGTACCCCCTCCCCCCCCCCCTCCCCACAACCTGTCCACAGTAGCGATCTCCAGTACGCCCCCCTCCCCCCAGTTCGCCAGGAGACAAAAAACTTGGAGGTGGCCATCTTTAAGACTGGCCTCCATGCCCCCGTCGAGTCCAGGAGTTTCAAATATTCGTGTGTTGAATTCTTCTCCATAACAGAGGAGGTAAGAGAACGCATCTACCGACGTTCATTCAGTCTCAGGGCAATTTTGATGTCATCTTGGCGTCATATTTTGTTTATTTTTTTGGTCCATAACTTAAAGTGAGCTGGGGGGAGGAGGGAAGGGGGAAAGGGAGGGGGAAGGGAGGCAGCGGGAAGAGGAGGGGGAGGATGAAGGGGGGGGGGAAGAGAGAGAGCTGGACCGCGATGTTTTATATAATTTTGAGGAAGAATCTCTCGGAATCTAATGTAGGAAACTTTAAAACTTCTACATAGGAGTCTTTTAAAATGTAGGTATTCTTACGACTCCTACGTAGGATTCTTCGATAACTACTCCTTCAGAACTCTGGGGAAAAAAAAGGTAAAACGCTAACGCAGGAAAATCTCTTGACAGTATAACTTAGGAACCTTTGGGATTATTTTTAGGTTGAGGTCTGGTGTGTGCCTGAGGGAGGGGGAGGTGAGGTAGGGGGGAGGAGGGGGTAGAGGGAGATGGGGAGAAGCAGTAGAGGGAATTGGAGGGAGGCAGGGAGCAGTGGAGAGAGGCAGTGGAGAGAGGCAGAGGGGCAGGAAAAAAAAATCAGGGAGAGAGGAAATCAGGGAGAGGGTCAGGGCAGGAGGAGGGGGGGGGGGGGGGTTAGGCCAAGCGTCACGGCTCCTTCTCCCCTCATCAAAATTCCCCTGATGGCAAAGATAAGCAGATTCAAAACAGTTTTCCCCTGAACCCTCCCAAGGACGCCCTGGTCATAATGGAGTGACTGACGGTGTGTGTGTGGGGGGGGGGGGGAGGAATCTGTCTGTCTGTCTGTTATCTGTCTGTCTGTCTGTCTGTCTGTCTTTTTCTCTCTGGTAGTATGTTAAGGTAGGAGTGTTAGTATTTTCATGTTCAGAATTGGTTTATCACACACACACACACACACACACTCACTCACTCACTCACTCACTCACTCACTCACTCACTCACACACACACACACACACACACACACACACACCTGCGTGACCATATGGTGCAGGTAACTGAGCCAGCCAGGTGTTAGTGATTAATATTACAAGTGGTTGATGTACTAAACCATTTAACATCCATATTTAATATTTTTTGGATCACCTGTAGATTAACCCCTCAGCTTATTTCACCGTGAGCTTAACCAACGTAACCTAACCTAACCTAACCAGCCTAATCCTAACCTAACCAGCCTAATCCTAACCTAACCAGCCTAATCCTAACAATATACAAATTATATATAAACAAAATGTAAATTTAGTTAACTCTACAACAATTATTTGCTATATTTCTATTATTTAACCTAACCATATGTACACACGCAGTTATTAAAGTTTAAATATATACACCGTACTTTTGTTTAACTCTCTATGTATATTTTGTACAGATTTTCATTCAGTTTTAACTAGACAAATAAAATATTATCCCTTTATGGCCAAACGGGTCGTAGGGTTTTAAGGCTTAACCGATGGATTATCCCTAAAACGTGTATAATATCTTCCTCAAAAAGAATCATACATATGTGAATTGATACTTATACATATATTCATGTATTTATTATATATATATACAGTTGAGAAGTTTGTGCCTCGTGTCTCGCAGCACAGCACAGCACAGCACAGCACAGCACATCACATTACAGCACAGCACACACAGCACAGTACATTACAGCACAGCACAGCACAGCACAGCACACACAGCTACAGCACATCACATTACAGCACAGCACACACAGCTACAGCACAGCACATTACAGCACAGCACATTACAGCACAGCACACACATCACATTACAGCACAGCACAGCACATTACAGCACAGCACATCACATTACAGTGCAGCACATTACAGCACAGCACATTACAGCACAGCACAGCACAGCACATTACAGCACAGCACAGCACACACAGCACAGCACAGGGACAAGTTTGCTGTGTTGAATGTGAGTCCAGACACCGTGTAATCTGTTTCAAGCCGCCGGTGTTGTCCGCACCATAAAAAAAAAAGGACCATCACTACAAGATAGAAGTCAGGCGAACGTTCGTCTGGCTTAAACTCTTATATCCGTGTTATTACGAAGATGGTAGGATTGTCAAGGGGGGGGGGGGGTGATGATTTTTACGCGTTTTGGACAGGGGAACGTTCGTCTGGCGTAAGCTCTTCTAACCGTGTTATTGCGTAGGTAGATGATAGCACCCACCGGGCGCTTATGATTGCTCGTGCTGGCGGTGCTTTTTACGGCGGGGTCATGGTGTTTACTGAGAGTGGATCTGCTGTGTGTGTATAGACATTAGGACGAGTTTTGGTGAGCAGCGGAGTTCACGTAATTATTTCGTGGTCGTTTACACAAGGTTTAACGACAGCCTACAAAGGTAAATGTTGGTTGTGTTGATATTCTTTGAGTGGAGTCATTTAGGATGAGTCATTGGTGTATTGAGTCATTTTGGGTTGAGTCATTTTGGTTGAGTCATTGGTGTATTGAGTCCTTTAGGTTGAGTCATTGGTGTATTGAGACCTTTAGGATGAGTCATTGGTGTATTGAGTCATTTTGGGTTGAGTCATTTAGGATGATTCAATCAGGATGAGTCATTGGTGTATTGAGTCATTTTGGTTGAGTCATTGGTGTATTGAGTCCTTTAGGATGAGTCATTGGTGTACTGAGTCATTTTGGGTTGAGTCATTTAGGATGAGTCATTGGTGTACTGAGTCATATAGGATGATTCAGTCAGGATGAGTCATTGGTGTATTGAGTCCTTTAGGATGAGTCATTACTTTGAACCATTTCCGATGAGTCATTGGGGTGAGTAATTATCCCTTAACACGCATCACGTTACCTAAATAAAAACCATAAGTTACTTTTTTTTTTTTTGCCGCCGTAAATGGACGATGTAGTGATGCTGAATCTAGTGACGGTAGAGTCTCAGTTTAATTCTGACGCCATTTTGATTTCGAACCTTTGCTTCGTTGCTTCAGAGAGACAAGTGAGGTGCCAAGATAATTTTTTTTTTTTTTGTAGTAAGATGAAATATATTGACGTAGGAGACTTTGAGGGGCCCAGAATTAGGCTAGTCATTGGAGAGGGGGGTGGGGTGGGGGTGGGGTGGAGTGATGGGGTGAGGGTAGAGGGATGGGAGGGGTAGGAGTAGAGGGGTGGGGGAGGGGTGGGGTGAGGGTAGAGGGGGGGAGGGGTGGGGGTAGAGGGGGTAGAGGGGAGAGGGGTGGGGGTAGAGGGGGAGGGGTGGGGTGAGGGTAGAGGGATGGGAGGGGTTGAGAAGAGAGTAAGAGGAAAGAAGAGAAGAGAAGGAGGGAGGTGAGGAGATGAGAGGAAGAAGAAAGAGTAGAGAAGTGGATAGATAAGAGGAGGATAGTGATAGGAAGAGGAAAA
>CAUDMG010003965.1:837500-872500 GCA_958450375.1 Homarus gammarus
GTGACTGAGTATTGAAGTATCGTGTGATAATTTCGACACACAGCAGCACTATCGGTTATCGAAACAGTCCTCTCTGCCAAAAGCTCAACGCCGTAGTGATATCGGTTATCACTCACTGATGCTAGGTTACTTTGGTCTCTCTCTCTCTCTCTCTCTCTCTCTCTCTCTCTCTCTCTCTCTCTCTCTGTATTTGTGTGTGATTTTTCTTTTATTTTTAATTAGTTTTGTAGGGGATGAGAGAGAGAGAGAGAGAGAGAGAGAGAGAGAGAGAGAGAGAGAGAGAGTCGGAGCATCATCTTGTTGAGTGTCAACTTTTTGTAACGCATCCTAGGACTCCCTCCCCTGCCTCCTTCAGCCTCCCTCCCCCCCTCCCTCCCTCCTTCAGCTTCCCTCCCCCCTCCCTCCCTCCTTCAGCCTCCCTGCCTCCCTCCCTGCCTCCCTCCCCCCCTCCCTCCTTCAGCCTCCCTGCCTCCCTCCCCCCCTCCCTCCTCCCTCCTCCCCTCCCTCCCCCTCCCTCCTTCATGTACTTCACCCTCCTTCACCCCATCCTTCTTTCCTCGTCTCTCTCTCTCTCCATCTTCTTTCTCTCCTCCCTTTCCCCCTTTTCCCTGCCATACTTCTTTTATCTCTCTCTTTCCCTCATACTTTCATCCTTCACACACACACACACACACACACACACAAACACACAGACACACACAGACACACACACACACACACACACACACACACACACACACACACTTGTCATAATATTGTTAATGAGGACCAATTTTTCTCCCTCCCCCTCATCCCTTCTCATCTCCCCCTCTTCTTCCCTCCTCCTCTTCTTCCCTCCTCCTCTTCTTCCCTCCTCCTCCTCCCGACCACCTCCTCCTTCCTCTTCCCCCTCTTCTTCCCCCCTCCTCTTCCTCCTCCCGACCACCTCCTCCTTCCTCTTCCCCTCTTCTCCCTCCTCCTCGTCCTCCTCCTCCTCCCTACCACCTCCTCTTCCCCCCCTCACCGAACATCGTGCCAATATGTGGTGGGGTTGATGGAACTTACAGGACATGGGGGACCTTACTGAGCTAAAGGTACGACCCGCTCAGTTACAGGATGCAGTCGTAGGTGTCCGCCGCACGACCACCAGATAAGAGAGAAATACAGAGAAAATGAATGAATGGGGAGGGAGGGAGAGAGGGGGTGGGGTAGGAGGGAGTGAGAGGTAGGAAGGGAGGGAGGGAAGGAGAGAGGTTGGGAGAGAGAGAGAGACAGAAGCACTAAATCCAGTAAGATAGCAGCAACAAAAGTACCAGACGAATACAAAAAACTATTAAAATAAAATTCCCCCAAAAAAGGAAAAACAAGAAAATACATCCAAATAAGAACTAAAAACAAAAGTACAAAAAGATGAAAAACTGAGAGGAAAAACAAACGAAAACTTGACCAAAATCATATAAAAGTCATTGGGAAAAAATCGCATTATGTGCTGAGGTTTAGAAGCGTAAAATCGAGGCAGCTTAACTGTTTATGGTACTGTAGTGTGTGTGTGTGTGTGTGTGTGTGTGTGTTTGTTTATATGGCTATCTGTGGTGTAATGGTCAGCATGCTCGTTTCGCAAGCGACCGGACCCAGGTTCGATCCCCGGGCAGGGTGAAACTATAGGCAAGTTTCTTTACGCCATTTGCTTCTGTCTACCCAGCAGAAATTGGGGACCTGGATGTTAATCAATTTGCGGATCGTATTCCAGGGTAATGGTTAGCCAGTGCAGTTGACGAGTTGTCCGATCTTCTTGGACTATTCCTTGACACTGGGTCATGCAGCTCATTAACTTAGGGTGTGGTTGTGGTGTTGGCGACAGCTTCTACACCTTAAACAAATTCAAGCCTTGGTGGCCCTTGGGCCGGCCATCCTCGTTACACAAGGGACAACCATTATTATTATTATGTGTTTGTATGTACAGTATGTATGTATATCTGTATGTATGTCTGTATGTATGTCTGTATGTATGTATGTCTGTATGTATGTGTTTGCGTTAAATAGAAAGGTTAAAAAAAGATTGATAGAAGAAATGCACTTATATATTTTTAAATGCATGCGTTTGAGTGCATACATAAATGGTAAAACACAGGAGAACACACACACACACACACACACACACACACACACACACACACACATTACGGCGTTTCGAAATTCATCACAAAATAAAAAAATAAAAACAAAAATAATAAAAATCCACGGATGAAAATTAAGAAAAAACTCTTATATCCTGGAAATGAGGTCAGGAGGGAGACTGGAAATAAATTTGGCCTTAATAGTCACGATGACGAGGGATTCCGGTTTTTACGGGGGGGGGGGGGGGTGTGGTTTAGCACATGAGCGAATAAACCATTTTTTTTTAGGGGGATTGGTTGAGTACATCAGGAAATATACCTAAATAAACCTGTTTTTTTGGAGGGGGGTTGTTTAGTACGTGATGGAATAAACCTGTCAGTGTTTGGGTTTATTTGGTTTAAATTTATTGCATGAGTTCAAACAGTCTTTTTTATTATTATTATTAATTGATTAAACCAAGTGGATCAGTTCCGTATTTAAAAAAAAAAAAATAAAAAAATAAAACAAATATAAAATCCTCATCCAACAGCCTTAAACCCCCTCCCTCCCCTCCCTTCTTTCCCCCTCCACTCCCTTCCCCTCCCTCCCCTCCCTTAAAAAAAACCCCGACGATTATTGAGTTAGTGAATTTACTCTTGGGAGTTAAAACAGAATTAAACTGGAACAACGTTTAATTCTCAACTTAACCAAGAGTTTAACAGGTGATGTTTAACTCCCAGCCTTAATGATGCAACACTCTCATAATACAGGTGAAATGGTGGAGGTAATTTTCTATCCTGTGTAATAGTAGAGGGAGAGTCACGTTACATTGGGTGAGGGTGGGTGAGGGTGGGGATGGGTGATGGTGGGGGTGCTGCTGGTTTTCCCTGCAAGCAGTTTTAGAGAAAGGTGGAGTCGTTTCAACAGACTACCAAACGTTTATTGCCCCGCAGTCCGTCTCGTTGTCTCGTGTTCCTCATTAGCCGCACTCCAATTGTTAATTAACTGTGTTTCTCACTTGTATTAAGCTGAGATATTTTCCAGCTATTTTGTACAGAGAGAAAGAGAGAGACGGAATGACAAAGAGAAAATAGTTCAATACCAATTGTTCTCTTGCTAGAATAAATGAAAGAGAGAGAGAGAGAGAGAGAGAGAGAGAGAGAGGTTCACCACTACCAACACATTCAATAGCATTACATATATATATAATTCCTAATTAACCATACACGACCTGAGTAAATACAGTAAGAACCTAGCGATCCCTCTTTCACCTTGTGGTTAACTAGTATCTCGGGTCTGGGTTAAATAATTACGTTACCTCCGCTGGTATACAATATGATTATGACCGAACCCTACTTGGAAATTAATTAAATGTGTGTTTAAATGCGGGCTTCAGCTCCCAAGGCTCTGAGAGACGCGAGCGATGATTTATGTTTTATGTTTACCTGAAGAGTAGGTAATGCAACTTGTTTTACCTGATAATGAAACACCTTAACGCTAGCTTAACCTGACGTAACGTAACCATATCTAATGTAACTTAACCTACCTTAATCTAATGTAACCAAACCTAACCTAACCTAACCTAACCTAACCATTATTCATTGACGTCGGAGATAAGCCAGAACATACACCTACTTATGGTAGAGGCTCCGCGTAATAGCGTCACCATTTCAGCTGGTTGCAATTCCTCGTTGAAATAGCTTAAGCGGGCCAATTAGATGCGTTTTTATTGACCAATTAACGAGCGAAAAATTTACGAATTGTGGACGATCTACAGCCAATTTTTAAGGTAATTCTAAGGGGGACGTGCGCGCGCGCGCGCGCGCGCGTGTGTGTGTGTGTGTGTGTGTGTGTGTGTGTGTGTGTGTGTGTGTGTGTGAAGGCCTCCTTCAGCGCTGGAAAGAGCACTACCATTCACTGCTCAACCGAAACACCGATGTGGATGTCCTGACTACCCAGCAGGTTCCTCAGCATCCAGAGCTGACCCATCTCAGCTATCCCCCATCCCTGGATGAGGTAGCTACTGCCATCAAACAGATGAAAAATAACAAAGCCTCAGGGCCTGATGGAATCCCAGCCGAGGTGTATAAAACAAGAGGACCTCTGCTTACCAGCCGTCTCCTCTCCTGGAGATTATATGGGAAAAGAAGGAAATCCTCCAAGCTCTTAAAGGCGCCTGCGTCGTCAGTATTTATAAGAACAAGGGAGACCGGTCAGATTGTGGCAACTATCGCGGGATCTCGCTGCTGTCCTTAGCTGGCAAGATTATCACCCGAGTCCTCCTAAACAGACTACTTACCTGAGGCGGAAAACTTCCTCCCTGAATCTCAATGTGGCTTTAGACCATCACATGACACCACTGACATGATCTTTGCTGCCCGCCAGATACAGGAAAAGTGCAGAGAACAGCGTTGTGACCTGTACATGACTTTCATCGACCTAACCAAGGCCTTGGACTCGGTCAATAGGGAAGCCCTCTGGTGGACCCTCAGCCGCTTTGGCTGCCCACCAAAATTCATCGCCATTGTCAGGGAACTCCAACATGGCATGAACGGCAGTGTCCTGCACACTGGCATCCAGTCTGAGTTCTTCCCCATCCAAACGGGGGTTAAACAAGGGTATGTACTGGCACCAACTCTCTTTTCCATCTTCCTGGCTGCCTTCCTTACTCGTGCCAGTGCCAATTTAGCCAGCGGGGTGAACATCGAGTACCTGGTGAAGGGGGTCTTTTCAACATAAGACGACTCCAGGGAAGAACAAAGGTGTCAGCAGCTTCCATTACTGAGCTTCAGTATGCAGACGTCCTCACCCTTGTTGCTCACACTGAATGCGGCCTACAGGAGATCCTGAACACCTACGTAAGACTCAGATTCTCTTTCAACCTGCCCCTGGTTCAGACACACCTCCACCATCCAACCAGTTTAACGGTACTACCCTCTCTAATGTTACCCACTTTCGGTATCTCGGCTGCCACCTGTCTACCACCGTAAACATCGGTGGAGAGATTCAGCATCGGATCAGATGTGCATCTCAAGCCTTTGGCATACTCCGAAATCGTGTCTTCAGCTGTTGGGAGCTGAAATTATCTACAAAGCTGCACGTATGTAGAGCAGTGGTCCTCCCCACCCTGCTATATGGCAGTGAGACATGGGTCACATTCAGGAGGCACCTCAAGGCACTTGAAACTTTCACCAACGTAGTCTACATTCCATTCTCCGAGTTCGCTGGGAAGACAAGAGAACAAATGCCAGTATTCTTGCTGCCACCAACTGCAGGGGCATCGAGGCTACCATTATCCACGAACAACTACGTTGGACTGGCCATGTTACCCGCATGGACGACAGTAGACTGCCAAAGCAGCTACTTTACAGTCATCTAACGAATAGTAAACGTAACGCCGGCGGGCAATTGAAAAGGTATAAGAATAGTCTTAAGACAAACCTGAAAAAGTGCTAAATCGACCCCTCACCTGGGAGACGATTACTCCACATCGTAACTCCTGGAGGAGTACCACACGAGAAGGTGTCAATACTTTCGAGTTAGTCCGACTGAAAACTGAGGCAGACAAGCGCCAACGCCGGAAAGACGCTGCTACCGCCCCTCCCGCAGTAGATGGAACCCTTCGCATGTGCAACATCTGTGAACGACGCTGTGGGTCCCGTATCGGTCTCTTTAGTCACCTCAAAACTCACTAACCTAGGTGACATCCCTAATAACTCATATCATTGTATCATAGCTGGATGATCGTCATACTCGATTCCGAGTGACAGCAAAGTCGTAAGTAGTAGTAGTAGTGTGTGTGTGTAATAATAATAATAATTAACGGTTTATTGAAAAAAGTTCTGCAGCCCGAAGGCTGAAAATATACATTGGACATAAATGACTTATTACATACATTGGTGGTTTAACAAAAGCCTTCATTAGAGAAAGGTGAAGGAACATACAGTGAGCATACAGATTAATGTTTACAGTGGAGGTCACGTAGATCATGTGAGCTGAGGTGTTGAACAGCAGACACGTAGTCTAGTAACTCCCTCACAGATGGTGTTATGAGGGACCTAACGTGTAGTAGTAGTTCCCTCACAGGTGGTGTTGTGAGGGGCTTGACGTGGTGTAGTAATTCCCTTACAGATGGTGTTATCAGGGGCTTGACGTGGTATAGTAATTTCCTCACAGATGGTGTTATGACGGGCATCACGTGGTGTAGTAATTCCCTCACAGGTGGTATGAGGGGCATCACGTGGTGTAGTAATTTCATCACAGGTGGTGTTATGAGGGACCTCACATGGTGCTGTAGCAACTCATTCACTACGTGGTGTCGTAGCATCATGGGAACACCATGTGGTCTGGTGTCACAGGACCTCACTCACTTAGTGAGTGAGGTGTGGTCCCAGGCCTCCCTATTGTGGACGGATTAACACATAGCTGGTGTTGTTGAGTCTCAGGGGCAGTTATCACTGGGTACCTAGGACCTCACTGTGTGAAGGTTAGCTTGGGTATGACTCAGCTGTTACTGTTGAGTTGCTCTCACTGACTTAAGCACTGTTCACCACTACTCAACACTGGTTCCATTCCTTTCCTAAATGAAGTAGTAACTTCTGGCGAGAACTTGTTGATATTCCTGTGGGGAGGAGGGTTCAGGGGAGGGAGTTGGTATGGGCCAACATAACAGTTGACGTGGCTGCTGCCAGAGCAGCGCCAGGTACGTCTTGACCCTTTGGTGGTCAAGGATGTAGTGTGTGTGTTTCTTTCGGGTCAATTTGCACGTAACTTAACATTGATAATAATTTGGACCTGTGACACTCTTAATATCTTCTATGCACACACACACACGCACGGTCACACACACACACACACACACACACACACACTATCGTTCCGTCTATATCCTCTTGAAATAGCATCTCATGAGTACGATGCCAACCCCCTTGAGTACAGGTCCATTGAATAATATATCATAATCCCTTGAGTATGATTCTACTAACCCTTTGAATACTGTTAATTTAACCACTGAGTAAGATTCCGATCCCCTTGAGTACAATCATTCAACCCTTTTTAATATAGCTAAACCCTTTGAATAAAATGATTTAACGCATTGAATACAGTAACTTATCCCCTTGTACACTGTCTTAAACCTTTGGATGTTTATGCCTTTATTGCCTCGAGTAAGATGACAAAGAACTTAGGGGCTTAAGTCATCGTGCTCAAAGGGTTTAAATCCGATTGGACTTTGTCTTCAGAACCGCCCAGTGTTGCATGCAACTTTGCATGGCTGGCATTGTCATGGGCCCAAATTGTTAAATGGTTCAACACGCTGAATTTATCTCCGCTAAACTAGAATTGTAAAAGTGGACTCGTCTAATTTCTTTATTTAAAGCTTGTATAGACATGGTGCTGTAGGCCATTGATGCTTCGAAACTGCTGTAATCTGAGGCTCTCTAATGTTCAGGGTGCAGATGTTTACTGAGCGTATGATTTTTTTGAGATTCGAGATTGTATAAATGTATTGTATATGAGGGCACACAGACTCGAGCGGGGGAAAGGAAGAGGAGGAGTAGGAGGAAGAAGTGGGAGAGGTGGGAATGGAGCGTGAGTTTGTATGTGTACCCCCAACAGTGTGTGGTAAGTCACTGAGGAGGAGGAGGACCCGGTGTTTATATTGCTGGCTCCACCCACCTTGGAACACTCATGCGCATTCGCTCGCTGACAGCACCCACACACGTCAAAGAGCCAATACCTTGTGATTTTAGTCTGAACATTGACTATTAAACATTTGTAAATTTAAGTACGCATAAATATTAACGTCTGTATTAACTCTGTCTAGACACATGTTCAGCATTGGTTATTGGTAATATTGAAACATTGAAACCAAATGATCGTAAAATTTTAAAAGGTTTTATTGATGATTATAAACATTTACCTTAGCTATATAAATATGTATGTATGTATGTATGTGTGTATGTGTGTGTGTGTGTGTGTGTGTGTGTGTGTGTGTTTATGTGTGTGTTTATCTATTTATTTATTGTCTTATTTATTTATTTATACTTTATTCATTTATATATTCCTGCAAGCTTTCTTTCTATAGTACAATGTGGCTAAGAGTTGACAACACACACACACACACACACACACACACACACACACACACACACACACACACACACTCATTCATTCACTCACTCTTCCTACCGCTACAGTTGTCCTCTGTTATGGAGTTCACCTTCAACAACGAAGCCCCAGAAATCTAACTGGTTTACCTCCGCCTCTCCACACAACCCAGAAGCATCCACGTCAGTATCACCCACGTCAGTATCACCCACGTCATTATCACCCACGTCAGTATCACCCACGTTAGTATCACCCACGTCAGTATCACCCACGTCAGTATCACCCACGTCATTATCACCCACGTCAGTATCACCCACGTTAGTATCACCCACGTCAGTATCACCCACGTCAGTATCACCCACGTCATTATCACCCACGTCAGTATCACCCACGTCAGAATCACCCATCAGCAGCATCACCCATCATCACCCAGCATCACCCATCGTCACCCATCATCACCCATCACCCAGCATCACCCAGCATCACCCATTATCACCCAGCATCACCCATCGTTACCCATCACCCATCATCACCTAGCATCACCCAGCATCACCCATCATCACCTAGCATCACCCATCACCAGTATTACTCATCCTCATTCTTGGTCTTCCTTCCTCTTTCTTGATATTCCTTCCTCCCCCTTAGTCTTCCCTCTTCCTCCTTGATCTTCCTCCTCCTTGATCTTCCTCCTCCTTGGTCTTCCTCCTCCTTGATCTTCCTCCTCCTCTCTTACCATCTAACCCCAGAAATATATACACAAACCTTCTTCTGGAAATGATTTAGATACAGTAACCAAAGAAGGAATCCTTTAGCTTAGGTTAGCTTAGGTTAGCTTAGGTTAGCTTAGCTTAGGTTAGGTTAGCTTAGGTTAGCTTAGCTTAGGTTAGGTTAGGTTGGGTTAGCTTAGGTTAGGTTAGGTTAGGTTAGATTAGGTTAGGTTAGGTTAGGTTGGGTTAGCTTAGGTTCGGTTAGGTTAGGTTAGATTAGGTTAGGTTAGGTTAGGTTAGGTTGGGTTAGCTTAGGTTCGGTTAGGTTAGGTTAGATTAGATTAGGTTAGGTTAGGTTAGGTTAGGTTAGCTTAGCTTAGGTTAGGTTAGGTTAGGTTCGGTTAGGTAATTAATCTTTTAACGTGTTTACAGAATCCTCAGGTAACGTTAGGGATTATTGATAACATTAGGAGTTCAATTAGGCCAGCATCTCTTGCAGGTATTTAATATTATAAGTATATTCAATGTTTATAAAGGTATAATATTTTCCCATTTGAATAAAAAAAAGTAACTAATTGAAACACTGAAAAAAAAAGTGTACGTTTTTTTCACGGTAAAATTTAAGAGTGTAAAAGATATTCTCATTTGAATAAAAACTAAGTCCTTGAAACACAGAATAAAACTTTATTTTTTTCTCCATATTCATTTAGAAAAAAAGTAGAGGCGGCAAAAAGAATTTAAGGTGTAAAAAAATTCATAATTGAGTGAAGAATAAATAGTCATCAGAACAACGATTAAACATTATAATGAATTCAAATTAAATAATATAAAAACAACATGAACAAGGACAATAACAACTACATCACCATCATCTACAACAACAACAAGAACAATGACAATAACAACTACATCACCATCATCTACAACATCAACAAGAACAAGGACAATAACAACTACATCACCATCATCTACAACATCAACAAGAACAATGACAATAACAACTACATCACCATCATCTACAACAACAACAAGAACAATGACAATAACAACTACATCACCATCATCTACAACAACAACAAGAACAATGACAATAACAACTACATCACCATCATCTACAACAACAACAAGAACAATGACAATAACAACTACATCACCATCATCTACAACAACAACAAGAACAATGACAATAACAACTACATCACCATCATCTACAACAACAACAAGAACAATGACAATAACAACTACATCACCATCATCTACAACAACAACAAGAACAAGGACAATAACAACTACATCACCATCATCTACAACAACAACAAGAACAAGGACAATAACAACTACATCACCATCATCTACAACAACAACAAGAACAATGACAATAACAACTACATCACCATCATCTACAACAACAACAAGAACAATGACAATAACAACTACATCACCATCATCTACAACAACAACAAGAACAATGACAATAACAACTACATCACCATCATCTACAACAACAACAAGAACAAGGACAATAACAACTACATCACCATCATCTACAACATCAACAAGAACACCTACAGTAACAACAACAAAACAACAACAACAACAAAAACAACAACAACAACAACAAAACAACAACAACAAAAACATTACAAAGGTTCCACATAGACGCTAACCTAACCTAACCTAACCTAACCTAACCTAACCTAACACGCCTCACTGTACATAATGAACGACTTAACTCATCTCTACCATTTCAGTACAGGTTTTAAACACGAAACTCACTGTATACAGGATTATCCAGACGATTTTTTGGATAACAGGATTTTTTTTAATATGGATAACAGGATTTATTTATTTTTTTTTTAATGTGGATACACTAATTTTCTTTTCACAGGTATGGGATTATATTAACAAGTTGATAGGGTGAATTTACCTGAGTGTTAACTGTGGTTCTGTGTACAGGTGGAGGACGTTTGTTTTGTGAATATATATATACAATTTTTTTTTAGATTGACTCACTCTCTCTCTCTCTCTCTCTCTCTCTCTCTCTCTCTCTCTCTCTCTCTCTCTCTCTCTCTCTTGTCGACCCACACCACCAAACTGATTTACTTCCACCACTAATAACTCTTCCTTTCATTCACCTACGAGAGAAACATACATAAATTCTCTAATGGTGAGAAGTCGGAAAATTCGGTAGGAGGTCGGATAATTCGGTGAGAGGTCGGATAATTCGGTGAGAGGTCGGATAATTCAGTAGGAGGTCGGATAATTCGGTGAGAGGTCGGATAATTAGGTGAGAGGTCGGATAATTCGGTGAAAGATCGGATAATTCGGATAATATTCCTCCTACCATTTTGCCAGGTATGTGTCGCTGCTGTAAACGCACAAAGGTATCGTCATTAAATTTGTTAATTATTGTACTGTGTAAATTAGCTTGATCAACCTTGCATTAATTTTTTTTTTTTACAACAAAATCGAATGATATTGACAGGAAACTCAGTAAAGTGTCCCCAGCAAACTGTGTTATTGTTGGTCAGCTGATTAATGCAAATAATTTTATAATCTATTTGGAGGACAACCATTGTTAGTGTTCTGTTTGTGTACGTGTAAACATTGTCTTCTATACTATGTTTATGTATCTTTTTGTGTAGGTATGTATCTGTTGTTATACATATATCTATACATATTATATACACAGCTGTAAGGGAGATGTATCCGGTTGTATAATGTATATTCAGCTGCAGGATATTGGAAGGGTGAAAGAGGAGGGTGGGAGGGTGGGGTGAGGAAGAGGGAAGGGAATGGGGGGATAAGTGGTTGTGGGGTGGGGGTGGTAAGAAGGGGAGAGGGTGGGGTGAGAGGGGTGAGAGGGGTGAGGGGGGAAGAAGTTGGTAATATATAAGTTCGAGGGCGTGTGGCAACTTTACTTCCTTACAAATATGGTGAAAGCTAACCTCCCTCAATACTTGTTCTTATGTACACACAACTCTGTGTCTTTGCTTGCCACGCCTCCCCTGCCATCCTGACTGCCGCGTCTCCCCTGCCATCCTGCCTGCCACGTCTCCCCTGCCATCTTGCCTACCACGCCTCCCCTGCCATCCTGCCTACCGCGCCTCCCCTGCCATCCTGCCTGCCGCGCCTCCCCTGTAACCCTGCCTGCCACGCCTCCCCTGCCATCCTGCCTGCCGCGCCTCCCCTGTAACCCTGCCTACCGTGCCTTCCCTGTGACCCTATCGGCGCCTACACCCTCTCCCCTGGCAGCCTGTGTTCGCCCGGTGTTGTTCTGTGTCGCCATTATCAACACTCGCACCAAGTGGAGAAGGTATGCCTGGCAACGCTGTGGTCAGTAGAGTTAGTGTGGCGTGCTACGAATGCCCGCACTGTCCTTAGGTGCATCCGGGCGTTACTCTGTAGCGCCAATGTGGCAAGGGAAATGCCGGGTTTGGTGAATGAATGCCTGCACTGTCCCTCGTAGTTGTAGTAAGGAGAAAGGTGGCGAAGGTGCGTCCGGCGTTGCTCTACAGCGCTAGTGTGGCAAGGGAAACGCCGGGTCTGGTGAATGAATGCCTGCACTGTCCCTCGTGTCTGTGGTGAGTCTGAGGTACCCAGGTCATCCTCACTCACACAGAGCCGCTTCTCACGCCGCCTCGCTGTGCAAACTGTACATATCAGTTAGCACTAATACGGCGTGGTGATGCCCCGCGGTGGAAGAAACTACTCTACCCTCTCACACACCCACCCTACACTCACACACCCACCCTACACTCACACACCCACCCTACACTCACACACCCACCCTACCCTCTCACACCCACCCTACCCTCACACACCCACCCTACCCTCACACACCCACCCTACCCTCACACACCCACCCTACACTCACACACCCACCCTACCCTCACACACCCACCCTACACTCTCACACACCCACCCTACCCTCTCACACCCACCCTACACTCACACACCCACCCTACACTCACACACCCACCCTACCCTCTCACACCCACCCACCCTACCCTCTCACACCCACCCACCCTACCCTCACACACCCACCCTACCCTCACACACCCACCCTACCCTCTCACACCCACCCTACCCTCACACACCCACCCTACCCTCACACACCCACCCTACCCTCACACCCACCCTACCCTCACACACCCACCCTACCCTCAGACACCCACCCTACACGCCTGGAGAGAGCGTGAAGGACCTCATTCAATAAGCGCATGATGGTTCTGTTGGGCTAATCTTTCGTCAAATGGACTTACTGTTAATCCTGTGGTAGGTAGGCAACAGGTTAGGTTAGAGGTCAGGTTAGGTCAGGTCAGGTCAGGTTAGGTCAGGTCAGGTTAGGTCAGGTCAGGTTAGGTTAGGATCAGTCAGAGCCAATCATGTTTGTCGCGGTGTGTACTGGCTTAACAAGTTTCCCATAGTTACCAAAACATAGTAGAAAGCTGTATACAAAAAAATTAAAACTTTCTGTTCAAAATGGTCGTTGACAGGTTCACAGTCATCGGTTATCACAAATAACAAAAAACCCCTGATGTCAGAGTCGGATTCATTACTCTCTATGTCCTTCAACTTCCAATTTTCATGTCATTGTGATGATGGGAAAATGGTTTTCGATACGGTGTCAGGATGTGTGTGTGTCGGGGATGGGGGGCGGCAGAGATGGGGCTGGGTCGGGGTGGGGGGCGGCGGAGAGGGGAGGGGAGGAGAGGAAGGGATGATGACTTTTTGTGTGGGAGTAAGCTTAATACCTGGAGGTTTTGGTTCGATTCTGTTACATTATAGGTTAGGTTAGCTGAAGTTAGGTTAGGTTAGGTGAGATTAGGTGAGATATTGGTTACGTTAGATGAGGGTTCGGTTATGTTTGGATAGATTAGGGTTAAGTTAGGTTAGGTTATGTGTTCAATAATAGTGAGGCCTTAGGTTAGGTTAGGGTATGTGTTCAATAATAGTGAAGCCTCATCGCTGTTCTTATATACCTGTACACTTTGGTTAATGAGATAAACCCCACACATGATGGTTTTGTGTTTATCTCTCTCTCTCTCTCTCTCTCTCTCTCTCTCTCTCTCTCTCTCTCTCTCTCTCTCTCTCTCTCTCTCTCTCTCTCTCTCTCTCACATTTTTTCCTTCCTCTGCAATGGGTAGGGGAGACAGGAGACATGAATGCTGGTGGTAGTCATGAGTAATGGACCCTATTACCAGCCTGCACCAGCCTGCGTACAACCACCCGGGGCCGTCCTAATTCATAACGACCGTGTATATAAAATTTTGTACCCTAGATGGTGTTAAGTGAGCATTTGAGCTTCAAGTAGCGCCTCTGACTGGTTAGGTTAGGTTATTATTGTTGTTGCTATTATTATTATTATTATTATTATTATTATTATTATTATTATTATTATTATTATTATTATTCCTGATTTTTCCCCATGGTGCAGGACTTTTGTTTTACCCACAACAAAATACTTAATTATAAAGTGTTATAGGACGTATAAAAATTACCTAACATACATGTCATTCTCATTAAGAGTTTTCAAAAAGCTTTTAACGAGTTTGATTAAAAAGTAATTCTTTTTAACTTCATTGTAAGAGCTGGTTTAGTTTGTAGATAAATAAAGCCGCTCTAAACAACAATTGGTGGAGAGAGAGAGAGAGAGAGAGAGAGAGGTATTTCACTATTCTTCAATTTAAATTATGGGGTAAATCATTAGTCTCTCTCTCTCTCTCTCTCTCTCTCTCTCTCTCTCTCTCTCTCTCTCTCTCTCTCTCTCTCTCTCTCCCTCGTAATTTATGAAGTGCACCATTAGTGTGTTTTTCCTGTAACACCTGAGGTAAGAACCCAACTGCCGCTAATTATTGATTATGTGTCACGGTTTTGTAAAATTGAGGTCAAAGGGTTGTTTGTATTTGCTTACTACGTCGTTAGTACCAGTATGTGTGTGTGTGGAGGGGGGGGGGGGTGTGTGGGTGAAGGAGAGTAGGGTGTGTGTGTGTGTGTGTGTGTGTGTGGTAATAATAATATGTAGCCATTCATATTTTTGTCACACACACACACACACACACACACTAAGCAAATACCATATAAGTTTTTGCAGTGTAATCCGGTACTTCTGAGGTGAACTTCCAGGGAATTGAAGAAACACGAGACCCAAGGTATATGTGTTTCAGATAGTGGACTGACAGTGGGCGTAGTGTGGTGTAAATCAGCCAAGCTATTTGTTCTTACACCTTAGAGAGAAATGTTGGGTCATGTGGTGTGGTGGTGGTGTGGCGTGGGAGTGTGATGTGTGGTGTGGTGTGGTGTGGTGGTGGTGTGGCGTGGGATCGTTGTGGGAGTGTGATGTGTGGTGTGGTGGTGGTGTGGTGTGGGATCGTTGTGGGAGTGTGATGTGTGGTGTGGTGGTGTGGTGGCGTGGGATCGTTGTGGGAGTGTGATATGTTGTGTGGTGTGGTGGTGGTGTGGCGTGAGATCATTGTGGGAGTGTGATATATGGTGTGGTGTGGTATGGTGTGGAAATGTATGGTTATGATGGTATGGTGTGGTTTGTTATATGGTGCAGGAGTATGTTTGTTGTGGTACTATTAGAGTCATGGTGATGATGTCTAGTGGTGGTTGTGATGATGATAGTGGTGATGATGATGATGATGATGATGACGACGATGATGATGACGACGACATGAGAAATATCACTAAACATCATACCTCGTTTTAATATAGAACACTATAACACTTTAGACACATTCTCACACCAACACTCTAGGCCAGAAGAGGAACGTGACTCAGGCTCAACACACAGAACTGCAGGGGAAAGACCACAGCTGGGGACACAATTGGAGGACTCGCCCACCTGCCATGTTAGGGTGAAATATGGCATCCAGTCCTACCAACAGAAAACAGAATGTTACAGTTTCTTATGGAGTGTATACAGGACGGACGAACACACACACACACACACACACACACACACACACACACACACACACACACACACACACAGTGATAACTGCCCCTGAGACTCAACAACACCAGCTATGTGTTAATCCGTCCACAATAGGGAGGCCTGGGACCACACCTCACTCACTGAAGTGAGTGAGTTCCTGTGACACCAGACCACGTGGTGTCCCCATGATGCTACGACACCACGTAGTGAATGAGTTGCTACAGATCATGTGAGGTTCCTCATAACACCATCTGTGAGGGAATTACTACACCACGTGAGGTCCCTCATAACACCATGTGTGAGGAAATTACTACACCACGTCAGGTCCCTCATAACACCATCTGTGAGGGAATTACTACACCACGTGAGGTCCCTCATAACACCATGTGTGAGGAAATTACTACACCACGTCAGGTCCCTCATAACACCATCTGTGAGGGAATTACTACACCACGTGAGGTCCCTCATAACACCATCTGTGAGGGAATTACTACACCACGTGAGGTCCCTCATAACACCATGTGTGAGGAAATTACTAAACCACGTCAGGTCCCTCAAAAGACCATCTGTGAGGGAGTTACTACACCACGTGAGGTCCCTCATAACACCATGTGTGAGGAAATTACTAAACCACGTCAGGTCCCTCGTAAGACCATCTGTGAGGGAGTTACTACACCACGTGAGGTCCCTCATAACACCATCTGTGAGGGAGTTACTACACCACGTGAGGCCCCTCATAACACCATGTGTGAGGAAATTACTACACCACGTGAGGCCCCTCATAACACCATCTGTGAGGGAGTTACTGCACTACGTGAGGCCCCTCATAACACCATGTGTGAGGAAATTACTACACCACGTGAGGCCCCTCATAACACCATGTGTGAGGAAGTTACTACACCACGTCAGGTCCCTCATAAGACCATCTGTGAGGGAGTTACTGCACTACGTGTCTGTTGTTCAACACCTTAGCACACATGACCTCCACTGTAAACATTAGTCTGTATGTTCCTTCACCTTTCTCTAATGAAGGCTTTTGTTAGACCACCAATGTATGTAATAAGTCAGTTATGTCCAATGTATATTTTCAGCCTTCGGGCTGCAGAACTTTTTCAATAAACCGTTAATTATTATTATTATTACACACACACACACACACATGCACACACACACACACACACACACACACACACACACACACACACATCTGGTCCTCTACAGGTATTCCAAAAGAGATGTTTACTTTTGGAGATATTTGTAGTGGGAATCACCTGTAGATTAGAAACCTCAGCATATTTCTCCTGATGATTAAATACTCTTAACTGTAACTAGGTTTAGGTTAGCGTAAGGTTAGGTTAAGTTAGCGTTAACCTAGGTTTGGTTAGCGTAGGGTGTTTAATTATGAGCGGGAGTATTAAGCTGGGGTGGCTAATCTTCAGGTGATCCGTGGGCGGTAACTTAAACCCCTGCCGCTAGGTTCCCCGTGGCGCTTCGCCTTGCTTCATATCTCTGCTTAATGTACAGGCCCTTGAGACCTCGAGCCCTTGTTCTTAGACGAGGATCAGAGACTCTCCTGAATCTGCAATGAAGCTACATCTGTGTTTCGTCAATATCTTAAAGTTTCGTTTCAGATGTTCAGAATTATCATGGCGTTAGTTTTTAGGTCTATTAAAACACCATAAATGTGTTTTAATAGACACACCATCACATAGACTTGATTTATTACCCTATTGCTACATAGAAGGGTGTTAAGTTAGGTTAGGTTAGGTTAGGTTAGGTTAGGTTAGGTTAGGTTAGGTTAGGTTAAGTTAGGTTAGGTTAGGTTAGGTTAGGATTGAACCCTTAATATGATCCTCAGAACCCATTCATGTATAGTATTTTGTGTTTACGCTTCTCGAAACGTATCTCAACGTCTCATGAACCCGGATTCGTTTCATAGCTGGTTTGAAGGTCGATTGAACGGATCGTGTAGAAATTTTTCATTATTTCACCATTAGAATTTTTTGTTCTCCATTTTGTTATGTTCTTAAGTGATTATATATTTATGTAGCCATTCTGTAATATTTTCTTACGTAATTTTTCTATTTATTAAAGATTCATATATCGTCTTAGCCTAACAATTCCTGGATAAATTGTTTATTATTTTTTCCATCATTGTTTGGTATTTTCCTAATTAATTCTAAGCTCTTGAAAATCTGTTATGTCATCGTCTTTCTTATATGTCTGAATGGTAAAGGTTTATTTCAATACTTTCTTTATTAAATCACTATATACTTAAAAGGATAAATTCAGTGATTTTTCTTATTGTCTAAATGTTAAAAAATTTATCTCATAATTTTTATCGAGACTAAATATTATAAATTTACAAAAAAATAATTATTATTTTTACACAACCTTAATTGAAAATACCCCTAAAAAAATACACGACAAGAGAACTGGAAAGAAAACCAATAAAAAAAAAATGTAGACGAGACGAGAAACAAATACTAATAAAAAAAAAAAATTAAAGCAAAAATTCAATAAAATCCAGGAATCTAGAAAAAAAATTGAACCCAGAAAAACATGAAATCCAACACAGAATAATTTTAAAGGTGGGGGGGGGGGGAGGGGGGGGGGGGGGAGGGGGGGGGGGACCTTGTGGTGTATGTGCAACCCGACTTAATATTTTCCAGTGAACAAGTTTGACCATTTGACACTTAAATAGTAATGTTGCTGGACTGTTGCACACGAGGTCTGTTAAATGTCTCACTGTTGCTCTTGCATGCGAGGTCTGTTTATCTCTCACTTCTGTTGTTGTTCTGTTTATCTCTCACTGCTGTTGTTACTGTTGTCCGCGAGGTCTCTTCACCCCTCATATGTTCAAGAGATTACTGGCGCATTTATACACCGTCATGAAAAATATTGTCACGGGATTAGTGACTGAATTCTACCGTTGAGCAGAGAATCTCCCCCCCCCCCCACCTTCCCCCCACCTACCCCCCCCTCCCACCTCCCCCCCCTACTCAATTACCAACACCTGTACACGTTGGTTAAAATTCTATTGGATTGTCAATGAAGTATAGCCTCACTTCCACTACGCTATCAATTATTTACTTATTTGAACGGAAGCTAAAGATATATCCTGAATTATCAACTTATTTTGGCATTATTGAGGATGACATGACGATTATTATCAGTGCATTTAGAGCAGTAGTTAAAATTATGAATGAATTATCAGTTGGATAATTGAATTAATTATCAACAGGTATAGATATTGGTTAGATACCCCAGTTAATTATCATAAACCATCTGTGACCAAATATTTATCAATAACAGGAGTATTTGGATTATCAGTACAGGGCCAGATAGACTATTACTTCTATAATTTATTTGTAGTGACGAGAACCCCGGTGAATTATTAAAGCAAGTGAAAGATCGTTTTAGGTCTGTGTGCCTGTCTCTCTCTCACACACACACACACACACACACGCACACACACTTTCTCACACTCTCTCTCTCACACATACACGACATAAATTCTGTCAACAACCAAATACACTTGCATTCTCTCTCTCTCTCTCACTCAACATAAATTTCACCAGCAACAAGACACATTACCCATTTGGGGTCGGTCATGTCAAGCAGCGACAGAAAGCGAGAGTGAGAGAGAAAGAGCGAGGGAGTGAGAGAGAAAGCGAGGGAGTAGAGAAAGCGAGGGAGTGAGAGAGTGAGGGAGTGAGAGAGAGAGAGAGAGAGTGAGTGAGTGAGTGAGGGAGTGAGAGAGAAAGCGAGGGAGTAGAGAAAGCGAGGGAGTGAGAGAGTGAGAGAGAAAGCGAGGGAGTGAGAGAGAGAGCGAGGGGGAGTGAGAGAGAGAGAGAGAGAGAGCGAGGGAGTAGAGAAAGCGAGGGAGTGAGAGAGTGAGAGAGCGAGGGAGTGAGAGAGAGAGAGAGAGCGAGGGAGTGAGTGAGGGGAGTGAGAGAGAGAGAGCGAGGGAGTAGAGAAAGCGAGGGAGTGAGAGAGTGAGAGAGCGAGGGAGTGAGAGAGAGAGAGCGAGGGAGTGAGAGAGAGAGCGAGGGGGAGTGAGAGAGAAAGCCAGGGAGTGAGAGAGAGAGGGGGAGTGAGAGAGAGAGAGCGAGGGAGTACATAAAGCGAGGGAGTGAGAGAGTGAGAGAGAGCGAGGGGGAGTGAGAGAGAAAGCGAGGGAGTGAGAGAGTGAGAGAGAAAGCGAGGGAGGAAGTGAGTGAGAGAGAGTGAGGAAGTGAGAAAGAGAGAGAGAGAGAGAAGAGAGAACGGGGGAGAAAAGAGAGAAAAAACGAAAGAGAGAGAAAGAGAGAGAGAGGGAAGAGAACCCTAGATACAAATGCTAACACAAAACAAACTTCTTTTTCATGGATATTTTTTAAGACTCAATAGGACAACCATTCACTATTGATGTGCCAAGAAGGAGGATCTACCCCTCCTTCCCTCCCTCACCACCCCCCTCTTCCTCCCTCCTTCTCCCCTCTCCTTCCCCCTCTCCTCACCTACCCACTCCCCCCATCTTCCTCACCCCTCCTTCCTCCTCCTCCTCTTTCCCTCAGCTTGAATAATTCTTAGTCGTGTTGAGATACTCTTGTCTATGTTCCAGTGAGTATGATGATCTCTCTCTCTCTCTCTCTCTCTCTCTCTCTCTCTCTCTCTCTCTTTCATTGTTTCAACAGTCGTGTTCTCTCTGTGGTGATAAAGTAAGTCTACAGTATTGTGTGTTTGCAGTGAAAGTGATAATAATTTCCTTGTATTACAGTAATTCGTTGATGATTCGTTCTGTATTTCAATAATTGATTATATTATGTATCTGTGTTTTTTCCAGTGACGATAACTTATTTAAGGCTTTAGTGACGATATAAGGGTCTAGTGACGATATCTTGTAATTCTGATGTAGTTATCGTAAGTTAATGATATATGTATGCTAATGAATTAAAATATGATAATCTTAATAACATTTTAACTCATAATTATTTTTTTTATTATTGAAATTTTTCCAATTAAGTAAATATTTGATAATCTCGATAATAATTTCATTTGATAATTCCATCCTATTAGTTAAAGGATCTTCATGTGATTTCGTCCACCTATTCTAAATTCACCAGAGGTTATTCCAACTTGTTGACGTAAAGTTAAGATTATCTGAAAGCATTTTATACGATGTAGATGTTTATGCTGGCTTTTTTTGTTACTTTTGAGGTTAACCTTTTGTCTGACTGAATTATTGCTGTGAATGACAAGTTATCTCGGCCTGCATTGCTAATTTTTAACGTGACATTTTCAGTAATTGGGTTTTGTGGACGAAAACTGTTGCGTTGGCATTGTGTTCAGGGTAAGTGATTCTTTTGGCATTTTGTTTATTCGTAAACAGATTCTTCCGGCGTGGTGAGAGGTTAGTTGATGTGAAGGACACTGTTTTAGAGGTTTGTCTGTCGGTCTGTTTTTTTTTTCCTGTTTTATGGGGGAACTGCGAAAAGATGAACAAAGTTGAACAAGTTGAACACGGAGTTAAGGCTTAGGACGCCCTGAGGAGACCAACTCACTGTGACTACTTATTTACTTACTGGAACTACAGTTTCTTTTCTTACGTGCATTAGCCCACCCCGGCACAGGTCCACTGACCCACATCGGGGCCTGGGGGACGAAAATAATAATAATAATAATGAGAATAAGAATAAGAAGAAGAAAATACAGAATCATAAATCAATACAAAAATTAAGAAAAAAAATCAAGAGTGAGAAAATGTTTGTATGTTGTGATGTCAAAGTAAGAGAAACAATTGAGACTGTAATTGTGTGTAAATGAGGCAGAAAGTCAGCATTATAGAGATTATTTCAGTAACTTTCTTTAGGTTGAAAATCTGGCCCTTGTATTTTATGTGTAGTCAGATGTATGTATGTATGTATGTATGTATGTATGTATGACAAAGAAAAATACGAATAACTGAAGTACCACATAGCTGAAAAAACATACACACAAATATCAAATATGAACTTAGATAAAAGAAATACACAAATATACACAAAGAGGAGTATCACAAGGAGAGGAATATTTTTGTGGGTGTGGCAGTCCAACAGTACCCTGGGGGAGGTATATTTACTCTCTGGGCTCTACAAGTACAGTGTGAATAATACCTGGGTTAGTTTCACTGACAGACTGTCACCTCGTGTTTGGATAATGATAAGACAGGTGGTGATGTTGAAAGTTGTGGAAGTGTGGTTTTATTTAGGGGGTAAATCAGGAGGAATTGTTGTGGTTTTTGCTGTTATTTATTATATACATTTAAAGAACGTATTTAAAGACTGACTTACCGTATTCAATAATTATCATTATTCCGTTTTGCAGAAGGTTGGAGACCGGATATTTGGGGATAATTAACTGGATAATTTATGCAGATAAATTATGTAATTAATTTTTAATAATCTTTATAGTTTGTTATGAGTTTGGTGATTAGTTTCAGTGATTAAATTTGAATTATCGTAATAATTTTTACGAGTAGATTCAATAATTATGAATTATCTGTATAATGTTTACAAGTTTAATATGATAGATTAAGTGATTAATATTAAAAAAGTAGATCAATTAGATAAGTTTGTTGATTAAGTGATTAATAGTGAATAATCTGCTGTGTGGATTAGTTAAATTATCCGCGCTGTTAATTAATTTCTTGAGATAGAGGAGAGAGAGAGAGGATATATTATTATGAGTAATTGAAGTATTTTAAGTAATTTATGCAAGTTTGATTACCTAGTTTAAGGAATTACTTAAATGCAAAAGTAGAGTTGATTAGGTAATTAGCGTAAATAGTAGAATAAGGTATTTATATTAATTAATTATAGTAATGTGAAAAAAATGTAGATGAAGTGATTATTTTAAACAAACTAGATAATTAAGAGGACGTATATAATCAGTATTAAGTAATTAGTTTGATTAATCTAGATAATTCAGATCAAGTAAGATAGATTATAATTCGACGTAGTGTATATTTGAGTAATATAATTAGTCTTGATAATTCACGCGTTTAAGTTGACATTTGATAATCATTTGCTTGGATGATCCTGATAATTCGAAAGATTTACATAATATAGGCTATACTCTAATGATCTTAATAATTCGAAATAATTGACTACTCTGAATAATTTGAATACTCTTGATAATTCGAACTAAGTAACCACTCTACTCTAAAAATAATTACCTTGAAACCGTCATGATAATTTGAACTACTCTGCACGAGAATAATTACCTTGAATAATCTTGATAATTCGAACACGATAGAAGGCATGACAGAACCACATCCCCCTACATACATACATTCGCCTCCACTTCCACCTAGTACAGTAACTTGCATATTTTGTGAGATGTGGCAACACTGTGTTTGTTTACATCATATTAAAACTCCCGGAATGGCCCTAAGGAACGTTGCAATAGTAGCCAGATTCAGGATACTAGAGAAATATTCCACAGAAGTGCCACATCTCTTAAAATATGCCAGACTCTGTACTAGGTGTAAGTGGAGGGGACTGCACAAGGCCATAGAGAGGTGAGGGATATGCTAAAGGAATTGTGTTTTGTTAGTTCCTGTGACGTTATATTGTCCAGCGTGGCGTTAGAGGAAGGTTGGATGTTTGTGATGGTGGGGTAAAATAATGAATATGATAATGATGACAATAATGATACAAATATGGAAGTAATGACAATGATAATGATACAAATATGGAAATAATGAAGATCTGACTTAATAATATCAATAATAGTAATAATAATAATAATAATAATGAGAATACTAATAAAATAATTATAATAACAATAACAGTACGCATTTACCCGTACCTTGAACAGGATATACACTCATCTTCGTCGTTAAATTTAGATGAAGACGACCCTGAAAAGCTTAAAGTCTTGGCTCTCATAATAGCCACTAAAAATATTAACAAAAGGTGATAAATGGTTTGGTACGGAGAGAGAGAGAGAGAGAGAGAGAGAGCAATCACATTACAGGTAAAGTTAAAAAAAAAATCCAATACCCACAATAAATTCTTCGCTCACCTGATCACAAAAGAGTGACAATTATCCTCTTTTATTGACGTCTAAACATTTTTTTTTTTATTTCGTGTTTTTTTTTCTCGCTCTAGTGTATCCCATTTATTTAATGATTTACAGTACACAAGCCTCGTCCAGTGTTTGATGTATGTGTTGAACTCGAACGAATTCTCTTTGAGCTGTCTCGCTAAACATGAAGTGTAAAGCCTTTTTTGGTTAACAGAGAGAGAGAGATTATGTAGGTGTTGGGTGGTAGAGAGAGAGAGAGAGAGAGAGAGAGAGAGAGAGAGAGAGGTTATGTAGGTGTTGGGTGGTAGAGAGAGAGGTTATGTAGGTGTTGGGTGGTAGAGAGAGAGGTTATGTAGGTGTTGGGTGGTAGAAGAGAGATTATGTAGGTGTTGGGTGGTAGAGAGAGAGATTATGTAGGTGTTGGGTGGTAGAGAGAGAGAGATTATGTAGGTGTTGGGTGGTAGAGAGAGAGAGAGAGAGAGAGATTATGTAGGTGTTGGGTGGTAGAGAGAGAGAGGTGGTAGAGAGAGAGGTTATGTAGGTGTTGGGTGGTAGAGAGAGAGAGATTATGTAGGTGTTGGGTGGTAGAGAGAGAGAGATTATGTAGGTGTTGGGTGGTAGAGAGAGAGAGGTTATGTAGGTGTTGGGTGGTAGAGAGAGAGGTTATGTAGGTGTTGGGTGGTAGAGAGAGAGGTTATGTAGGTGTTGGGTGGTAGAGAGAGAGAGATTATGTAGGTGTTGGGTGGTAGAGAGAGAGGTTATGTAGGTGTTGGGTGGTAGAGAGAGAGAGATTATGTTAGGTAGTAAGAAGGAAGGAGAGGAGGAAGTAGGGAGTGTAGGAGGGAGGGACGGAGGAGGGTAGGGAGTGTGGGAGGGAGGGACAGAGGGATGGAGGTAGGGAGTGTAGGAGGGAGGGACGGAGGAGGGTAGGGAGTGTGGGACAGAGGTAGGGACGGAGGAAGGGAGTGTGGGAGGGAGGGACGGAGGAGGACATAACCCAGGTGTTGACTGGTTAAGAGGTGGGAGCGACTTACCTTGAGGGATGAGCAGCAGGAGAGCAAGGAGGACGAAACTAAGTGCTCGGTACATAGTGACGCTGTCCACTTACACCTCCGGGCTATAGCTGTTCACTTAAAAAAGTATTTATAACCACTTCAGTAACTTTACACTTTTACGAGTCTCCAGTTTACTTAAATACTTATGCCCTCCGAGTTCCTTTTTCTTCTTTTTCACTTTTTATTTATTTTCTTTACTTATCAAATCGTCATGTGAGTTATGTGTACTTTCAGGGGTTGAGGTCGTTCTACAGGTACGTCTCACCTGGTGTGGCTCGTATCACAGGTTAAACATGTTGTTAAGTCGCTGCTCGGTGTGGGGAGAATTAGAATGTTAGTTAGTAAAGTAATAATGTTGACTGAGTCTTTATTGGTCATATGAGAGAGAGAGAGAGAGAGAGAGAGAGAGAGAGAGAGAGAGAGAGAGAGAGAGACACAAAACAACAGGGGGAAAACATACACACACACACACACACACACACACACACACACCAGATGACACACTCAGGGCGGTAACAGGACACACTCTCGAGCCTCCTGCTGGACACTGGCGGCTCAAGGAACTTAATTTTGTGGTCCGTTTATTTATTTCTCTCTTTGTTTACCTCCTTCTCTGACTCTCCTTCCAACCCTCCCTCCTTTCCTCCCTCCCTCCTTCCCTCACTCCTTTAGTCTCTCTCTCACACCGCCTCCTTCACTCAAACTCGCCATCCTTCCCCCCCCCCCCCTCAGTCCCTCCGTCCTTCCTCTCTCCCTCTCTCAATTCCTATCTCCCTCCCTCCTATGTACCTATGAGAGGGTTGATGGCGATTCATTAATTTCCCAGGTCCCTATCCTAACCTATCCTAACCTAACCTAACCTAACCTAACCTAACCCAACCTAACCTAACCTAACCCAACCTAACCTAACCTAACCCAACCTAACCTAAATTAAGCTTCGTGGTTTTAGTGTGAATATTCAGGTGTTGTTCCGAGGGTTAATTTATCACACCTGAAATTACTATACTTCAGGTGTTTTAGGACCGGCTAAAGGGCTCTCGTTTTATTATTATTATTAATGTTGTTGTGTTATTATTGTTGATATTGTTTTATTATTAATATTATTACTGTTGTTGTTCTTGTTTTAATATTTTTATCATTATTATTATTATTATTATTATTATTATTATTATTATTATTATTATTATTATATAAAATCTATATCACTAGAGACTGCACTACAAAACCCATCAGAGCTTTTGCATAGCTACATCAAAATAAATAACCAGTAATTGCCAACATATTTCTCATCACTAATGGGTCGTATGTAGTGAATTTTTGAACTGTGATAGAATGTTGACTCAATTTTTCGTTGACCGAGAGTAGCTGAAAAAGTTTTTCAACCCTGTGAGTACGATGGTTTAACTCTTTGAGAATGGTAGTTTAACCCATTGAGTATGGTGATTTAACCCCTTGAGTACGATGGTTTAACTCTTTGAGAATGGTAGTTTAACCCATTGAGTATGGTGATTTAACCCCTTGAGTATGGTGGTTTAACCCTTTGAGTATGGTGGTTTAACTTTTTGAGTATGGTGGATTAACCCTTTGAGTATGGTGGTTTAACTTTTTGAGTATGGTGGATTAACCCTTTGAGTATGATGGTTTAACTTTTTGAGTATGGTGGGTTAACCCTTTCATCAATTTCCCCTCCCCGTCCCTTATCACCCCCTCCCGCTTTCATCACCCTCACCCTCTCATCACTCTCCCCCTTTCATCACTCTCACCCCTCTCCCCCTCTCACTCCTCTCCCCCTCTCATCACTTTCACCCTCTCCCCCTCTCCCCCTCTCATCATTCTCCTCTCAACACTCTCCCCCTCTCACCCCTATCCCCCTCTCGTCACTCTTCCCCTCTCATCACTCACCCTCTCACCCCTCTCTACCTATCGTCACTCTCGCCCTCTCATCACTCACCCTCTCACCCCTCTCCCCCTCTCGTCACTCTCCCCCTCTCATCATTCTCCCCCTCTCATCATTTTCCCCCTCTCATCACGTCCCCTTCTCATCACTCTCCCCCTCTCGTCACTCTCCCCTTCTCATCACTCTCCCCCTCTCACCACTCTCCCCCTCATCACTCCCCCTCTCGTCACTCTCCCCTTCTCATCACTCTCCCCCTCTTCCCCTCTCATCACTCTCCCCCTCTCATCACTTACCCTCTCATCACTCTCTCTCTCTCATCATTCTCTCCCTTCTCATCACTCCCTCTCTCACCCCTCTCCCCTCTCATCACTCTCCCCCTCTCATCACTTACCCTCTCATCACTCTCCCCCTCTCATCATTCTCCCCTTATCACTCCCCCCCTCTCATCACTCACCCCTCTTCTCCTCTCATCACTCTCCTCCTCTCATCACTCTCCCCCTATCATCACTCTCACCCCTCTTCCTTTCTCATCGCTCTCACCCCTCTCCCCCTCTCATCACTCTCCCCCTCTCATCATTCTCCCCCTCTCATCACTCCCCCCTCTCATCATTCTCCCCCTCTCATCACTCACCTCTCTTCCCTTCTCATCACTCACCTCTCTTCCCCTCTCATCACTCTCCCCCTCTCACTCTCCCCCTCTCATCATTCTCCCCTTCTCACCCCTCTCCCACTCTCACCCCTCTCCCCCTCTCATCATTCTCCCCTTCTCATCACTCTCCCCCTCTCATCATTCTCCCCTTCTCATCACTCTCCCCCTCTCATCATTCTCCCCTTCTCATCACTCTTCCCCTCTCATCACTTCCCCTCTCATCACTCTCCCCCTCTCATCACTCTCACCCCTCTTCCTTTCTCATCACTCTCACCCCTCTCCCCCTCTCATCACTCTCCCCCTCTCATCACTCCCCCTCTCATCACTCCCCCTCTCATCACTCACCTCTCTTCCCCTCTCACCTCTCTTCCTTTCTCATCACTCACCCCTGTCCCCCTCTCATCACTCTCCCCCTCTCATCATTCTCCCCCTCTCATCACTTACCGCTCTCATCACTCACCCCTCTTCCCCTCTCATCACTCTCCCCCTCTCATCACTCTCACCTCTTCCTTTCTCATCACTCTCACCCCTCTCCCCCTCTCATCACTCCCCCCTCTCATCATTCTCCCCCTCTCATCACTCCCCCCTCTCATCACTCTCACCTCTCTTCCCCTCTCATCACTCACCTCCCTCCCCCTCTCTTCACTCTCCCCCTCTCATCACTCTCCTCCTATCATCACTATCACCCCTCTCCCCCTCTCATCATTCTCCCCCTCTCATCCCTCTCACCTCTCTTCCCCTCTCACCTCTCTTCCCCTCTCATCATTCTCCCCCTCTCATCACTCTCCCCCTCTCATCACTCCCCCTCTCATCATTCTCCCCTCTCGTCACTCTCCCCCTCTCATCACACTCCCCCTTTCATCATTCTCTCCCTCTCATCACTCTCACCCTCTCGCCCCTCTCATCACTCTCCCCTCTCATCACTCACCCCTCTCCCCTTCTCATCACTCTCCCCCTGTCATCACTCTCCCCCTGTCATCACTCTCATCCCTCTCCCCTTCTCATCACTCTCCCCCTCTCATCACTCTCCCCCTCTCATCACGTCCCCGCCCTCGTCAGTCTCCCCCTCTCATCACTCTCCCCCTTTCATCACCCTCTCACCCCTCTCCCCCTCTCATCATTCTCCCCCTCTCATCACTCTCACCCCTCTCCCCCTCTCATCACTCTCCCCCTCTCATCACTCTCCCCCTCTCATCACTCTCCCCCTCTCATCACTCTCCCCCTCTCATCACGTCCACGCCCTCGTCACTCTCCCCCTCTCATCACTCACCCTCTCACCATTCTCCCACTCTCATCATTCTCCCCCTCTCATCACTCCCCCTCTCATCACGTCCACGCCCTCGTCACTCTCCACCTCTCATCATTCTCCCCCTCTCATCACTCTCCCCCTCTCATCATTCTCCCCCTCTCATCACTCTCCCCCTCATCACGTCCACGCCCTCGTCACTCTCCCCCTCTCACCCCTCTCATTACTCTCCCCCTCTCATCATTCTACCCCACACACTCCTCTCATCACTCTCCCCCTCTCATCACGTCCACGCCCTCGTCATTCTCCCCCTCCCCCTCTCATCATTCTCCCCCTCTCATCACTCTCCCCCTCTCATCACGTCCACGCCCTCGTCACTCTCCCCCTCTCACCCCTCTCATTACTCTCCCCCTCTCATCATTCTCCCCCTCTCACTCCTCTCATCATTCTCCCCCTCATATCACTCTCCCCCTGTCATCACGTCCACGCCCTCGTCATTCTCCCCCTCTCCCCCTCTCACCACGTTCCCCCACCCAAAGAATAACAATAAAGTTGGAGTTATCAGTTGAGACGCCCCTCAGCACACCACCTCCCTAGGATGCTGTATAGGTCTTCCATCACTACCTCCTTCAGGAAGCCTTTAGTAGACACAGGGGAGGAAGGGAAGGCTGGAGGGAGGGAAGGGTAACGAGAGGAGGGTAGTAGCTAGTGAGTGAGGTGAGACTAGCCTTCTACCTCTCTCTGACCAGGTGATATACAGTATATTACTTTAAGACTCTTGCCATATATCACCAGGTAGAAATATTACGCACCTTTTTCCACTACGTGTAAAATAGTTGTGTTTAAGCATTTTTTTTGGTTGTGGGGGACTGTGAGTGCATATGACAGGTACAGATTATACAGGTTTTGTTATATGATACGAGGAATGCGTATAACTAGCACTTGAAATACGCACAACAGGTGGAAATTACACAGGTGTTATGAATTACAGTACACCTGATTACTAGTCTCTCAGGTGATGATGTATTGAGACACCTGACGTATGATCATTTTTAAATTTTGTATTATAACATTGATACCACGATACTTATACATACCAGTCATTCATACATTGATGGAAGGTTTACTTATTTGTAGAGGGGATAGGCAGTTGTGTTCTTATTATACATAGAGGGTAAATGTATACATATACTCATATTTATACATAGCTGGTAGACATATGTATACATTGAGGGGAGACATATCCATAGTACTCATATTTATACATAGCGGGTAGACATATGTATACATCAGCTTTACTGACTGTATATTCTTCCCCCGTCAGCTTCCCTCTAGTAAAAACGGTGTAAATAACGCTGGTAAAATATCATTCGCTTAATTGCAGTTGCCACATATATTTCATTCATTATTTTTTTTATTATTATTATTTATTTCAGTTACTTTCCATGGATCTATTAATTCATTTTTAGTGTGTTTGTGACGGCAGTGTTGTGTTGTGACGGTAGTGTTGTGAAGTGTTGTGTTGTGACGGTAGTGTTGTGTTGTGAGGAGTAGTGTTGTGAAGTGTTGTGTTGTGACGGCAGTGTTGTGTTGTGACGGTAGTGTTGTGAAGTGTTGTGTTGTGACGGTAGTGTTGTGAAGTGTTGTGTTGTGACGGCAGTGTTGTGTTGTGACGGCAGTGTTGTGTTGTGACGGTAGTGTTGTGAAGTGTTGTGTTGTGACGGTAGTGTTGTGTTGTGAGGAGTAGTGTTGTGAAGTGTTGTGTTGTGACGGCAGTGTTGTGTTGTGACGGTAGTGTTGTGAAGTGTTGTGTTGTGACGGTAGTGTTGTGAAGTGTTGTGTTGTGACGGCAGTGTTGTGTTGTGACGGCAGTGTTGTGTTGTGACGGTAGTGTTGTGAAGTGTTGTGTTGTGACGGTAGTGTTGTGAAGTGTTGTGTTGTGACGGCAGTGTTGTGTTGTGACGGTAGTGTTGTGAAGTGTTGTGTTGTGACGGCAGTGTTGTGTTGTGACGGTAGTGTTGTGAAGTGTTGTGTTGTGAAGTGTTGTGTTGTGAAGTGTTGTGTTGTGAAGTGTTGTGTTGTGAAGTGTTGTGTTGTGACGGTTGTGTTGTGAAGTGTTGTGTTGTGACGGTAGTGTTGTGAAGTGTTGTGTTGTGACGGCAGTGTTGTGTTGTGACGGTAGTGTTGTGAAGTGTTGTGTTGTGACGGCAGTGTTGTGTTGTGACGGTAGTGTTGTGAAGTGTTGTGTTGTGACGGTAGTGTTGTGAAGTGTTGTGTTGTGACGGCAGTGTTGTGTTGTGACGGCAGTGTTGTGTTGTGACGGTAGTGTTGTGAAGTGTTGTGTTGTGACGGTAGTGTTGTGAAGTGTTGTGTTGTGACGGCAGTGTTGTGTTGTGACGGCAGTGTTGTGTTGTGACGGTAGTGTTGTGAAGTGTTGTGTTATGACGGCAGTGTTGTGAAATGTTGTGTTGTGACGGCAGTGTTGTGTTGTGACGGCAGTGTTGTTCTTGTGAGGGTAGTGTTGTGAAGTGTTGTGTTGTGACGGCAGTGTTGTGCTGTGACGGCAGTGTTGTGTTGTGACGGCAGTGTTGTGTTGTGACGGCAGTGTTGTGTTGTGTTGTGATGGCAGTGTTGTGTAGGGTTGTGTTTGTGACGGCAGTGTTGTGTTGTGACGGCAGTGTTGTGTTGTGTTGTGACAGCAGTGTTGTGTTGTGACGGCAGTGTTGTGTTGTGACGGCAGTGTGTGTTTGTGACGGCAGTGTTGTGTTGTGACGGCAGTGTTGTGTAGGGTTGTGGTGTGACGGCAGTGTTGTGTTGTGACGGCAGTGTTGTGCTGTGACGGCAGTGTTGTGTTGTGACGGCAGTGTTGTGTTGTGACGGCAGTGTTGTGTTGTGATGGCAGTGTTGTGTAGGGTTGTGTTTGTGACGGCAGTGTTGTGTTGTGACGGCAGTGTTGTGTTGTGACAGCAGTGTTGTGTTGTGACGGCAGTGTTGTGTTGTGACGGCAGTGTTGTGTTGTGTTGTGACGGCAGTGTTGTGTAGGGTTGTGTTTGTGACGGCAGTGTTGTGTTGTGACGGCAGTGTTGTGTTGTGTTGTGACAGCAGTGTTGTGTTGTGACGGCAGTGTTGTGTTGTGTTGTGACGGCAGTGTTGTGTAGGGTTGTGTTTGTGACGGCAGTGTTGTGTTGTGACGGCAGTGTTGTGTTGTGACAGCAGTGTTGTGTTGTGACGGCAGTGTTGTGTTGTGTTGTGTTTGTGACGGCAGTGTTGTGTAGGGTTGTGGTGTGTTGTGACGGCAGTGTTGTGTTGTGACGGTAGTGTTGTGACGGCAGTGTTGTGTTGTGTTGTGACAGCAGTGTTGTGTTGTGACGGCAGTGTTGTGTTGTGACGGCAGTGTTGTGTTGTGTTTGTGACGGCAGTGCTGTGTAGGGTTGTGTTGTGACGGCAGTGTTGTGTTGTGACGGCAGTGCTGTGTAGGGTTGTGTTGTGACGGCAGTGTTGTGTAGGGTTGTGTTGTGACGGCAGTGTTGTGTAGGGTTGTGTTGTGACGGCAGTGTTGTGTTGTGTTGTGATGGCAGTGTTGTGTTGTGACGGCAGTGTTGTGACGGCAGTGTTGTGTTGGCAGTGTTGTGAAGGGATGTGTTGTGACGGCAGTGCTGTGTAGGGTTGTGTTGTGACGGCAGTGTTGTGTTGTGACGGCAGTGTTTTGTAGGGTTGTGTTGTGACGGCAGTGTTGTGTTGTGACGGCAGTGCTGTTTAGGGTTGTGTTGTGAGGGCAGTGTTGTGTTGTGTTGTGACAGCAGTGTTGTGTTGTGACGGCAGTGTTGTGTAGGGTTGTGTTGTGACGGCAGTGTTGTGTTGTGACAGCAGTGTTGTGTTGTGACGGCAGTGTTGTGTTGTGACGGCAGTGTTGTGTAGGGTTGTGTTGTGACGGCAGTGTTGTGACGGCAGTGTTGTGTAGGGTTGTGTTGTGACGGCAGTGTTGTGTTGTGTTGTGATGGCAGTGTTGTGTTGTGACGGCAGTGTTGTGTAGGGTTGTGTTGTGAGGGCAGTGTTGTGTTGTGACGGCAGTGTTGTGTTGGCAGTGTTGTGAAGGGATGTGTTGTGACGGCAGTGTTGTGTACGGTTGTGTTGTGTTGTGACGGCAGTGTTGTGTTGTAGGTGTAACTCGACCTGTTACTACTACTACTACAATACTACTACTACTACTACTACTACTACTAACTACTTTTTAAATGGCCTCCAACCTCCCTTTACTACTACTAATCAGCTGGCCGTACAGGTGCTCCTCAACGAAACACTGTACCGTCTTATGGGATTTTTTCGTTTTTTTATTATAAATATTGAGTGTTATTGACCTCCACTTGGTGATGGTTTACATATTGTTGTTACCTTACGGGGAAGTATTTCTGTGTGTGTCTGTCTGTCTATGCCTGTCTGTGTTCCTGTTTTTCTGTCTGTCTGTCTGTTTGTCTCACTCACTCACACACACTCTCTTTCTCACTCACTCACTCACTCACTGACTCTCTCATACAAACATTAGCACTCTAAATATATGTATTGTAAACCGGTACATTCAGAACAGCCTTTTTGGGAGTTAAAATGAGTACCGGGAAAGCTATTGGCAACTGATTAAAAAACTCGATATAAGCCGTTCACTTGTACAAATATAAATATATTGGGGGAAAATTACCTGCCTCAATGTTTGGTAATTAATGAGTTACACACTGAATGTTTGATGTTTTATTATTATTCAGTAAAAATGGAAATAATAAAAAAAATGTCCCCTGATGATAAAAGTAGCGGTTCGTCCCCCCTGTTCCACCCCCCTCCTCCCCGTTTCCCCTGTTCGAACCTCCCCCTCTTCCCCTTCTTTGGCTTTCTCCTCTCCCCCTTCTTAGACTTTCTCCTCTCCCCCTTCTTTGACTTCCCCCTCTCCCCCTTCTAAGACTTTCTCCTCTCCCCCTTCTTTGACTTCCCCCTCTCCCCCTTCTTTGACTTCCCCCTCTCCCCCTTCTTAGACTTTCTCCTCTCCCCCTTCTTTGACTTCCCCCTCTCCTCCTCCCCCCCCCCCAATTCGGAATAAACTGCTCGTTAATAATAAACTGTTCATGAATTATTTCCTTGTTTAGATAATCTACCATTAAAATAATTGGTGAATGTGTACCTTTTTTTTTTTTAATGGGATATTTTTCTCGGAATAAATTAGTGGTGGAGTAAATTGGCATTGATGTTTAGTGATAATTTGATAAACTCTTGTTGTCATACACTGTCATCAGAATAAACTGCTGTTAAAACAAATTATTAGTAAAAAAATAAAAATAAAACTTACACAAATTACTATTGAAATAAACTAGCAGTAATTTATTCCGAGTGGCATTTAGGGAGTATAATCGTATTAATTCATCCCGTTGGAGTTTATTTAGTGGTGGGGGGGGGGGGGCTGGTACTTAACTGGTTAAATGTAATTAAATAGTATATCTATTTTTTTCTGGATCACATGCAGATTAGACACACCTGCTAATTACACCTGAAGTTTAATCACCCTAACCCTAACCTAGTTTAACTTAACCTACCCTAACTTAACTTAATCTAATCCTCCCAGGTAACATTAAGGTGGTTAATCTACAGGTGATCTTTTTTCCATGTCAAAATAAATTTCTCGGGGATTTTTGTTATACATTTTTCATATCTTCTTTACGTATATATATAATTGTTATTCATTTTTTGCCACACAGTTACTTATGTTATTAATATTATAAGTGGTAGTAGTTTTTCTTACTCGCTGTTATAAGTAGAAGTGGTATTGCCTCTTAATGGAAAAGGCATGGTACTTATATAATTTACTATTACTATTTTTGTAAGTAACACCATTGATGAAACAAATTATCACCCATATCTAGGCTACCAACTTAAAAAAGTAGCTTGATAATACTACTTAAAAGTTACCTGTGCACTAAAATAACCCTTTTATATGTAACTAGATTACCTGTTTAATTAAGGTCCACTTCACTTTTAATACTTAAACCAAGAAAAGTACAATCTTCATCAGGCTAATGTATAATTTATTTGATGTAAGTGAATGATAAGCTCTGTATATATATATTGATAATGGATAAATTGAAAACATATTTTACAGCACTTCTGGATTTAATTAATTACTAAGATGTGATACGTAAATTGAATTAAATAAATGTATTAGATGTATTTTTTGTGGAGCTTTTGTGTGATGATTATGATTGAATTGTGTAGTTTTATTAAAAGAGT
>CAUDMG010003965.1:877500-985000 GCA_958450375.1 Homarus gammarus
TAGTGAGCAGCGTCCTCGGTTAATAGTGTGAATCTGAATATACTTACACAATGTTCTTGGCTGAAATAAACAATTCTGAATGTTCACACATACACCAATAAAGCACAACGCTGCTTGCTAACAATAAAAGACTAAAAATCTTGTTAGCTTCACTTGCTAATATTAGCATACATGAAGATCACCAAACAACAGTGTCGGCCAGTATCAGATGCGCTAATATTAGCTCCCTTGATGGTCCTTCATAACAACGTATACATTTATTTCACTAACGCTGAACATTTCACTCTGGTCCTTCATAATTAACTATTCTCTTTCAGTCATAAGTTTGTCTCTCAGCTCTTCACCTGTCTTTGTCTTCAGTACATATATATATATATATAATATTAGCCCTTTGAATTTACTTCCTGAACGCTGAAGGTAATTCGCTTGGGTAGAATCGGCGTCAAAATGTTTATTCACAAAGATCAAAGCAGACATTTGTAAACAGTTGTAGGTCCATGACTCAAGTAGTGTGACTGCTTCTCCTGGAATTGGATTACAAGCTCTGGTTCAGGTACAAGTTCTGGTTAAGGTACAAGATCTGGTTCAGGTACAAGCTCTGGTTCAGGTACAAGCTCTGGTTCAGGTACAAGCTCTGGTTCAGGTACAGGTACAGGTACAGTAAATGTTGTATGCTCACTGAGATCATACAGGTGATACTTTAACCTAAATTACGGATGACGTTCCTTAAACATACGAAAAATATTTTATTGCGTAACACAAGACACACAGTTTCCCCCCCCCCCCACCACCGATTGACCCCAGTTGTCCCCCCCCACCACCGATTGACCCCAGTTGTCCCCTCCCCCCCTACCACCTATTGACCCCAGTTGTCCCCTCCCCCCCCTACCACCGATTGACCCCAGTTGTCCCCTCCCCCCCTACCACCGATTGACCCCAGTTGTCCCCTCCTACCACCTATTGACCCCAGTTGTCCCCTCCCCCCCTACCACCTATTGACCCCAGTTGTCCCCTCCCCCCCCACCACCGATTGACCCCAGTTGTCCCCTCCTACCACCTATTGACCCCAGTTGTCCCCTCCCCCCCTACCACCGATTGACCCCAGTTGTCCCCTTCCCCCTACCACCTATTGACCCCAGTTGTCCCCTCCCCCCCACCACCGATTGACCCCAGTTGTCCCCTCCCCCTACCACCTATTGACCCCAGTTGTCCCCTCCCCCCCTACCACCTATTGACCCCAGTTGTCCCCTCCCCCCTCGTCCCTAAAGGTGGAACCCCCTCATTAGAAACACATCTATTTGTTTTGTTTCTTTGTTATGCACAGTCTTGGTTTATAAGGTAGAGAGCTAATATTTATTATGGTAATGTAAATAGCCCTGGGAATGTTGGCGAATGTCTAAATTAGGGTAGGAGGAGGGATAAAGAGGGGGAAGGGAAGGGGGGGAGGATTAAAAGGAGGGGAAGGGGAGGGGTAAGAGGAGGTTTTTAACATAGGAGGTTAAAATTTAATAAGGCTATTTTTATTTATTTTTTGCATTTGGACTTAATTTTAACCATTGACGAACATAGCCTATGAGTTCCCCCCTCTGACTCTAGGAGGGGGCCGACCCTCTTTAATAGTGTGTCTGTGTGTGCGTGTGTCTTTTATTTTCCTTAATCCCTTTTTAATATAAAGAGCTGAAGCTTGTTGTGGATATGTAATTGAAGCTGTAATTTGGGGATGGTGGGGGGGGGGGGGGGGAATCCTAACTTGTAGACGCGTAACATGTGCCCTAACCTAACCTAACCTAACCCAACCCAACCTACACCCAGGACCAGCTACCAGATTAATTAAAGGTGTAGTGAGATTAGATCGACGCCATAATTGAAGACATTAAAAAAAGGAAATGAAAATGGCCAGATGAGATGAAGGGCAGGAGTTTGGTAACGCTGAAACATCCTTATTAGAGTTTGGTATCCTTGAAGATCCTTTTACGATTGATGCCACAAGGATGAAAGGCAGCAAGGAGAACCAGAACGAGACGGAGAGATGTTACAGAAAATGCCATTAAAAGAGAGAGAGAGATTGAGAGAAGGCAGGCAGGCAGGCAGGGTGATTTGCAGGATGTAGCAGGAATGACTGACAGACAAACCTTTAGAATTTTACATCCCATCTCGTGAGAAAAATACAAACATCAGACCCACGTAAAAAAAAAAATAATACTAAAATTTTAATATATAGAAAAATCTCGGTATAAATTTTCGATATATATGTAATGTGTATATGTATATAAACTCGTGTATGTAATATATGTTTAATTAAGCTCAAGTAAAGGAATATATTGATATGTCTAATTTTAAGTATTTTTTATGATTTTTTTTTTTCGAAACGTAAAAAAAAAAATTATAAAGTTGCGAAGAATATTTTGTTTTTTTTGGTATGGGGAATTTTATGTTCGTATAAGGTTAGTTGCCCTCATATAATATAACTGTTATAGGAATAGTGTAATTGCGTGGGTCATTTTCCTCTTTTTATCTAGTTATATTTCTGTTTTTTCTTTTCTCTCTCTCTCTCTCTCATTTCCTTTCTTTATTCCCTAGCACAAACATCAAGAACACGAGATTAACTTTTCAGCAGAACTTAGAAACGAACAAAAGAGAGAGAGAGAGAGAGAGAGAGAGAGAGAGAGAGAGAGAGAGAGAGAGAATATGTTTATTCACTGTGACGATAAACTTCTTAAGATTTAGTGAACTTTTTCAACGCGACAGGGAAGAGTTTGGGGAAATAGGGAGAAGGGATGGGAAGGGAAGGGTGGGGTGTGGTGGGGAGGAGAAGGGTAGGTTGGGGTGGGGAGGGAAGGGTGGGGTGTGGTGGGGAGGAGGAGGGTAGGCTGGGGTGGGGAGGGAAGGGTGGGGTGTGGTGGGGAGAAAGGTAGGTTGGGGTGGGGAGGGAAGGGTGGGGTGTGGTGGGGAGAAGGGTAGGTTGGGGTGGGGAGGGAATGGGAGAGGAGGAGAAGTGGGAAGAGAGTAGGGGTAGGATGGGGAAATAGTAAGGATAGAAGAATAAGGGGAAGGGGGTTAGGGAACTTTGAGGAATGGGGAGATAGGAAAGAGGAGCGGAATGAGTGTAAGGAAAATATAAAAGAGGTTTAAATGTTAATTTCCCTAAAATACAATAATTCCTTAAAATAATTCCCTAAAATATAATAATTCCCTAAAATAATTCCCTAAAATGTAATAATTCCCCTAAACGTCATAATTCCCTTTTTAATGTGATAATTTCCCTGAAGGTAAACCACTCCACCGTATTATTAAGGCAGACTGCACGGCTTGGCTTTTACAGTGTCGGGGAAAATAAGGGACAATTTCTGTCTTATCTCGCAGTTATGAGGGAAAAATTTAGCCTACGTACTTTTGAGGTTGGGGGTCGGCGCCTGGCGAAGACGATTACACTGGCTTGGGCGAAAGGAAATTACGACGACGCGATAAAACGTAGATATGGGAGGTTTAAGCTACTATAAAAAGTTAGGGAGTTGATGTGGCGGCTGTGATGAGGCGTAGAGAGAGAGAGAGAGAGAGAGAGAGAGAGAGAGAGAGAGAGAGAGAGACATCCTAACAAAAAAATCACATCTCCCCCCAAACACACAGATATCGAAAAGAAACAAAAAAATAAACAAACAGGAAGAGAAAAACACAGACAGACAGACAAGATCCATCAGGTAAAGTAACACAGACAGACAGGCAGGCAGACAGACAGACAGACAGACACAAAGAGTGGCTAAAAATGGAAAGCCACACGTGATTAGTCTGTAAACACTTGTATTTCTAATCAGTAACTTGGGGTTTGATATTTGTAAGAACTATTAGTTGAATTTAAGGGACATTACTAGTGGCTGTGTTTACGTGTAGGGGGGGCATAATATAAACTAAATTGTGTAGATTATAATTACGTTAGGTTTGGTTAGGTTAGGTTAGGTGGGGGTGTGGGGTTGGGAGTATGTTAAGTTAGGGACAACAACAACAACAGCCACCACCATCATCACTATCACGCTGACTGCCTATTTCACGCCTCAATCTTATGTCTTATATCGACCCCTGACCTCTCTCTCTCTCTCTTACACTCATCCAGGGTGAAATATCTCTCTCTTATCGTCGGAGGAAGACGCTGGCAGTGGTCCTGTGATTATGACAAGTAAAGCGAGATTAATTTCACCGAGAGTAGCGTCTGAGTTGTTGTTGGGGTGTTGTGGTGAGGTGAGGGGGAGAAGTGGTGTGGTGAGGTGAGGGGGAGAAGTGTTATGGTGAGGGTGAGGGGGAGAAGTGTTGTGGTGAGGTGAGGGGGAGAAGTGGTGTGGTGAGGTGAGGGGGAGAAGTGGTGTGGTGAGGTGAGGGGGAGAAGTGTGGTGGTGTGGTGAGGGGGAGAAGTGTGGTGGTGAGGTGAGGGGGAGAAGTGGTGTGTTGTGGTGAGGGGGAGAAGTGTTGTGGTGAGAGTGAGAAGTGTTGTGGTGGTGTTGTGGTGTGGGGGGGGGGGCGGGGTGGTGTTGGGGAGAGGGGGAGAAGTAAAGAATGTTGTTGAGGTTGTGAGGAGGAGGAGAAGAAGGAGGAAGAAGAAGAAGAGAAGGAAGAAGAACAATAATCTGGTGCCAGTAACTCAAATCCAACACCATCCTACCCCCCCCCTCTCCCTCCCCCTCCTCCCCCAACCTCAAACCCACGCCCCCTCCCTCCCCCTCCTCCTCAACCTCACACCCCCTCCCTCAATCATAATTTCTCCAGGTATAACAAAATTACATTATGTCCTCAGTCCAATTATAGCATTTTTTTTACGATTATTTTTTTACCTGGACGAGTTTAGCCATGAGTGATGTAGGTGCCATAATGTATGCTATAGTGTGTGTGTGTTTCATTGTCTAGTAGTGTAGCTCCGTTTTCTATATAAGGGGTTTCAATTTGAGTGGGTTCGAGTGTTAGGGGTTCAAGTGATAGAGGTTCGAGTTTTAGGGGTTCGGGGTGTCAGGAGGTTCGAGTTTTAGGGGTTAGAGTGATAAAGGTTCGAGTTTTAGAGGTTCGAGTTTTAGGGGTTCGAGTTTTAGGGGTTCGAGTGTTAGGGGTTTGAGTGTCAGGGGTTCGAGTGTCAGGGGATCCGAGTTTTAAGGATTGGAGTATTAGGTGGTTCGAGTTTTAGTGGTTCAGATGTCAGGAGGTTCGAGTTTTAGGGGTTCGAGTGTTATAGGGTTCGAGTGTCAGGGGTTCGAGTGTCAGCGGTTCAAGTCCGAGGTTTGGAGGACTCGATATTGGGTTTCATCCTTGACCATGTTTGCGTGTTGTTCTAAAGAGGAAAGTCCACTGTCCTTCGTTGCCTCAAATAGGGGGGGGGGGTAAGTGAGGGGGGGTAAGTGTCTATAATTCATTCTTGATTATATTAATTATACGTGTAAATTAAGCTGTCTCTCGTGGTAAGTGGACGACAATTATACACTGTACATCTATAATTCATTCTTGATTATTTTGATGATAGGTAATTTGGCTTCCTCACTGTAATCAGATGTTAGATATATTTTTGTACAGGAATTTCAGTAACTCATTATTTCATTGGCGTGATTTATAACCTGTTTAATAGGTGAGTATCATGATATATAAAGGTAATTACCTCCCTTTGTGGGACAGTGTGGAATGTACACCTTGAACCAGGGGCTAACGATATGCACTCATACCTGCGCTAGTCCGTGTACAGGTACATTATCTATATCCAGAAACTTGTCACCTGTCCCGGTCATGTCTCCGTATTTTTTTTTTTTGGTGGGGGGGGGGGGGGGGGGGGGGTGGTTAATGTTCACAATGCTTTACTTTACTGATTTGACTGATTGTTTGTTTTCTTGTCCCCGCGTGAGGGAGGTTTTCCGATGTAGAGTTTAATGGAATTTGTCCTGTCATCAGTGTTTATCTACTATACCTGAGAAAGCAAAACTATAGAGACATTTATTATGATTGAAGAACATCATGGTTACGATTTACTAAAATACAACAATATTTGGTGGTCACTTGATGTAGGAACTGATGATGTCGCGGTATAGAGTATCAGTCAGTATGGTTACTTGGTGTCTCTTGTGTGTTCGTAAAACTAAGCTTATTTAAGTGAGAGTGTCAGATTATGGTACCCTTACAGCAGACAGCAGACAGCAGACAGGAAGGGAGAGAAGGAGGGAGAGAGGGAGGCAGGGAATGATCCAGGGAGGGAGACTGTGACAGAGAGATGGAGGGGATTGAGTAAGAGAGACAGGGAGGGAGGGAGAGATGGGAGGGAAGGATTGACTGGTAGGAAGGAAAACATTTTGCATTTGATGGTGGATGTAGTTATTTTCTCTCTCGCTCCCAAAAGGAAAAGTTAGCCTCGGGGGATCATTTTTTCACAATTTTCTCCTCTGTTCCCTAAAATAACAAGATCCCTCTAGACTGGTATAGGAGCGACATTTTTTTTGGGGGGGGGGGGGGGGGGGGGGGAATTATTATTTTTTTTTTTTCACTTCAGATGACATGAGTTACAGGCAGTGTTGTCGTCCACTGCAACGCGCCACCCTGAAATATTTACCAGTGAACCTCCCCTCCCGACCCACCCACCCACCCACCCACGCTGTCATCCCCCATGGGTCTGATGCTCGCGTAGAAGGGGTCAGAGTGTTGACCCACGGCCTCAACTCCGTGGGCCTGGCCTGACGTGGCGTATCACACAGGACCGTCGAGATAGGACGGGAACATTTCATCCTCCTGTCAACAGTTATTAAATTTCTATTTTTTTTTCTTGCTCGTCTTTCTCTCGCTGACTTTCTTTCTGTTACTCATATTGATTTTTTTTCTCTTTCTCTTTTTCAGGTACTCAGCTACTCTCTCTCTCTCTCTCTCTTTTCTTCTTTCTCATTGATTTTTCTTCCCTTTTCACTCTATTTCTCTCTTTTTTTAGCTACACTCTCCCCCCTTGTCTCTCTCCCTCCCCCCTTGTCCCTCTCCCCCCTTGTCCCTCTCCTCCCTTGTCCCTCTTCCCCATTTTCCTCTCCTCTCCTCCTTTTCCTCTCCATCCCTCTTACCCCCTTTCCTTTCCCTCTCACTTCCTCCAACACCTCCACCCCCCCCTCTCTCCTCCTACCTCCAACATCTCCACTCCCTCTAACCCTCCCCCTCTCCTCCCCATCTCCCACCCTAACCACCCCCCCTTACCTCCCCCCTTCCTTTCCTTCCCCCTTTCCTCCCCCCCCCTATTCTTTCACCCTTGAAAAACCCGAAGTAAAAAATGAACATCCTTCCCTGACGTTCTTCCTCTATTCTCTTATTTTCTCGTGTGTGAGACAGAGAGAGAGAGAGAGAGAGAGAGAGAGAGAGAGAGAGAGAGAGAGAGAGAGAGAGAGAAACGCACTTGTGTCCTTGCCTACGTCCAGTAAAACACACACACACACACACACATCGCCCCCCCTCCCCACACACTTCCTCCCCCATACCTTCCATTACACACATTTCCCCTCCCACCCCACACACACACATTCTGCTTCCCCCAGCCCCCTAACCTCCTACCCCCACACCCCCTATCCCCACACTCCCTACCCCCCTAACCCCCTTCCCCCACACTCCCTACCCCCACACTGCCTACCCCCACACTCCCTACCCCCACACTCCCTACCCCCAACCCCCTACCCCCACACTCCCTATCCCCACACTCCCTACCCCCACACTCCCTACCCCCACACTCTCTACCCCCACACTCCCTACCCCCACACTCCCCACCCCCACACTCCCTACCCCCCTAACCCCCTTCCCCCACATTCCCCACCCCCACACTCCCTACCCCCACACTCCCCACCCCCACACTCCCTACCCCCCCAACCCCCTTCCCCCACACTCCCCACCCCCACACTCCCTATCCCCACACTCCCTACCCCCCTAACCCCCTTCCCCCACACTCCCCACCCCCACACTCCCTACCCCTACACTCCCTACCCCCAACCCCCTTCCCCCACACTCCCCACCCCCACACACACATCAATTGACTCAGTGGTTCACGGTGGCCACTTTAGCGTTCCTTTGAAGAATTTTTCCTCATTAGGGAGTAATGGCGGCGGTGGAGGGTGACCCGCCTGACCTCCGCCTCCTTCCACTTGCTTTAATCTCTCCTGTTTTTTCTAACCCATATCAAAAGAAAGAATGAAAGAAATGAAGGTAGAAGAAGAGTAAAGAATAGGACGACTTCCATGAGAGAATATATAGCGTTTTATCTCTGTCTCTCTGGTGTCTGTTTTATCTCTCTTGTGTTTTCAGTGTTTGTCTCTCAAGGATTATTTAGAGGTAAAGAAATCCGAGATGGTTTTAATGGATTTATCTTGTGTATGTATGTATGTATTTCGGTGTGTGTGTGTGTGTGTGTGTGTGTGTGTGTGTGTGTGTGTTTAACAAAGACACCACCTGTCACCAAAAGCTATAAAATGTACCAGAGTCATGGTGTGTATAAAACATATACTGTAGTGAGCTGGGGTAGAGGTCGTTTATCACAACTTTCATTGCAAATAAAACACCACAAAAAGCAAACTAAACAAACATGGCGCGAACGTACAAGTAAACTGTGACTCATTGACTGGTAGGTGGGTGGGTGGGTGTTGGTAACAAGAATCCTGCAGAACTACACTCACTCATTCCTCCAGGGTGTTAAACTTGGAGGGACACACACACACACACACACACACACACACACACACACACACACACACACACACACACACACACACACACACACACTCACTACATCCTTGACCACCGGAGGGTTAAGACCTACCAGGCGCTGCTCCTGCTGCACAGCTGCTCCCCTTGGCCATGTTCGGCCTATTCCTTAAGTCCCTTTCCCCGACCCATCCTCACCATCGGGATATCAACATAATCAAAAGTGACAATTTCGTTTCGGAAAGAAGTGGGGACCACTGTTGAACAGTGATGAACAGTGTTTAAGCCAGTGAATTCAGCACTAGACAGTACCAGTGAGAGCCGTGACCCACCAGTGAGATAAGCACCCCTGGGAACCGCCCACCATCTTCCTACCAGGCGGTGTTAATCAGTCCACCATGGGAACAACAGTGGGTCGGCCTTCACCTGACTACGAGATAACACACCACCTAGCAGAGAGTGAGGTGCTGTGACACCACCCCACACCACATGGTGTCTCCATGACCGCGTGAGGTCCTTCATATCAACACCCGAGGACGAGTTACTTCACGCGGCCTACGTGACCTCACACAGTAGGGCAAGAGACCAGCCCGGGCCATCAAATGTAAACTATAATTTGTATGTTCAATCATTGTTCCTTCTCCTTTCAGTAATGAAAGCTTTTGTTAAACGACCCACCCACCCCATGTCTTTGTATGTAATAAGTCATTTTTGTGTAATGCATATTTTCAGCCTTCAGGCTGCCGACTTTTTCAATAAACCGTTAATTATTATTATTATTATTATTATTATTATTATTTATTACACACACACACACACACACACACACACACACACACACACACACACACACACGTTAATGCCGCCTCACAACTCTCATTTACCTCACAAGACCCTTTTTGAGACAACGTGAGTACAATGTATTGGGGTGTGTGTATGTGTGTGTGTTACGGCTCCAGGTTTAAGTTACGGCTGCTGCGTGCTTGTTTGGCTTAGTTTACTGTGTGTTAGGTGTTACTGGTGAGTGTTGCTTGTATACTCTCTCTCTCTCTCTCTCTCTCTCTCTCTCTCTCTCTCTCTCTCTCTCTCTCTCTCTCTCTCTCTCTCACTAATCTGATTGGCTTTGAAGTAAATTACCAAAGAATCCAAGACGATACACGGACCCTGGTATCCTCTCTCGGTATTCACAGTTTCCCCTCCAAAAAAAAATATATCCTGAAAACTGTACCAAAGACTCTACCTTAATTAAACCCATTCTCTTTTTTTTTTCCTAGTCGAGGGAGAGAGAAAAAAAAATGTAAGATTCGCATATTTAGGTCTAGATTCTGAAAGCTTCGTATGTCAAGTTCTTCCTGGCGATTAAAAAAATGGAAGTGCATCTGAAGGTATTTAGGGTAGAGTTTCAGGGCAATTACGACGTCATTTTGTATGTTAGTTTGTCCCATGTCTTACTTTAAATGGCTCGATTACGTACATTTTGTGCATCCGGTTACGAGGGGCGAATCTATCGTTACGGACCTTTGTGAATTCGGTTCTTTGGGCTGAGGGGAGAAGGGGTCGGGGGATGGAGGGAGGGGGGTGGAGGGCGGGGGGGCTGGAGGGAGGGGGGGTGAAGGGGTGGGGGGATGGAGGGAGGGGGGATGGAGGGAGGGGGGATGGAGGGAGGGAGGGGAGGAAAAAGTTGAGGAGGGGAGATTGGAAATGAGGGAAGGTGGAAAGTAAGAATGATAAGAGGGGAGAGTAGGAGGGGGATTAAGGGTAGGGTGAGTGGAAGGGGGAGGGAGAGTGGGGGTGTGGGGGGGGAGGGGGAGAGGGGGCGGCGGGGGGGGCATTTATCTGTATAATCGGATATCATTAGTTACCTTCACAGCGTGGCCAAATGTCGCAGAAATATATATCTCATGAGGAGGAGGAGGGGGAGGGGGAGGGGGAGGGGGCGGGGAATGGGGGGGGGGGGTGGAGGGAGGGGATGGATGGCAAGGGTAAGACGGTCTGACCCAAGTATCTGAAATCCATTTGGACTAACTAATGATTTTTTTATTTTTTATTTATTTAATTTATTTTTTGGCATTACGTAAATCAGTCCCGTGTTCACTTTTCTTGACGTGACTGATGGATGATTGTTTTCTGGCTCCGTGAGGGTAACCTTTTCTTCCTCCCTTTATTTCTCCATCTACCTCCCCCTCTTCCCCTTCCCTCCCCTCCTCTCCCTCGGTCTTCTTCTCCTTCTCCCTCCCCTCCTTTCCCCCTCCTCTCTCTCCCTCCCCCTCCTCCCTCCCCCTCCACCAAGTTCCCCCAGGGGTGGGTTACGTCTCTCCTCCTTACTCATGTGTCCTCTCAGTGGCGTGTGTCTCTCCTCCTTACTAATGTGTTCTCTCAGTGGTGTGTGTCTCCACCTTACTAATGTGTTCTCTCAGTGGCGTGTATGGCAAGAAGATTGGAGTCATTCAGTTCTTGATTCAGTGGAACGTAATCCCTTTTCTTCCCCCCTGACAGACCCATACAATTAACTTGGATCACCTGAAGATTTGCCTTAATATTACTTGGGGTGGTCAGCGTTAGGTTAGGTTTAGCGTGAGATTGGTCATTCTTATGGTGGTATAATCTATGGAAGTTAATCCTCAGGTGTTCCATTAATTCTTTTATTGTTATTTTTGTTATTGTGTTTGTTTTTATTATTGTTGTTGTTGTTCCAATGTAAACTTTTCCGTTATTACTGGTGTATTAATGAGGAATATTCTCACTTTTTCTACTTTTTTTGTACGTGAGTTACTGTTATTTTTATGTCTCTACTGGCTAAAGTTCCGTGAGGTAGGTGTGTGTGTGTGTGTGTGTGTGTGTGTGTGTGTGTGTGTGTGTGTGTGTGTGTGTGTGCGCTTTAGCTACCAGGTGCTAATTTCATCTTTAATTACCTTTCGCCTACACCTGGGTAAACGTAGGTGCCATAGACTTGTGAACACGTTGGAGGCACTATGGTTGGCACTGTACTCAACCCTCACTTGGCACTGTACTCAACCCTCACTTGGCACTGTACTCAACCCTCACTTGGCACTGTACTCAACCCTCACTTGGCACTGTACTCAACCCTCACCTGGCACTGTACTCAACCCTCACTTGGCACTGTACTCAACCCTCACTTGGCACTGTACTCAACCCTCACTTGGCACTGTACTCAACCCTCACTTGGCACTATACTCAACCCTCACTTGGCACTGTACTCAACCCTCACCTGGCACTGTACTCAACCCTCACCTGGCACTGTACTCAACCCTCACTTGGCACTGTACTCAACCCTCACCTGGCACTGTACTCAACTGTAAAGTGAGGTACCTATGTGACAGCTAGATTGACTGACTTGGCCTTGACCGTGAGTACGAACGAGTGACTCTTAGTAATGTAGGCGAGGGATGCAGCCGATCGACCACCGCTGCCTGTATGACGTTGATGGACATACAAACAGGAAGTCAAACAAACAAACAAACAACCAGGAAGTTAAACAGTCACAAACACAATGAGACAAACAGACAAAACAGATATATTAACCCCCGCAGCGACTATAACCTGTGGTATTTTATTTTCTATTTTATCTGTCTGTGTGTGCCGTCGGGGGCCACTACCAGCTCCATACGGCCATTTTCGCGGTGAAGTTACTTGGAAAATGGTTCTTAATGACGTTAAGCGAGCAGCGGCCAGGGACTATTAGCATGTATGCTTCTGGTTCACTCTTGTGTTGAGAGAGTTTGGAGAGCTGGGAGAGAGGGGGGGGGGGTGAGAGAGAGAGAGAGAGAGAGGTGGTGGAGAGAGAGAGAGAGAGAGTGATAAATGTGACAACTCTGTGCTTATCACTACAGCGCGATATACATTTTCTCTCTTAGTTCTTCAATCCACAGAAGAGACCTGAATATCTCTCTCTCTCTCTCTCTCTCTCTCTCTCTCTCTCTCTTGACGGTCAGAGATAACCCCGGGCATAGAGTCCACAGAGAGACAAGCGTGTGTGTGTGTGTGTGTGTGTACACTGGTGTCACCACTCAAGACTTATGCGTCCAGTTACTTGTTAGCGTCAAGCCAAACCACCACCAGTATATTGTTGTTAAGTACCTGTCCACACCTGTTAGTAGTGGTGGTAGTGATGGTGGTGGTGGTGTGTGGTGGTGTTGATGGTTGTTATGGAGGTTGATGGTGATGGTGATGGGAGTGTGGTGTTAGTGATGATGGTAATGGTGGTGATGGTAGTAATGGTGGTGGTGGCGAGGCGTTCAAGAGGTGCACACAATGGAGGTACACGCTGGCACACGTTGGAGGCGTTGATCAGTTCATTCATGCCAACGTTGCATTCACACTCACGTTATGCATGGCCAGCGGCTGTAGGTGAAGATGAACTCTCACGCACGCAAGAGATTCTCACGCATGAATACTTGGTTTACACACACCATGTACACGCGCAAGTAAACATACAAAAATAAATCCGCACACACACACACACACACACACACACACACACACACACACACACACACAGGCCTACAGTGTTTATCGTGTTCGTCCTCACTTGTGTCTAAGAAAAAGGTTCTCCCCTCTCACAGATCCTGGTCCCACGTGTGCATTTCCTGTTTATCGAACCCTTGTTCTCTCAGTACCAGGAGTTAAGTGCTTTCCTGTCCGGCCATCCCAAGGGGTCGTGTCTGCCTGCCTCCCTCTATTCTCTGCGGCTCGTAGCTTCCCTCCTCCTCCTCCTCCTCCCTAACTCGAGCTGGGAGACCTGATCTAACCGACTCACTGAAGCAACATCCTGAGTGAATTTTCAAAGGTTCTTATATTAATTTTCCTTTGATGGGAGATGTGGGAAGTTTTGTTTGGCTTCCTTAAGGGTACGGCATAATGATGACGGGCAAAATGGCGTAGAAATTGTACCGAGACTGTAAAGAAACTAAATATATCCTCCTGCGAGAAGAAATTTAGCCTTCGAGGTTTGGAACTATTTCATAAAAAACAAGCGTCATCGCGAGCAATGTAAAGCGCCTGGCGTAAACCTTTCCTCCAACCAACCTACAGATAACAAAACATATAATCTACGCCAGACGAACACATTCGCTCACCCCTCCGGCAACAAGGGCGTTCTCTCTGTCGTATAGGGAGCATATGAGTCTCACGGGACCGTCCACGCCTGAGTTGAAGGTTCGAGTTTCAGAATTCGACTTAGTTTTATCGGCTATTTTCTCTTTACTTCACTCTCCTCTGGGGTGTGTGGGGGGGGGGGGGGGGAGGGGGATGGCGTTCTCAATACCTCTTACCTGATAATATCGCTAAGAGGGGGAAATAGAGAGAGAGAGGGAGAGAGAAAGGCAGGAGCAGGAGGAAATTGAGGAAAAAAAAAAATAAGGGTGGAGTAAAAAAAGTGAGCGTCCTCTCCTCAGGGTGTACTTCTCCCTGAGTCTTTTCAGGGTGATCACCATCAACACGCCCTCATCAACACCAGCCCTTGTGGCTCTTACTCACTCCTGCCTCCTTCAGCGCCACTCTCTTCCTCTCTTTACCTTCTTAATCACCTCCTGATGTAAACATTCCCCTTCATCTCTCTCTCTCTCTCTCTCTCTCTCTCTCTCTCTCTCTCTCTCTCTCTCTCTCTCTCTCTCTCTCTCTCTCTCTCTCTCTCGTCTGTAAGCATTTTCTTCTATCTCTTCATTTTCTCTCTTTCTCTGTTTCTACCATATATTCTTCTCTCTTCCTTCTCTCCCTCTCTAAATATTCTCCTCTCTCTCTCTTCCATATCTCTCTATCATCTTAATCCCCCTTTACTATAAACATTATCCTCTTCTTCGTCCTTTCTCCCCTTCTCTATCTCGTTTATCATTCGCATTTGAATCTGTTCCTTTTTAACCTGTCTCTCACTCCTGTCATTTTTTTTTCCTATTTGCTCCTGTCTACCCGTTGAATGGCTCCCGCCGTCTGTGTGTAAAGAGAGAGAGAGAGAGAGAGAGAGAGAGAGAGAGAGAGAGAGACACCCTCCCCCCAGTACTAAGCGACGAAACCACTGCCTAGAATTGCCACACTGCCACCGTCATCTGTGTCTCGCCGTAATGAAATACCATTCTGCTGCCTAGAACGTCCCTCTTCATCGGTCATGAAGTCATATTAATCCTCAGAGTCGCGCAATATTGCCACCATCCAGCTTCATATTCCCCGTGTAGGTTGTTCGAGCAAACATACTTCACTAGCCTGGCCTTCTTCTCCTCCTCCTCTTCATGTTCTAAGCGGGGGCTATGAAGTAGTGGTGACTCTTTTGGGGCTATGGAGAGTACTGCTGGTCTTTCTGGGGGCTATGAAGAGTACTGGCGATTTTTCTGGGGGTTATGAAGAGTACTGGTGACTCTTTTGGGGCTATGGAGAGTATTGGTGATCTTTCTGGGGCTACGATGAGTACTGGCGACCTTTTTGGGGGCTACGACGAGTACTGGCAACCTTCCTGGGGCTACGACGAGTACTGGCAACCTTCCTGGGGCTACTGGGAGTACTGACGACCTTCCTGGGGCTACTAGGAGTACTGACGACCTTCCTGGGGCTATGAGGAGTACCGACGACCTTCCTGGGGCTACTAGGAGTACTGACGACCTTCCTGGGGACTATACAGGGACTAACACAAACACCACATGTCTTACACGGAGTACGACATGCACTAGGGTGGGTGGGGGGGTCGTCCTTGACTCAGTGCTCGCGGGTCGTCGCCATGTTTGAGGATCCTACATCAAAGGTGACCTGACAAATATTGACACCTGGAAGCAATCAGACACAGGTTGTGGCACTCACCTGGTCGGCTCTCCCTTACTAACCACCGCGCCGTAAAGTGAGTGTCTGACTGCCTACCTGCCTGCCGCTGCCACTTGAAAGTTACTGGATTTGAGATATCTAATGCTTTAGGCAGTGGTAGTTTGAGATGAATGGAGGGAACATTCTCTCTCTCTCTCTCTCTCTCTCTCTCTCAACCAAATCTATTCTTCACTACATATAAACTTCACGGGGTTGGCCTTTACGTTATGAAAATGATTTGATATCAGTCTCTTCTTTACGAGTCTTACTGGGAAGGCAATATTCAGTTGTATATAATCCCAGCATCAGTTTATTATTGTTCCTGGTATTGGGTTGGGTTAAGCTCTCTCACTTACATCACGTGTGTGTGTGTGTGTGTGTGTGTGTGTGTGTGTGTGTGTGTGTGTGTGTGTGTGTGTGTGTTTTTCACTTGATTTAATAAAACTCGGTGTCATTTTTATTTTTGATGAGTAACATTTCGTAAATAATTTTCTTCAGCGTTAAAAAAACAGGAAATTAAGACATTGTGGATTATTCGTTATAGTTTATGTTGTTTGTTCATTATGTTTTACCAATGTTATGTTCTCAGATTTTTCGTTTGTAATTTTTTGAGGTTAAAGCCACGCATTTATGGTCGTGAAGAGAATGACTGTAGTCAATGGTGTGATGTTGTTATACATTTATTCAGCTTCATCGTGTCTGTAAAGTGAGGCCAGGATGTATGAATGAGTTATCTGAAGTTTAGTTATTGTACTCAATGGGATGGTGTTGTACTCGAGGGATGGTGTTGTACTTGAGGGATGGTCAACGTATTCAGGGGATTGGTATTGTACTCAAGGGGTCAACATCGTACTCAAAAGTCCAACATCGTACTCAAGGGATCAGCATCGAACTCCAAAGTCCAACATCGTACTCAAGGAGGTCCGACATCGTACTCAAAGGTCCCATACACGTACTGTCCCATTTTACTCAACTTATCCTAACCTAACCTAACCTAACCTAACCTAACCTACCAATGACACCCCCTGATAAGACTCAAATTAATAACCGGGACATTTTTTTTACCGATGTTTTGTTACTCAGCCGCTGACAGACTCAAGTTATAATAGCCACTAGGGATGGATGGGGTAGGGGGTGAAGGGGGAGGGTAGGGGATGTGTTTGTATCTTACCTGGTGGAGGGGGAGGGTAGGGGATGTGTCTGTATCTTACCTAGGGGGAGGGGGAGGGTAGGGGATGTGTTTGTATCTTACCTAGGGGGAGGGGGAGGGTAGGGGATGTGTTTGTATCTTACCTGGTGGAGGGGGAGGGTAGGGGATGTGTTTGTATCTTACCTAGGGGGAGGGGGAGGGTAGGGGATGTGTTTGTATCTTACCTGGTGGAGGGGGAGGGGAGGGGATGTGTTTGTATCTTACCTAGGGGGAGGGGGAGGGTAGGGGATGTGTTTGTATCTTACCTAGGGGAGGGGGAGGGTAGGGATGGTTTGTATCTACCTAGGGGGTGGGGGAGGGTAGGGGATGTGTCTGTATCTTACCTGGTGAGGGGGAGGTAGGGGATGTGTTGTATCTACCTAGGGGAGGGGAGGGTAGGGGATGTGTTTGAATCTTACCTAGGGGGAGGGGGAGGGTAGGGGATGTGTTTGTATCTTACCTAGGGGGAGGGGGAGGGTAGGGGATGTGTTTGTATCTTACCTGGTGGAGGGGGAGGGTAGGGGATGTGTTTGTATCTTACCTGGTGGAGGGGGAGGGTAGGGGATGTGTTTGTATCTTACCTGGTGGAGGGGGAGGGGAGGGGATGTGTTTGTATCTTACCTGGGGGAGGGGGAGGGTAGGGGATGTGTTTGTATCTTACCTAGGGGGAGGGGGAGGGTAGGGGATGTGTTTGTATCTTACCTAGGGGGAGGGGGAGGGTAGGGGATGTGTCTGTATCTTACCTGGTGGAGGGGGAGGATAGGGGATGTGTTTGTATCTTACCTAGGGGGAGGGGGAGGGTAGGGGATGTGTTTGTATCTTACCTAGGGGGAGGGGGAGGGTAGGGGATGTGTTTGTATCTTACCTAGGGGGAGGGGGAGGGTAGGGGATGTGTTTGTATCTTACCTGGTGGAGGGGGAGGGTAGGGGATGTGTCTGTATCTTACCTAGGGGGAGGGGGAGGGTAGGGGATGTGTTTGTATCTTACCTAGGGGGAGGGGGAGGGTAGGGGATGTGTTTGTATCTTACCTAGGGGGAGGGGGGAGGTAGGAGTCATAGTATGTATGTTAGGTTAAGGTGTGAGTGAGGAGGAAAGACAAGGAAACAGAATGAAGAGACAAGGAAATTAACAACAATATTGATGATAAGAATTTAATCTCTTTTGTTTTTGGTGATAAAGTTTTCACGTTAGTTCTGGTCTTACAATAATGAAAATACTGTATTGTATATAAGGAAAAAAAAACAATATCCGAAAAAAAACATAAATAAAACATAGAGCATTTCAAGTTGATTATATCTTGAGGGTGTTGAGATATATTTTGATCTCTCTCTCTGTCTATGTTTCTTTCTCTATCTCTCTGTCTCCCTCCCTCCCTCCCTCCCTCACTCCTGTCTCCCCCTGCCCTCCCTTCCCTCCCTTCCTGCCCTAGCAAATACAGCCACCCTCCGGGCTTGTCACCAAAGGGAGGAAAAGTCAATCGCCAGGCAGAAATCGCCGTCAGGACCCGTCAACAGTAGCCTATGACTACGACTACTACTACTACTACTTTATTTTTTTTAAATGGCCTCCAGCCTCCCCCAATAGCCACACCTTCGCCACCATTTAATTACCTTAATATTAAATATCCTAATACATAAGAAGCTATCCTATATGTGTTAAATTAGTTGAGCCGCAGGTCTATGCGGCATTCAGTGACTGTAGCCTCATAGTCAATATCTGCAGCAGTTGTCGGAGTAGGGGCAGAAGCTCTCGCTCCCCTGAGGCAGAGCAAAGCCGACCGAAGGAGAGAGAAGGACAGTCGACATCTCATCCAGGCTGTAACATAACTTCTGGGCTGCTGCTTCTGTTCTGAGATCACCTCCGCGAGTCTGGCATAGAAACATCTTGCACTTGGTCCCATCCCACCAGAGGTTGTGAACACTAGAGGAGTGAAGCTGCCTTGATCAACGTTTTGGATTCTCTCCCCATATGCCCTTATCTTGTCGTTCTCGTTCCTCCTATGTGCAGCATCGAGAGCTAGGTTACGGTGACATGCGGCCATGGGATAAAAAATCCTGATGTCGAAGAAAGCTCGCTGTCCCCGCGTCCAGGATCCTCGAGCACTGACGTCAACACAGGCTTCGTTAGATGTGTTTGAAGTCCTATGTTGGAAGATCTCACTGTCCAATGGAAGGAGGGTCGGTTCTACCATGACGTCCCGGCAGATTTCCTTCAACATATTTGCTGTGAGATCCCTTACCTCGTCATGCCTCATGCATATGAAGCCCCCCTTCTTGCAGACCATGGCGTGATCGCCATCATAGGAAGAGCCACACACGCATTGGGAGGGCAAACCATCTACTGGCCAACCGTACCTTAGAGCAATGGCATCTGTAAATTCTTGTTTGTTAAGGCTGAAACCATTTGCCCTTATCGGTAACGTAGTTAACCAGTTCGAGGCGCCCACCTCCTGCGCTATAGCTACTTTTTTTGTCAAATTTTCTGGAACCTGCAGCAATAGTTGCTGCAACATGTCATTTTGGCAGTGCTGCCGATCTGTTGTAATGGACCTACGGATCTTATTAACTTCGCTGGTGTCCACTTCCCCTGTTGCATCCTGGGCTATTATGTGGTCAGTGAGGGCTGCTGTGAGCTTAAGTGAATTTTGATGTTCAGAGTCAGCAATCTCCTCTGGATTAGTTAGTCCCATCCCTCCCAGTCTTGGTGGAAGTGCAAGAAGTGTTCTTTCTGGTAGGGTTAAGTCAGGGTGTATCACTACCACTACTACTTTCAATACTACTACTACTATGACTACTACCAGCATCTAACAGTGCACAAGTCAGGGTATACAATCACTGCTTCACATTACCATACAAAACGATTCTGTTCACTATCCCTCCCTTCCCACTCTCCCTCCCTCCTTCCTCCCGCTCTCCTTCCTTCTCTCCCCCATTTTCTTCCTCCCTTCCACCATCACTCTTTCTTCCCTCCTTCCCTCTCCCCCATTTTCTTCCTCCCTTCCACCATCACCCCTTCCTTTCTCCTTTCCTCACCCTTTTCTCTCTCTCTCTCCCTCCGTCCACCTCTCTCCCTCCCTCTCCTTACCTCACACTACATCCTTCCCTCCATCCACCCATCCCTCCAACTCACTTTCTCTTTGCTACTCTCTCTTTTTTCCCAGTCACGTTGTACTAAAATCACTCTTTTATATCCCTTTCTCCAGTATAGCCACGCACGCTTTCTCCAGAATTTCCTGTTAGGTGACCTTTCTCTTGGGCAATTATGCTTTCTCTACCTTTCTCTTGGGCAAATATGCTTTCTCTACCTTTCTCTTGGGAAATTTTGTTTTCTCTACCCTTCTCTTGGGCAATTATGCTTTCTCTACCTTTCTCTTGGGCAAATATGCTTTCTCTACCTTTCTCTTGGGTAATCATCCTTTCCTTAACCTTACACCAGTAATGTCAACCTTTCACCTGACTTTCCATAGTTGTTACACTTTCCTTTCTCCCCGTCTATAAAGAAGTGACTTACAACTACTTTCCCTTACATTCTCTAGTACACATATACTTTTTCTGGAGCTCTATAGTACACATATCCTTTCTCTCTACTTTCCCCTGGCTCTCACCAACACGTTCACACTTTAACTTTCTTCTGCCCACACCGTCACTTTCTTGCCCACACCTACCCACTCTGTCACACTCTTGCCCACACTACCCATGCTGTCACACTCTTGCCCACACCTACCCACACCGTCACACTCTAGCCCACACCTACCCACACCGTCACACTCTTGCCCACACCTACCCACACCGTCACACTCTAGCCCATACCTACCCACACCGTCACACTCTAGCCCACACCTACCCACACCGTCACACTCTAGCCCACACCTACCCACACCGTCACACTCTGGTCCCCACATACCCACTCTGTCACACTCTGGCCCCCACATACCCACACCGTCACACTCTTGCCCCACCTACCCACTCTGTCACACTCTGGTCCCCACCTACCTACTCTGTCACACTCTGGCCCCCACCTACCCACACCGTCACACTCTTGCCCCACCTACCCACTCTGTCACACTCTTGCCCACACCTGCCCACACCGTCACAGGAGCGCCTTTATCAAGCTTGAGCATCACTAATTGGCGCTGGACCACTAGAGTAAAAAGAATTCACCACTTTTTCATTCTTTCTTTATGAAGTGGTGTGTGTGTGTGTGTGTGTGTGTGTGTGTGTGTGTGTGTGTGTGTGTGTGTGTGTGTGTGTGTTGCTTTATAAAACTAATGGCTACATGTTCTTCCCTATGTACATGTGTGTGTGGTTGTGTGTGTGTGTGTGTGTGTGTGTGTGTGTGTGTGTGTGTGTGTGTGTGTGTTTAGATCGAACTAGCAACAAGTAGTAGGCAGCTACCAATTAGGGAGGTACTACCGCCTGGGAAGATATTGGAAGCATAATGTGTTGTCTAATGGTAGACCCTGCTGCCATATGGCATCACGAAAATAGTGACCAAGTCCCAGGTTGCTGATCTGACTTTCTGCCTCATTCACACCCAATTGCAGGGTCTCAATTGTTTCTCTTACTTGACAACACAACATATATACCATATATCGTTTTCTCATTCTTGATGTTTTTTTTTTATCTATTTATGGTTATTATTATTATTATATTTTTATAATTTTTATCTATTATTATTATTATTATTATTATTATTATTATTATTATTATTATTATTATTATTATTATTATTATAATATCCCCCCCCCCCCCTCCGCAGGCCGTGTGTGGTCAGTGACCTGTGCTCGGATGGGCTAATACCTGTAAATAAAAAGTACAGACGAAAGTAACAACAACTACAGACCAAACTAACAACAACTACAGACCAAACTAGCAAGAAGTACAGGCCAAACTAGCAACAAGTACAGACCAAACTAGCAACAAGTGCAGACCGAACTAGCAACAGACCTCAACACTGGGGGCTGACAGTTCACTCGTTGCAATATTACTCACACATGCAGCTCCCATTCACTCGAGGGAAATCATGTTAAATTTATCTCCCAGTCACTAGCCCATGGTAGATTGGATATTTGTTAGTCTGTACTTTGGCTATTGTAGTCTCTCTCTCTCTGTGTGTGTGTGTGTCTGTATTTCTCTCTCTCTCTCTCTCTCTCTCTCTCTCTCTCTCTCTCTCTCTCATAGGGTAACTGTGGCCGTATTGCTTTTTATTTAGATTTAGAGGATGTGATGTTTGGGACCGATTCACTACTGTTTCTTGATTCGTGTGTGTGTGTGTTCTGATGATTTCTCTGGTGGAGTTAATAACACACACACACACACACACACACACACACACACACACACACTACTACTACTACTACTACACACACACACACACACACACACGCACACACACACATACACACACATACACACTACTACTACTACTACTACTTTGCTGTCACTCGGAATCGAGTATGACGATCATCCAGCTATAATACAATGATATGAGTTATTAGGGATGTCACCATCATTGGTGAGTTTTGAGGTGACTAAAGAAGCCGGTACGGGACCGGCAGAGTGTTCACAGATGTTGCACTTGTGGAGGGCTACATCTACTGCAGGAGGGGCGGTGGCAGCGTCTTTCCGGCGCTGGCGCTTGTCTACTTCGGTTTGTAGTCGGGCTAACTCGAAAGTATTGACACCTTCTCGTGTGGTGCTCCTCCAAGCATTACGATGTGAAGTAATCGTCTCCCAGGTGACGGGGTCGATTTGGCACTTTTTCAGGTTTGTCTTAAGGCTATCCTTATACCTTTTCACTTGCTCACCGGCGTTACGTTTACTATTCTTTAGGTAACTATAAAGTAGCTGCTTTGGCAGTCTACTGTCGTCCATGCGGGTAACTTGACCAGTCCAACGTGGTTGTTCATGGATAATGGTAGCCTCGATGCTCCTACAGTTGGTGTCAGCAAGAATACTGGCATTTGTTATCTTGTCTTCCCAGCGAACTCGGAGGATGGAGCGTAGACTACGTTGGTGAAAGTTTTCAAGTGCCTTGAGGTGCCTCCTTTATGTGACCCATGTCTCACTGCCATATAGCAGGGTAGGGAGGACCACTGCTCTATGTACGTGTCACTTTATAGATAATTTCAGCTCCCTACAGCTGAAGATACGGTTTTGGAATCTGCCAAAGGTTTGAAATGCACATCTGATCCTTAGCTGAATCTCTTCATTGATGTCCGCGGTGGAGGACAGGTGGGAGCCGAGATACCGAAAGTGGGTAACATTAGAGAGGGTGGTACCGTTAAGCTCGATGGATGGTGGAGGTGTGTCTGAACCAGGGGCAGGTTGACAGAGAATCTGAGTCTTACGTACATTCACCTCAAGGCCGAACTGTGCATACGCATCTTCGTAGGTGTTCAGGATCTCCTGTAGGTCGTGTTCAGTGTGAGCAACAAGGGTGAGGTCGTCTGCATAATGAAGTTCAGTAATGGAAGCTACCGACACCTTTGTTCTTGCCTGGAGTCGTCTTAAGCTGAAAAGACCCTTCATCCAGTACTCGAAGTCTACCCCGCCGGCTAAATTTGCACTGGCACGAGTAAGGAAGGCAGCCAAGAAGATGGAAAAGAGAGTTGGTGCCAGTGCACATTTAACTCCCGTTTGGATGGGGAAGAACCCAGACTGGGGGCCATTGTGCAGGACACTGCCGTTCATGCCATCGTGAAGTTGCCTCACAATGGCGATGAATTTTGTTGGGCAGCCAAAACGGCTGAGGGTCCACCAGAGGGCTTCCCTGTTGACCGAGTCGAAGGCCTTGGTTAGGTCAATGAAAACAATATACGGGTCATGACGCTGTTGTCCGCATTTTTCCTGTATCTGGCGGGCAGCAAAGATCATGTCAGTGGTGACACGTGATGGTCTAAAACCACATTGAGATTCTGGAAGGACGTTTTCCGCCTCAGGAAGAAGTCTGTTGAGGAGGACTCGGGCGATAATCTTGCCAGCTACGGACAGCAGCGAGATCCCGCTGTAGTTGCCACAGTCTGACCGGTCTTCCTTGTTATAAATATTGACGATGGAGGCATCTTTAAGAGGTTGGGGGATTTCCTCCTTTTCCTCTCCAGGAGAAAGTGGAGATGGCTGGTAAGCAGAGGTCCTCCTGCTTTATACACCTCGGCTGGGATTCCATCAGGCCCCGAGGCTTTGTTATTTATCATCTGTTTGGTGGCAGTAGCTCACACATCCAGGGATGGAGGATAGCTGAGGTGGTTCAGCTCTGGATGCTGAGGGACCTGTTGCTTAGTGAGGACATCCATTTCAGTGTTTCGGTTGAGCAGTGTATGGTAGTGCTCGTTTCCAGCCCTGAAGGAGGCCTTCATCGTCTTTAATTATGGAGTTACCTTCGGTTGAGCGGAGGGGGGCTGCGCCACGAGTGATTGGCCCATAAAATGTTTTGGAGGAATTGAAAAAAAATCAGGCATCTTGTGCTGTTTTGCAAATTTTTGTATTTTACATGCTCTATTTTTAAACCAGTCGTTCTTTAGATTGCGAGTTTCCCTTTGGGCCGCTGCTTTCTTCTTGCGTAAGGTATCAGCTTTGGTCCGAGACTGAGGATTGTTCTGCCAGTTAGTTAAAGCAGCACGTTTATCATCGATGAGTACATTGATTGCCGGGTCATTTTCGTCACACTAGTCCCGGTATATTCTTTCGATCTGGCCGAGGGTCTCTGCAGGTTTTTGTCATGACAGTGTCGAGAATATCCCATTCAGCACTGGGATTTGCGTTGGGTTGTTTATCAGCCCATGTTCGAGCTGCTCTATGAAAGCATGTGCTACCTCTGGATCCTCCAGACGCTTAGTGTTAAATCAGCTTCTGGAGGCTTGCTGCCTTCGCCGTTTTGGGGCGACGTGAAATGAGAACTTGGCTCTGACGAGCCGATGATCAGTGTTACAGTGGTCTGAGCCACACACGGCACGGGTTATGAGGACATCTCGGCGACTTCTTTCTCTGACAATGATGTACTCAATGAGATGCCAGTGTTTGGATCGTGGGTGTTGCTACGAACCCTTGAACTTGTCGGCCTGCCTAAACAAGGTATTGGTGATAGTGAGGTTGTGTGCAGCACACTTGCTGAGGAGGAGTAGGCCGTCGGGATTTCACTTGCTTAGTCCATTTATCCCTAAGTTCCCTGCCAAATGTCAGGATATCTGCTAACTCTGGCATCGAAGTCACCAAGGAGCACAACTTTATCTTCTCTGGGGATAGAGGTTAGCGCTGTCGAGGTCGACGTAACAGGCCACCTTGATGTCATTTTGTGCATCTAGTCTTGGGGCGTATGCACTAATGAAAAAAGCATGACGTGAGTCATTCAGTGGGATTCGGAGCGTCTTGAGGCGCTCGTTGATCCCGATAGGTATTTCAGTTAGCCTGTGTAGGATGCGTTGGCGGAAGGCGAAGCCAACTCCATAAATGCGGTTTCTCTCTGCAGCAGTCTTACCTTCCAGAATAAGGTATAGCCAGACACCCGTTCTGTGAGTTGACCCTCATCTGGGAGCCGGGACTCACTAATGGCTGCTCTTTTGCCACAAGGGCAGTTCTTAATTCTGGATGCGCATTTGTGCCAGTATCCAGAAGGGTCCTGACAGTCCATGCAGCGACCATAAGAGGTTGTGTAGTTTGTTTTTGTTTGGATCTGTGATTTTGGTTGTGTTTTCGACCGCTTATGGATAACCTTATTGGGTGCGGTGGCCAAATCAGGTTGTTTTTTTAGGCAAGCTATGTTTAGGGCACCTTTTCTAGCCCCCTCCCAATGTTGGGTGAGCAGAGTGGCTCCTTGAAAGGCTGCTCAGTCGCACAGACAGGACCGGATTGCACTCCTGCCTAGATCCCAGTTCATAAACGACCATCTTATCTGTGCCGCCCATGTGCAGAGTTGTGACTAGAGACTCTCGGCAGTCATCTCTGCCTGTCCCCGTCGCCACTCGTCCGTCGCCATAGGCCTTTTGGGGGTATAGGGGTTTTGATGATGATGAGAGGTATGATGAACTGGATGATGGCTGCACGTGAGTTGATTTATGTGGTGAGGCGGGAGCGCAGGCTGCAACGACACATCTTGGCTCTCTTTTTTCCTGATCCAGTGGTGCAAGTGTTGCAACGACTGGGGAGAGGGAGAGTTGCAATGGACTGCCGGTAGCCCAGTTTGTTGGGTTTTGCCTCAGTAGCCTGTGCATCAGGCATTACCTTTGTCCGCCGGTGTAGTCGTTAGGTTCCCATGGTGGTCACCTCTTCCGCCTACACCGCCATCGGGGTCTTGTTGGAGCTCTGTAAGCATGTCTGCCTGATGCGGGGCTCCACTGCGGATTTTTCGTTGGGGGTTTAATCCCGTAGCCTTATACCTGCCAAGGTTAATGCATAAGGCAGCGAGGCGGTGGTTGGTAGGCGCCAGGACTTGTCCACATGCCAGTGGGCCTATGCGCCGTCCCTCTGGGGCCCACTGCTACTCCGAGATCCCCTGCTGGTCTAGCCTGGGTCCAAGAGGCACCCAGTTACCATGTCTTGTCACGAGGAAGAACAGCAGGAGTCTTGATGGTGAAGAGGCTGTGTGCTGGCAGGGGAAGACTTATGCAAATTGCTTCCCTGTTCGCCACGTGGACTAGCCAGTGGCGGAAACTGAAAGCGAGAGGGAGGAAGCAGTGCTTGCACCTTAACACTGACATAATGCTGCCACATTAGATGCATTTCACCACCCAGTGTGCAAACACACACACACACACACACACACACACACACACACACACACACACACACACACACACACACACACACACACAGGTCTTCGTGGAAGTTTTTGTTTTAAAACTCTTAGCACTTTCCTCTGATGGTGTGTTCACTAAAGGACAGAACATACAAATGACATTACCATTTTTTCTTCCTCATATTCCTCCTCCTCCTCCTTTTCCTCCCCTTTCTCTTCCTATTCTTCTGTCTCCTCCTCTCCCTCCTTTTCCTTCTCTTCCTCCTGCTCTTCCTTCTCTTCTTCCTTCTCCTCTTCCTCCTTGCTTTCCTGCCCCTCCTCCTCCTCTTCCTCTTCCTCTTCGCTTCCTCCTCCTCTTTCTCCTATTCCTCCACCTCCTCCTCTTCCTCTTCCTCTTCCTCTTCGTCCTCGCTTCCTCCTCCTCTTTCTCCTATTCCTCCTCCTCCTCCTCCTCCTCTTCCTCTTCCTCTTCGCTTCCTCCTCCTCTTTCTCCTATTCCTCCTCCTCCTCCTCTTCCTCTTCCTCTTCGTCCTCGCTTCCTCCTCCTCTTTCTCCTATTCCTCCTCCTCCTCCTCTTCCTCTTCCTCTTCGTCCTCGCTTCCTCCTCCTCTTTCTCCTATTCCTCCTCCTCCTCCTCCTCCTCTTCCTCTTCCTCTTCGCTTCCTCCTCCTCTTTCTCCTATTCCTCCTCCTTCTCTTCCTCGCTAACACTAACTAGTCAGTCGTCCAGATCCTCCAAACTTGTCAGGATCTCTTAAGGTGTGTTGTTGATCGATCGTCTCTCTCTCTCTCTCTCTCTCTCTCTCTCTCTCTCTCTCTCTCTCTCTCTCTCTCTCTCTCTCTCTCTCTCTCTCTTTGTCCTCTTCTTTTCTGTCTCTCTCTCTCTTTTTATCTATCCATCCACTTATTTGTTTGTTTATCTGTCTGTCTGTCTGTCTGTCTACCTACCTTCGTCAGTCTGTCTCTCACGTTCATACATCATCTGCCTTTTGGTGGTGGCGGCAGCTTGGTGTAACTTCTAAACCCGTGAGGATCAGTCCCTAATCTGCCTCACTGACGCCCATTCAGTGCTGGCTCTGTGTCGTCTGTATCTCTCCCTCCCTCTTGAATTGGTCTCTCTCATTTTCTCTCACTCTGTCTCTCCGTGTGTACGTGTCTCGTGTGTCTCTCATTCTGACTGTACTCTCTCTGACTCACTCCTGCCAATTTCGTTCATGCATGCTGAGATACTAAGATAGGTTGGTTATTGTTGGTGGTTGGTGACGAACCTCTCTCTCTCTCTCTCTCTCTCTCTCTCTCTCTCTCTCTCTCTCTCTCTCTCTCTCTCTCTCTCTCTCTCTCTCTCTCTCTCTCTCTCACACAGCCACCTGAACGAAAAACACAGGAATTTGTTAGTTGATTTCATCCTCAAGACTCTCGTTAGGCTGAGTGGCATAGTCGCTTGGTGTTGTCATATAAAGAAAAGCGAGAGAGAGAGAGAGAGAGAGAGAGAGAGAAAAGAGAGAGAGAGAGAAAGGGGACTAATGATAGGATGGAAAGAGAGAGAGAGAGTGGAGTGGTAGGGAAGGAAACAAGAGAAACCGGAAGGAGAAGCAAAGAAAAAGAGAGAAGGGGGAAAGGAGGAGTGGAAGAAACGGGGAGAGAGGAGAAAGGAAGAAAGAGAGAGAGAGAGAGCGGAATAACTAGACGGAGGAGTGGGTGGGGCAAAGACTGACATCATGGTGGAAGAGAGCCAATCATAGTACACCGTACCCTTAAACGCGTGGTTATTTTTTGCTCATCATCACCCTGGAGTGTAACTTACACAGTTATTCTTTGTTACTGACTGGTGATGTAAGAACTCCCTTAACTGGTTCACTTAAAACTGTAAAACAAAGATGACAGTCAAGAAGCGGCCAGTCAGATGGGTTCCTGTCTCACTAACCTCCACCCCTTTGGTTAGGTTAGGTTATTAGGAACTTGGGATAGGTTAGGTTACGTAGGTTTGGTTAGGTTAGGTTGGGTTAGGTTAGGTTATTAGGAAATGTAGTTAGGTTAGGTTAGGTTATTAGGAAATTGGGATAGGTTAGGTTACGTAGGTTTGGTTTGGTTAGGTTGGGTTAGGTTAGGTTATTAGGAAATGTAGTTAGGTTAGGTTAGGTTATTAGGAAATTGGGATAGGTTAGGTTACGTAGGTTAGGTTTGGTTAGGTTAGGTTAGGTTAGGTTAGGTTATTAGGAAATTTGGTTAGGTTAGGTTTGGTTATGTTATTAGGAAATATAGTTTGGTTAGGTTAGGTTAAGGATTGGCCTAAAACAACTAGAGGACCATTTAAGACACAATCAAACAAAATGGCGTCGTAATATCACGGAGACTGCACAGGGAGAGAGAGGAGAATTAGACGTATTTTTCACAAGCAAGAATCTTAATTTGCATACAGCGGCGGCCACACATCACGCCCCCTGTATGAAGACTGTTTCTCTGAGGCTGTGTAGAGAGAGAGAGAGAGAGAGAGAGAGAGAGAGAGAGAGAGAGTGTAAAATAGAGAGAGAAGAGAGAGACACCATCCCATAACACAAAGCACTACTGATGGTATATATTTGCATGTGATCGTAAAATGACGGATGATGACTATATTTTTATCTCCTCTGACGTAATGACACAATTCTCTGCGTGTGACATGGAACTGTGATGGATCCCTTGTGTTATGTCATGATTTATTGTTATTGTGTGTGTGTGTGTGTGTGTGTGTGTGTGTGTGTGTGTTAGTTATCGTGCTGTTCTGTGCTGTAATCTTCGCTGTACAGTATCTGGTTATTACTTAGCTGTCCTGTTCCTGTTTACAATGTTTCGTTTTCATAGTTTTCTGTCACCCGATCTGTCTTAGTGTACTGAGTTTCATGTAAGACAAATGATTATTATTATTATTATTATTATTATTATTATTATTATTATTATTATTATTATTAGTCACACATAAGTAGCAGTTCAGGGTGTACCAGGAATAGCATCGTCTCACCATCATTCTGTCACTCACCTCTTGTCCTCACCAATTAGCGGCGTAATTAAGTGATAATTAGATTCATTTGTGGAAGGAATGTTCTAATGGTGTGGAGTGTAGGGTGACGGGGATAGTCAGGTGACAGGTTTGAGGGGATGGGCGGGTGACGACGGATGACAGCGGGTGACAGGAAGGGTGGCTGACAGTGGCTGGGTTGTAGAGGGAGGTAGGGTAGTAATCTGACAGTGGTTGGAAGGAAAGAGGGTAGTTGGGTGGTTGGCTGACAGTGGCTGGGTTGTAGGGGGAGGTAGGGTAGTTATCTGACAGTGGTTGGAAGGAAAGGATGGTTGGGTGGTTGGCTGACAGCGGCTGACGACGATTCACAACTCTCAAATGTCAGTGGAATCCGCCATCTTTAAGAGTGTTATTTACATGAGCCATGACGTCGGGCCCGGGGCTGCCATGGTCTGTTTACACACCACTAAAACGTATAATCATTCATACTCAAGAGTTTATGACTAGTAAATGGCACACGTAAAAAAGAAATTATCACTATGTCAATTTTATCGTCAAGAACGGAGTTGTATCACGTATTCTGAGCTCGGTCCGCTAATTGGTTATGACGTCATGATTGGTTATGACGTCATGATTGGTTATGACGTCATGATTGGTTATGACGTCATGATTGGTTATGACGTCATGATATTCGTAAACATGCTGTAGTGATGACTATTGATAAGTGAAGTCGATAGCTCATAAATATATCCGCGGCGTTGTAGTTATGTTGTGTCATTTTCTTAGGTATGTGTTGTTAAGATGTGTAACTGGTGTTCTTATAACATTGTACCAGACCTTTATAATGTTTGTTTAAGAGGTGAGAGAGAGAGAGAGAGAGAGAGAGAGAGAGAGAGAGAGAGAGAGAGAGAGAAGAGTTACACCTATGTTTTTACCTCATCTACCAAAGTCATACTGTTTAATTTACTCGTATTAAAACCAACAACTATATATCATCAACTGTTTCAATGCTGTTTTAAAAGACTCCCATACACCTTCATATTCACCTATCCGAGACTCATGAACCAGTGAATCCGAGTCATCAAACGCAGTATACACTATCTATGAACCCAATATAATCTGTGTGTGATGCATCGGATTCACTGGTTCAGGAGTTTAAGGTTTCAGTGATGGGAAAGAGAAACTGATTGAACTTTTTACCGTGAACTTTACCGACATGTCTCCATGAATGAATAATTTGCTTCAGGTGAGTGTATGAACATGGGTGATTATGAATCTACTTTGTTGTGTCTTTTCTAGGTTCATGAGAGAGATTCTGTAACAATACTGGAATGTATAGTAGTCGGTGTAATCTGTGATGTTATGAGGCTTAAGGGGCCTTCATCTCCTTGCTTAGGACTTGACCTTTTGTGAGAGAGAGAGAGAGGCTTCAGTGTCGACGGAAGTGAATATCATTTAATCAAGGTCTTTGATCGTCACGGTGGCTCCTCGCTACTGTTCCGGCTGGCTCTGACACGCCTCCTCCTCCTCCCTCTTCTCCTCCCTCTCCTCCTCCCCCTCTTCTCCTCCTCCTCCTCATCATCTTCATCCCTTCTCCGCCCCCTCCACTCATTCTTCGATTTTCCTCCTCCCTCTTTCTTCTTCATGCTCTTTCCCATGCCTTTGTTCCTCATCCTATCCCTTCTTTCTCTCCTCTCTCTCGTCCTCTGTCCCACCTCTCACTCCCCTCCACCCTTCCTCTGCTACCTCCCCTTTCCTTCACTTCTTTCCCCACCCTTCCTCTAGCCTAGCCCCTCTCCAACCCTCCCGCCCTCCCTTCCCACCTTCCCTTCCACCCTCCCTCTCTCCCTCACTCCCTCCCTCCTTCCAGATCATCTATCAACGTCCTCGATATTGACTCTTATAAAGCTCTTCATTTACTCGAGACATACATCAATATCTCGCCCGAGACCGTGAGACTCTCTAGCTCTTGTTGTTGTTCTCTCCGCCATAATGAGTTCCTCCTCTACCTTACCGCCAGGTGTGTGTGTGTGTGTGTGTGTGTGTGTGTGTGTGTGTGTGTGTGTTTCGCTGGAAAATTACCTAATTGACCCTCGCCGCACCAAGGAGGTTATCACCCCACATCGTAAGGGCTCTGGAGAAGCAGCGCAAGAGGCTTTAAAATATTCGAGTTAGCTTGACCACATACCGAGGCACACAAGCTTGATCGCCGCCGCCCCTCCCGCTCTAGATGTTGTCCTCCAAACGTACAACACCTGCGGACGACCTTTGGTGGTTCCGTATCGGTTTTTCTTTTGTCACCTTTAAGCTCACCAACGAAAGTGGTATTATAAAAAATTCATATCATTCTGCCATTGGTGGATGATCGTCATACTAGATTCCGAGTGGTGTGTGTGTGTGTGTGTGTATGTGCGTGTGTAAAAAAAATTTCTCAAACATTCCAGGTAATTTCGACTTATGTTCAGTACCGAGAGAGTTACAATATGTTAATTAGCCACTGACATTTAATATCTCTACCTAACCCTCCCCCTCCCCCACCCTTACCCCCCACCCCCCCACTTCGACTGACCGTAAAACAACCAACACAGGCTTGACCGCAAAGCTCGTTCGTGTGGACTAAATAAACTGGTGAACAGACCCTGAAACTATTTTTTTTTTATCTGTCTATAATTAGTATTTTTCTCTCTTGATGTTGCATACATAATGAAGCCAAGAACCCGTGCCAAATAAAATGCAGTTAATTATTGTAACTTTCCGGCAGCGTAATTCGGTCGGATATCAAAAAAGTTGGCCGCAGGGTTTGCATATGAATGATGGTGTCTGGGGGGGGGGGGGGTGGCGGAAGTGAATTTCTCGAGTTTATTTCTGTGTGTGTGTGGGGGGGGGGGGGTATATCTGTCTTGGTCTACTGTATGTGTGTATGTATGTATATATGCGTATATGTGTGTTTGTATATACGTATATGAGTGTGTATGAGTGTTTGTAAATTTTAATGTATGTACGTGTGTGAGTGTTTATGTCAGTGTCTGTGCGTGTCTATGTATCCGTGTGTGAGTTGTGTGTACGTGTGTGAGTATTTATGTCAGTGTCTGTGCGTGTCTATGTATCCGTGTGTGAGTTGTGTGTACGTGTGTGAGTGTTTATTCGTGTCTACATGACCATCTGTGTGTGTGTGTAGTAGCACCAACTCTCAAAATCACGGGGTCATAATGCCAGCTCGTGACCTTTGAGTCGAGGGACGGAGATTAGTTTTACATCATCAAATATGTAAATTACTGTGTTGAGCGTTGCAGTCTGTTTTGATTTATGATTTATGGTGACTGGGTTCGCATCCCTCTGTACTACACCTGCAGCAGGAAGAGCCCGACGTTGAGTACGAGAGAGAGAGAGAGAGAGAGAGAGAGAGAGAGAGAGAGAGAGTGAGTACTTTTTATATGGACAGCTACTGGAAAGGATGTGTGTGTGTGTGTTTTGCTTTATAAAACTAATGGCTACATGTTCTTCCATATGTACATGTGTGTGTGTGTGTGCGTGCGTGTGTGTGTGTGTGTGTGTGTGTGTGTGTGTGTGTGTGTGTGTGTGTGTGTGTGTTTTGCTTTATAAAACTAATGGCTACATGTTCTTCCATATGTACATGTGTGTGTGTGTGTGTGCGTGCGTTTAAAGCAATATCAACAACAATAAAAACAACAATAATATTCATCATAACAAAAACAACAAACAAACACGACATCCCACAGAGAACTGAGTCTTCATGCTGTAAAATATTCAGTCACAATCTGCAAAACAAAACACAAGGAGTTACAATACAAAGGTCAATCACTACACAACACCTTACACCGTCACTCACAAACAAGAAATGTAATGCAGTTTTGACAATGGATGAGGTGAATATTTTTGGATGTGTTAGGTTAGGTTTGGTTAGGTTAGGTTAGGTGAGTGTTAGGTTAGCTTAATGTTACGATATGTTAGTGTTAGGTTAGCTTAATGCTAGGTTACGTTAGTGTTAGGTTAGGTTAGTGTTAGGTTAGGTTAGGTCAGGTCAGGTTAGATTAGGTTAGGTTATGCTAGGTTAGGTTAGTGTTAGGTTAGGTTAGTTTAGTTTAGTGTTAGATTAAGTTAGTGTTAGATTTGGTTAGTGTTAGGTCAGGTTAGGTTAGGTCAGGTTAGTGTTAGATTAGGTTAGTGTTAGGTTAGGTCAGGTTAGTGTTAGATTAGGTTAGTGTTAGATTAGGTTAGTGTTAGGTTAGGTCAGGTTAGTGTTAGATTAGGTTAGTGTTAGGTTAGGCCAGGTTAGGTTAGGTTAGGTTAGGTTAGGCCAGGTTAGGTTAGGTTAGGTTTGGTTAGGTTTAAAAGGTTTTGGTATCGCCACAGGACTAATAGGCGGTAAGTGTGGTAATAAAACACTTGGGTCAGGACTTAACAGCGTGTAAGAAATTATTAAAAGTATGCATGTATGAAATTGGTACAGGGTGTGTTGTGTGTATGTATGATTGTATGTATGTATGTGGTTTTTCTGTATATGTGTATGGGTGTTATGTGTATGCTTTGTTTATGTATGTGTATGTTTTTTGTTTATATGTATGTATGTATGTATGTATGTATGTATGTGTGTATGTATGTATTTATGTATAACAAACAGCAATAACAGCAGCGTGTGTCCATCATCAATACACCGTCATACGCAGGTCTGTCCACTAAATTATTCTTCCCCACAAAGAAGCAATATTTGTCGTGAGCAAACACCAGCTATTAAAAACTCACTGAGTGGAGTCCAGTCCCCTCTCTCTCTCTCTCTCTCTCTCTCTCTCTCTCTCTCTCTCTCTCTCTCTCTCTCTCTCTCGCTCATATCAGCCCCAACACCTCTAGTAGCCCCCAGAAACCCCCCAACTGCCCCAAATACCCCTTAGTAATCCCCAGTACCCCACTTTGCTGCCCCCAACAGTCCCCTTAATAACTTCTAGCCGCTCTTAAGACCCCTCAACAGCCCCCAGTACCCCTCAGTAGCCCTTAACACCCTCCAGGACCCCCAACAGCCCATAAGAAGACCCTCCCAGGACCTCCCAACAGCCTCTAAAATCCTCCCAGGACCTCTCAACAGCCCCAAAGATCCTCCTAGGACCCCCCAACAGCCCCTAAGACCCCCCAGTACCCCCCAGCAACCCTTAAGACTCTCCCAGGACCCCCTCAACAGCCCCTAAGACCCCCCAGTGGGACCCCCCATGCCAGCGACCATAAAGTCAGACTGATCATATCCCAACACTACAACAGGTCACCCATGCGGGGATAATCCGACTCTACGCGAACCCTTATGTTTATACTCTGTTGATGGCCGCGGGCGAGGCCATTGTCGGGCCATGTGGGTAGATTATGGCCCGAGGGGGAAAGCTAGGGAGGCTTGGGGAATAGTAGGATGGTCTGGGGAATAGTCGGGAGGGTCTAGGGAAAAAGGGAAACGAGTAGATTATAGCGAAAAGGAGTTACAAGGAAGGGGAGGAAAAGAGGGGGTGAGGTGGAAAGGGATGAGAGATTGTCAGGGAAGGAGAGATGGGGAGGTTGGAGGGGGCAGGGGGGAGGTTGGATGGGGTGGAGGGGTAGTGAATGGGGTGGAGAGGTAGTGAATGGGGTGGAGGGGGTAGTGAATGGGGTGGAAAGAGTCGTGAATGGGGTGGAGGGGTAGTGAATGGGGCGGAGAGGGTAGTGAATGGATCGAAGGGAGTCTTGAATAGCGGGATGGTCAGGCAGGCAATAAAAAGGTTCCCTGGGCTGGAAACAATGTCACCAACTCATTATATATTTATTACGCTCTCGTCTACTTAACCCTCGGGTGTAGGAGATTAAGTAAAGCCTCTAAATGTCAATACAGGTTATAGAATAAATAATAAATTGGTTAAAAATGATACGAAGGAAAAAAACTAACAAGAGGCGGATTTTTTTTTTAATATTTAGTTTCGGTTGCACCAATAGAGCCATCATGTTGCACGATACCAAAAACAGATGTGCGATCATTTTTGCAACATGCGTCAGAGTTCGGTGGGTCAGATTTGTTTACCAGTTTGACAGTTTTTGATTCGATGGACATCTTTCATCTTTATCCCCTTGCATGGTTGTTGCCCCTCGCTGACACCGGCTGGGAGTGTAGCATTACCAATAGAGGGAGGGGAGGGAGAGACCTGACAACAACGGCTGACAATGTGAGCAATGTCAAGGGATTGATCTCATACGGGCTGACAGTAGACCGGTATCGTTAGGGGAAGCAATATTAGGAGAAAGGGTTTGTGGTGGTGCCGGGTGAGGGATGGTAGTCACATAACCTCACAGTTGAGTAGCGTCAGGAGGACCTCACACGACCTGACAGTCTAGTGATATCAGGAGAAGGATCTACACGGCGGCAGTCACGAGGTGGACAAGAGGGTGGGTTCTGTCTGGGATTGTGAGAGCGGCCACACAGCTGCCATCCTCTACCCTCCCCCATCCCCCCTCCCCCTCCCCCCTTCCCCACCTCACCAACCTGGGATAAAAACGTCTCTGTCATGCTGTGGCGGTGGTAACTCAAGCAGAAGGACCCATGTCCCCCCCCCCCGCCCCCCGCCCCCCCCCCCCCCCGGCCGACATGTCCGCTACCACCACCACTTGCACGTGTCACTACTGCCGTGTCTTGCATGAGAGAGAGAGAGAGAGAGAGAGAGAGAGAGAGAGAGAGAGAGAGAGAGAGAGAGAGAGAACCTTAAACTCATTTACACATTTCACACACACCCACACACAAATATAGTTTATTATGCCATGTAAACATTGCTCATGAATAAAATATATATATATATATATATATAGATTTTCTCCTGCAACATGCAACCAAAATCGCAACAGTGCCTCCTAAAGCATTCATTTGCAACTACATCCTCTGGGCTGACAGTGGAGGAGACAGACTCGGCCCTGTCCGCGTGAGCCCTGGGCGGCGAGTCTCAGGATATAGTGTCGGAGTTCTTGTCTCCCTCGTTTCTGGTCTAACGAAATTGCGTGAGGAAGATAGACGATAATCTCCCTTCTGCAGGAAACTCTCGATAATCCTGTCGGTGTAGTGAAAATAAGAAGGTGGTCCACACGAGAGAGAGAGAGAGAGAGAGAGAGAGAGAGAGAGAGAGAGAGAGCTCGACATGTCACCCAACGCCTGCAATTCTAAAACGCGAGTCTTGGAAATTTGACCCAACTTACAAGACCTCACTCGTATTCACAACAACCTGACGCCTTGACTGCTGCCGTAATCACAGGAGGAAACTCAACCCGGAGATAATTTACAGTTATCAAGTGCTTCATATATTTTACCATTGAAAACTTAGCGTCGGTGAATTGTTGTGTTGTGAGTTCATTATTACCGAGAACTGGAAGTGATTTTCCTCTTGATTAATTTTGAAGTTTGAGGATGGAAGTAAATGGTGGGTGAATTTAGCATTGACTAGGAAGTTTAGATAGGAAGTTATTGCGTGTGTGTGTGTGTGTGTGTGTGTGTGTGTGTGTGTGTGTGTGTGTGTGTATTAAATGTTTGCTGTATACATGTGTTAGCTAGTTACCTCTGAATTGGTGACTGACTGACTGACTGACTGACCGACTGACTGAATATACATATTTTATTCATATTTAAGTATTGATATCTTATAATTTTTTTTTTTTATTATTTATTTGGTTATCTTGTCAAGTGTTGGTGAGACGGTGATCAAGGGAGGATTTTTACCCCCTAGTTATCTCCAGTAGGGTTATGTTGTCATTTCATCCAGCTCTTCTTCATCTTCCTCCTCCTCTTTTCTTTTATTTCCCTCTTCCTCTTTTTCGTCATTTTTTCCTCCTCCTCCTCACCTAATGATTATCGCTTCATACTAACATTTAATACTTTACTATTCAACACTTTACACTCAAATGCTGGATGGTTCTGGTAACATTGTCTTTATGGTTGACGGCATAACGTAAATATTATGGAAGAGGGTGACGGAAGGGAGGCAGACGAGGGAGAGAATGAGAGAGGGGAATAGAATGAGAGAGAAGGGGGAAATAGAATGAGAGAGAGGAAGGGAAGAGAAGAAAGGGAAGAGAGAGAGAAGGGAGAAGAGCGTGTGTGTGTGTGTGTGTGTAGTGTTTTAGAGAGAGGAAGAGAGAGAGATAAATTATACGATGAGGGGAAGTGGAAAAATAAAGAAAATGAGATGAATTGCATTTACTGAGAGAGAGAGAGAGAGAGAGAGAGAGAGAGAGAGAGAGAGAGTTAAAATGAGTGTGGTGAAATTATTATGCACATAGAAGGGTTATGTATGGAAGAGAGAGAGAGAGAGAGAGAGAGAGAGAGAGAGGGAGAGAGAGAGAGAGATCTGTTGATAAAGTGAAAGAAAATGAGTTTTGAAGCCGCGGATGTACATAGAAAAGAAATGGATAAAAAAGGAAAATGTGAAATGTGAGTGTTTGGCCCCAGTGATTACTGTTGTTGTTGTTGTATTTGTTGATTGTTATTGTTGTTGATTGTTACTCTTGATGATTGTTGTTATTTTGTTTATTATTATTATTATTATTATTATTATTATTATTATTATTATTATTGTTGTTGTTTTTCTTGTTACTGTTTTTTAATTGCCTGTAAATCATAGGTCAAGGTTCAATAAAGCTTTGATGGGTGACCTCTGACCTTTCGATCTTGATTTAATCTCCAGTCATTGGTCATAATTTAAATGCAATCCAATTAAAAAAAGTAATAGATTTTGAGAATATAATGAATATTTCCTTTGACCTTTCATGTATAGAAATAAGTGAATGGGGTTACTAGTGTCCTGGGTGACCTCTGAAATGACCTGTATTTATATGGGTCAACTAAAGATTAGCCTCCGAAGGTTAGGTTAGGTTAAATTACGTGACGTTAGGGCTGTTACGGTACGTTAGGTTAGATTACGTTAGAATTGGCTTGGATAGTTTAGTTTAGTGTTAAGGTAGGTTAGGTTAGATTAGATTCTGCTAGGTTAGGTTAGATTAACGTTAGGGTGGTTAATCTTAGGGTAAAATTATCTGGGAGCTAATTTTCTTGTGATCCATTTCTTTATATGTCAAGGGTGATCGAGAATTGGTCTATAGGTGGGTGAAGGCACAACAGGTGTAAAAACTCCCTTACCTGGTAGTATCATCCACCAGTAAGGCTGGGTAATGAGGTGATTAGACTGAATAGACGCTAGAAATCATAATCAAGGCGGTGTGGACACAGAGAAAGGTCACACTTCATGTTTCAAGGGACTTCGCAACTTACAAATTCTTTCTCTCGTGTGACCTTTTCCAGAATAACCCCAGAGGACGGAAGACCATTAAGGCTCCACGTTATTGGACTTAGCGCCATAAAATGAGCCATAATGTTGAGGTATTAACATAGTGGAGCAGAAGAGGTAGCGGACTGCCTCTCAGACCGGGATACATTATGCTAAACGCCGCCTCAGAAATTACTCTAAATTCAGACCTCGTAGTCGCTTTATGCGTGTGTGTTGGCAACGACTGTGTGTAAGATGCAATAGTGAAAACTTAAAGAGCCATTAAGACATAACGCAAGTATTTTACAAGTTTTACACGTAGTAATTGGACAGTTTTTGATAAACGTGGGAAAATTATATATATTTCTTCAGGGAGTAGGGACACACACACACACACACACACACACACACACACACACACACACACACACACACACACACACACACAAGATCGGAAACATTAATACAGCTTAATACACAGAAAGAACTAAATAATCTTTCAAGTAAATTTCAGCACAGGTCCACAACACTTGCCTGGGAGAGAGATTTACGACACACAGTGACGTATATATATCGCCAGGAGGGAAAAAGCAACATGAAAAAAAAACACCAATGCCAGGGCGAGCAATCAACAACGCCTGGTATTTCCTTCCGGTCCGCCATGACAGCCTTGTGGAACTTACGCCAGACGAACGCTCGCCAGCTGTCAACCATATCTTTTATCGTCCGGGCATATATATATATATCGACAGAGACTTGGGGGAATATAAGAAACTGTCTATTCCACATTTCTTGCTGTTGCCGTGAAGGGGGAGGAAGAGGAAGGGGAATAGTAAAAGGAGGAGTGGGAGAAAGAGGAGATGAAGTAGGTTAAAGGGGGAAGAGAACGATGAGAAGTAGGAGTGGAAAGAGAATGATAAGTAAGAGTAACAGGAAGAGGAGGAGGGGCAAGAGAAAGAGGGTGGTGGTAGCAGCAGTATATTTCTCCATCATTCACTCTCCCTGACGCCACTACTTCACTGTTTATATGTAAATAAACACTTCCAATATCCCGCTGCTCAGGTACAGAGGTAAAGTGAGGCTGCATATCTACCTTAAAAATACACCAGAGAGAGACATTTACCTGGGTAGTAGTGGTGAAGGTTGGGTGTGTGTGTGTGTGTGTGTGTGTGTGATATGACTTTTTTTCGTTTTGATGTTGGAAGTAGAATTAATTTATTTGCCTATATCGAGATGGAGGCTCTCTCTCTCTCTCTCTCTCTCTCTCTCTCTCTCTCTCTCTCTCTCTCTCTCTCTCTCTCTCTCTCTCTCTCTCTCTCTCGTGATTTCAGATACGATATTTCCCTCCTCCCACAAGAGTCCAATTTACGTTCTGAACACGTTAATCTTCACGGGATCTACAGATAACACAGTTCTTAATCTCCTTTTCATTTAAAATCCCACCCTAATTCCATATTTAAACTCAGCCTAAACCTAACCTAACCTAACCTAACCTAACCTAACCTAACGTGGAAAATAAAATCCAATATTCCCTCACATTCAAAGCTCGTTTAATACTCGATTGAAAAGGTCTTTGTTGAACTCCGTCCTACACAAAAGGTTTAACGTCGCATTGAACAAAATAATCGAGTGAAAGTGTTTCGTTTATTATTGCCGATTAATGAACACGTTAAGCACAATACTCTTCGTTTAACACCACCTCCCTCCTTTTAAACGTACAAGGTTAACGATGAAGTGAATAATTGAATGAAGAAGGATAGAAATAGCGAGAGAAAGAGAGGATGAACGAGAAAGAAAGTCAAATGGATAAAAGAAGAGAGGTAGAGAGAAAGAGAAAGGGAGTGAGAGAGACAGACAGGGGAAAGGGAGAGAAAGTGATAATGGAGAAAGAAACATAGAGAGAGTGAATAATCCATCTCCCCAACGCTGGAATTATATCAACATTTATCACGTCTTTGTAATCTCTGGACCGAAGCAGAGTGGTCGCCAGGTCGTGTGTGTGTGTGTGTGTGTGTGTGTGGTGTGTGTGTGTGTGTGTGTGTGTGTAATAATAATAAATAAATTAACGGTTTATTTAAAAAGCATGGTAGCTGGAAGGCTGAAAATATACAGTTACATAATTGGGGAATGGGTCTCTTGATTTACAAATAATATACAAGTAACATAAGTGATACAAATATGATATATTATAACTAGGTTGGGAGAAGCTCAAACTACAGGGCATTTCAACATAGTGACAGTGCAAAAAGTAAGATTGACTGGGAGTGAATACACTGGTTGATTACAACTTATTGATAGTTTTTACAATGGTTGGGACTGGGCTGTTCTTATAGCGATCCGTTCGTGCTCGTATGGCCTGGATGCGGTTGTGGTGTCGAACAGCAATTCTCGGGCGAGGGATCTCAGGTGGTAGTAGGAGCCGGTGTCGAGGATGGTGCAGGAGCTTCTCACCAAATTTTCAGGTGAGGTCGTGGTGATGGTCAGTGAGAGCCGAGAGGGTCAGTGTATTGGGCGCTTCTTGATATGTGGAGTAGGAAGGGGAGAAAATAATCTTGCATGCCCTCTTTTGCACTTTTTCTAGGTGTTTACATTGTGTGGCATTTAGGGAGGAAGACCAGGTAGGGAAGGCATAGGTGAGCTTGGGAGTTAGTTTTTAGTTTAACAAATTTATTGGCAAAGCTTGTAGTACAGTTTGCCAATTCTGAGTAATTCAGTCAGGTCTTGACACTGAGGGTGGTATCACTTCTCACTGCCACGCAGGACAGAGGTTCATACACAAAGAAATACATCATATTCATTAACAGCTATATATAGAGGTCAGATTCATGTGGGTAATGTCACTGTTCACTGCCATGCAGGACAGAGGTTCGTACACAAAGAGATGCATCATATTCATTGACACTATATATAGGTCAGCGGTTCACATACATTGGAGTCATATTCTAACTGAAGATTAATCAGTGTGGGCTAGCAAATTTGGGATAAACAGCAAGCATGTCCTCAAGCACCCCTGATTCAATGTAGTAATTACATAGTTCAAGATACAATAAGTCAGGTGGCCTGAAGTCTTTGACAGTGTCACATTCAATAATATAGTGTTCAAGTATATGCTTTAGAGGTTTATCACAAAGGTTACATGCCGAGTGTTCAGGTATGGGTACAGCGTTACTAACTTGCCAGATGTGTCTGTATCCTAGCCTAATTCTGGCCACAACTATATCACATTGTCTGGTTCTGTCCTTATGCTGGCCATACCGGTACCTCTTGTCACAAAATTTGTCATATTTACTAATGCTACAACTGCCAGGTCTCTCTGCATTTCTCACTTCTTCTAGATCAGAGTTCATGATTCTGACTTGAATGTTTTTAATTACAGCATTGGACAGACCAAGGTCACGATCAACATTTTATTTCTTACATGCCTCATTGGCCAGTCTATCAGCATGGTCATGATACCTGATTCCAACATGGGACGGAATCCACACAAATTCAATACGAGAGTTGTTCTCATTGGCAGTTATCACATTTTTAATATCACATACAACTTTAAACATAGAGCCTGACGGGCTGTTCATTGATTTCAAAGCACTTTGAGAGTCACAGAATATCACCCCACCTCCATTTTCTTTGAGGTAGTCTGTGGCTAAGTAGATTCCAGTTAGTTCAGTTTGTGTTGTGCTGGCCCACTTGTTCAGCCTTTGCTTGTTTGACACTATCATCTCTTTTTCTTTATATATTACAATTGCACAGCCTGTTCTACCTGTGTTTGTCTGCACAGAACCACCAGTAAAAGTATAACATTAACTTGATTTAATACTCTCTATGTGTCTGTTAATAGTTTCTAGTGTGACGCATCTCACCACATTCAGTTTCAAGAGATCTGCAACACTTTTACGAAGCCACGACCCAAAGAGAGTCTTTTGTGGAAGGTTAGCGAGATGGTCGGGATTACTTAGAACATCAACTCAGTTTGAGCTGTAGTTTGGGAACCATTGTTCTTCAAAACTTTGACACAAAACATGGTATTAAGTAGGGCTATCCTCTCAGATAGGGAGGGCAGTCCGAGCTCTTTCCTCATGTTTACAATTCTGGTTGATTTTGGGCATCCTAGAATGATGAGCATGGCTTCATTTTGCACTACCTCAAGGCTGTTGCGTTGTTTAGGCGGAATAGTCACAAGATGGAGAGCATGATAGTCTACTACAGAACGAATGAAGTGAAGATAGAAAGTACGAGCATAGGTGATGTTAATTCCATAGCCCTTGCCAACAAGGGTTCTGAGGGGTTTAATGCGCTGCATTAGTTTGGCACGAAGGTTGCCGACTAAGTTTGCATCATTCACACAAATTCCAAGATATTTATAGGAGCTACATAGTTCCAAGGGCATGCTGTTAATGTTATAGTCAAGAGGCAGAGGGTGAGCAGGACGAGGATTGAGGACCCTCGTCTTGTCAACAGATATTATGAGACCACATTCCACAGTCCTCCGAGCAAATACATCCAGCAAGGCTTGGAGCCTGAGCTTGGTCCGTGTCATAATGCAGATATTATCGGCATTGTATATTACAGCTTCGTTTGGCTGTACTGGAATGTCAGCAATAAGCTTGGCCATCAGTATATTCAAGAGCATAGGACTTAACACTCCTCCCTGTGGCATGCCAAGCTCAAAGGATTTTATTCTGGCACTTTTAACTCCCCTAAACAGAACACTGGCAGACCTGTTGGACAGATAACCCTTTATCCATGTCAGGAGGTTACCTGGATGCCAAAATTAGCTAATTGCTCAAGTATAATGTCTCTATTAGCTACATCAAAGGCTGATTTAAGGTCTATGAAGGCTGTTTGTGTCTTATCTTGTGAGTGAACAAGATATTCTGCAAAGCATGTCTGTGTGCTACGCCCGGGCATGAACCCGTACAGATTAGGGGCCAGTTTGTCTTTGACTTGAAACATGAGACGGTTGAGAACAACTCTTTCAAGGACTTTACACATACAGGATGTGAGTGAAATGGTCCTGAAGTTTGGAGAGTTAGCTTTAGGGATTGGTACTATCTTTCCATGAGTCCATGTCTTAGGCAGAATACCTTGTGTGAGGCTCATTTGATACAGGTCAAGCAGTGGATGGTTAGGGATCTCATTCAACAATCTCAGGGTGTTATAGGTTATGCCATCCTCACCAGGGGAGGATGACTCACCTTTCATTAGTGCTGTTGTTAGTTCGTGGTGCGTTATACGAAACTGGTCGGTAAGGTCTGGTGAGGAACAGGCTATTTCAATATTGAAACCCCTATTAATGTGTGTGGTGTTAAGATATTGCTGTATGTCAGGAGGCAGGGAAGTGATTTGTGACACACTAGACCATTGGTCTAATAGCATGTCAGCATATTCTGCAGGGCTGTGGTGAAGCTGGACTGGGGTGGGTGACTTGGTAATGGCTCTAATTTTGTTCCACACTTCTGCTAGAGTGGTTGTTCTATTAATTCCCTGTAAGAATTGTTCCCAATAGGTGTTTCTCACCTGACCTTTGAGTTCACGAAATTCTCTGTTAGCTTTGAAGAATGTCAAGAGGTTATCACTAGTTTTATTTTGCTTATAGTGTTGGCAAGCTGTTCTACCTTCTCTCCTTCTTTGGTGAGGATGGGGTCATGTGTCCACAGAGGTGGTTTAGTGCTGCCCCCCTTCCTCCTTGACTTAACCCAGGTGGTATAATATGTCTTAATGACATTTACAAGATCATAGCAAAATTCATCCACTGACCCAGGTGTATATCCAGCACACCATCTGTGGATGTAGGCCTTGAAGTGCAGTTTAAGATTATCTGGGATGATAATTCTGAGCTTAGGATGGGGTTCACACTTGACATCAGCAACAGTGTATTCAGTAAGTATTGCATAATGATCACTGACTAGGTAGTCTGAGATTACCTTAGCCTTGACATTACTGTCTACTAGGTTATACCCAATCACATAATCAAGTCTGCCCCCCATCAGATGTGTCACTTTGTCTGTGTCGTATACAGTGATATGATTATTGATGTAATTCACGAACGCCCTCCCATTAGAGTTACACTGGACATCACCGAGGACAGTGTGACGAGAGTTAAGTCACCCATACACAGCATAGCATTGTTACCTGATGGCTTTGGTAACGCGTCCGCTCGCAGCTCATTACACCGAACATAGATGTTATACAGCGAAAATTGACTGTTTGCTGTCTTTACTGTAAATTGTTGATAGTGAATACTTTCATCATTATAAGTTTTGATCCATTTACAGACCAGATCATTCTTTACATAAGTGAGCAGACCACTTCCTGCTTCACTATTGTATGCTGTAAACCCAGCTATCCGGGATGCAGCTTTCTTCTGGGTTCTGGACGTGTTAGGTTCTTGTAAACCAATTACATCAATGTTAAAAACTTTAACAAACCATTGTAGGTCATTAATTCTGCGGTTAACACTCCGGTTGTTCAATGAAATTAACCTAAGCGTTCATGTTACTCTTTCCACCTTGAATTTAGTATAGAGAGTCACGCGCTGGCTTCATAGATCAACCTGACCAGTAAGTTGACCAATTCAAATTCTTTACCTCTGGATTTTTTGAGAATATTCTTCACAGCCCTTATTTCAGTCGGATTTGTATACTCAGTTTCCTTCATTAGTCCCGCAAGTTGATCCCCCGTAAACAATGGAAAATTTACAGGGTCATGGACAGTCTTCAGACCTGGGGCTATTATAGAGACTACTCTGGCAGTCTGGGGTTTATTCTCCCCATTCATGCTTCCATCACTATCGGTCTCGGTCTGGCTACTCACCCTCAAGTTGGCATCATTATGAGAGGAGGCACCAGCTCCTTCAGAAGCTCCACTGACACTATCATTGCCATTGTTCACTGGTACACTTACTTGGCAGGCTTTAACCTGACCTGCATTGGCTAACAGAGAGGAGTCACTGTGGTTGTTGACTTCAGGTGGTGGAGGCGATCCGGCCGCGTTGCCATCACAGAGTGGGACCGCTATTGTGGATGGAGGCGACCTCCCAGGCAACTGGGGGGCCCGGCCGTCACATCCTCCTCCCTGGACCTGGGACACTGCCTCCTGGGTGGGGAGGTGTAGCTGTTGATTTCAGGCGCTGGAGGCGACCCGGTAGTGTTGGCGTTGGCGTCAGTGAGTGTGACCACTATTGTGGGTGGAGGCGGGCTCCCAGGGCAACCTGGATGCCAGACCGTCACATGCTGCCGAAGAAGCAGTATTCCTCAGGAGGTAGTTCCTTCCTTTTCCAAACAATGATGATCCTACTAAGTTGTGCACCATCCTTATAAAGTCTTCTTGCTCTGTGGACACCCTGAAGTGACAGAACTCTACTGGGGGGAATACCCTTGGGGAATTGAGTGACAAGGTATTCCTTCATTTTTTTGGGTCGAACAGGTACATCCCACTTACTGAGATGTAGTGAGCCGACCTTACCATCAATGAAGTGTTGGATAGCATCAGTCTCCTCTCGGCCTACATAGACAAAACGAGGGGGGGCTACCTGGCACGACAACATTCAGCGGAGCCGTGCAATATTGGGAAGTATGAATGTGTGTGTGTGTGTGTGTGTGTGTGTGTGTGTGTGTTTGTTTGTTGTTTTGGTTAGGTTTTAGGAGTATAATTTTTGACTATGCTTTATTATAGGTCTCTCTCTCTCTCTCTCTCTCTCTCTCTCTCTCTCTCTCTCTCTCTCTCTCTCTCTCTCTCTCTCTCTCTCTCTCTTTTACTAAAATTCCTAGCGAGTCTCTTAAATTCTTTTTAATTTTTTCACCTTCGAGTCATTATAAGTTTTCTATTGGCATCATTGTTTTCATTATTCACTATTGGCATACTTAAAGAGGCTGTGATTTACTCTCTCTCTCTCTCTCTCTCTCTCTCTCTCTCTCTCTCTCTCTCTCTCTCTCTCTCTTTCAGGCGTTTACCTTGATGTCTCTTCTTCCTGTTTTTCATCCCCCCAAAATCTTGATAAGTTTTCTCCTTCATTTTCTTTTTTCTCTGCATCAGTCACCAGGACAGACGGTGAAAGGGCCAAGTCTCCAACTCACATTTGTCTCTCTCATGCCTCACTGATAGTCGAGTGCTAAGAGGCATGGCTGGCCAACGTTGATGAATGTGGCTGGACCTCAGAGCTGGGCCGCACCTCCTCCTCCTCCTCCTCCTCCGAGCTTGTTGCCGCAGTTTCTTGTTGCCACTGCTGAATTTCCTCGTTTGCTGCTGCATCTGTCTCTCTCTCGCTGTTGCATCTGTCTCTCTCTCTCGGTGCTGCATCTCTCTCTCACTGCTGCACTTCCTCGCTTGCTGTACTTGTTGCTGCATCTCTCTTCCTGCTGCACTTCCCCACTACCGCAACCCCGCACTACCGCAACCCCGCACTACCGCAACCCCCCACTACCGCAACCCCGCACTACCGCAACCCCGCACTACCGCAACCCCCCACTACCGCAACCCCGCACTACCGCAACCCCCCACTACCGCAACCCCGCACCCCCTCCTCCTCCCCGTACAAGAATAATAGCACTGTATCTTCCTTTCTCCATAACATCACTGCCTCAGGTTCACTGCTATTAATATATTTTCATTCTTCACTTTCCGGGAAATATACATTATCAGCGTGCATTATAAAGAAAGTCTTAGTAGTGAATCTTTAATGTTTGATGGCCTTATCCACCGTGATGTTAGCGAGTATTTTAAGGTAAGTATACTTCAGTTTGTAACATATTGTTTAATACTTTTCACACTATACCATGAATTCAGTTTCATAAGTAATTTTTTTAGTTTTTGTCCTGATCTTGATATTTTTGGAGAATTTTGTGATTTATTTATTTATTTATTTATATTTGCTTACCCGGTATTAATTGTGACTTATTGGTAAATGTGTTAATTTAAGTATTTATAATGAAGAGATTTTCATACCTGTGTCTGTGTGTTTGTTGAGAGGTATGTGAGTGACTTTCATAGCGTAGTTTATCAATGAAGAGGAGAGGACGAGTAGACGGTTCTGGGTAAACGCAAGTAATACACTCTGCCAAGTTCATACAGTGATACGGTATATATAATTTGTTATAAAAGTTTAAAGTCCTGCTATAATAATGGAGGTAAGTTTATTTCTCTAAAAACTGTGGCGTGAGTGGTGCCCTGCCTACACTACACTGTGGCGTGAGTGGTGCCCTGCCTACACTACACTGTGGCGTGAGTGGTGCCCTGCCTACACTACACTGTGAAGTGAGTGGTGCCCTGTCTACACTACACTGTGGCGTGAGTGGTGCCCTGCCTACACTACACTGTGGCGTGAGTGGTGCCCTGTCTACACTACACTGTGGCGTGAGTGGTGCCCTGCCTACACTACACTGTGGCGTGAGTGGTGCCCTGCCTACACTACACTGTGGCGTGAGTGGTGCCCTGGCTACACTACACTGTGGCGTGAGTGGTGCCCTGCCTACACTACACTGTGGCGTGAGTGGTGCCCTGCCTACACTACACTGTGGCGTGAGTGGTGCCCTGCCTACACTACACTGTGGCGTGAGTGGTGCCCTGCCTACACTACACTGTGGCGTGAGTGGTGCCCTGCCTACACTACACTGTGGCGTGAGTGGTGCCCTGCCTACACTACACTGTGGCGTGAGTGGTGCCCTGCCTACACTACACTGTGGCGTGAGTGGTGCCCTGCCTACACTACACTGTGGCGTGAGTGGTGCCCTGTCTACACTACACTGTGGCGTGAGTGGTGCCCTGCCTACACTACACTGTGGCGTGAGTGGTGCCCTGTCTACACTACACTGTGGCGTGAGTGGTGCCCTGCCTACACTACACTGTGGCGTGAGTGGTGCCCTGCCTACACTACACTGTGGCGTGAGTGGTGCCCTGCCTACACTACACTGTGGCGTGAGTGGTGCCCTGCCTACACTACACTGTGGCGTGAGTGGTGCCCTGCCTACACTACACTGTGGCGTGAGTGGTGCCCTGCCTACACTACACTGTGGCGTGAGTGGTGCCCTGCCTACACTACACTACACTAGACCGTGTTTGCATTTCCAAACAATTTTACGGGAATGCTGCTGCATTACCAAGCTGAGACGATTTATGGCCGCGACATTTTCACACATTTCCACAACATTTTAAATACTCATTCGACTATTTTCACCTCTCTATGCATTTTTGTCTGAATATGTGTGAGTATACATGTACGATACATACGGTATACATAGATATACATATTCTGGATGAGATATTGCTCGGTACACATTCTGGACTTTCGCTTGCCTTGGTTTCCAGGAGTCAGAGAAGATTCTTATTTTTTTAATTCTTTTATGTTAGTTCCCCGTGATTTTTATAGCCTATAAAATGTAAATAAATAAATGAATCGGAATGTACAGTAGGAATGAGAGAAGGAAGATGATAAACACAGAGAACAAGAGAGAGAAATTTGAGATTATGTGAAGATTAGCCCACTAACCCCCACTGAGTTCACCTTAACCTAACCTAACCTAACCTGACCTGACCTAACCTAACCTAACCTAACCTGACCTGACCTGACCTAACCTAACCTAACCTAACCTATCACACCACACCACAAGACAGGTAGCATCAAGGTGTGCAATCATCAGGTGAATTAAACTGTGAGAGGCTAATCTTCAGGTGATCCAAGTCTCTTCCTTTTTAAACCCAAGAGATTACAAGAGGATATAAATGTACTGTTGAGAGAGAGAGAGAGAGAGAGAGAGAGAGAGAGAGAGAGCATCGTAACTCAATCATCATTTAACAGAAGCTCACCTCTCATCTTTTGAAGAGTCACCTCTACAACTAACCTAACCCACACCGCCCACCAACTATGCCCGTACATCACTAGCAACACCGACAAGCGAAAAAGCAATTTAAAGTTGGCGTGACTATTGTTTTAGTGAGAGACGGCACCTCCCACCCCTCCCCCCTCCCCCTCCTCCCCCCCCTCACCCTCCCCCCTCCGTTGAACGTCTAAACTTTTTCCATTAAAATTTACATTACATCTGGAACTGAAGTTTTATCTGTTGACTTACGGATTGATGTTGTTAATATGTATTTGTTAAAAATCTAGAATATGAAAGAGAGAAAATTTGAGGCCACAAAAAAAAGATCAATTATGAGAATTTCTGTTGTAAGTTCGAGCTGTTTTTGTTTATAACTTTTTCAATAAGTTTCGTGTGATTCATTTATTTGTTTACAATATAACAACAGCGACAACAAAAGATATTTATGTGGACTGGAAACTTTTCTACTTGGAATTATTTAACTTTTTTTTTTTATTTACTTGCAAGTTAAATGGGCTGTTAAGAGATACATTTAGTGCACGGTATGATTGTGTGTGTGTGTGTGTGTGTGTGTGTGTGTGTGTGCGTGAAGGTCATAAAGAGATATTTGTTGATGGGTGATGGTGGGTGATAATGGTGATGGATGACACGCTGTTGACGGGTGATGGTGGATTATGTGAAGCTGCAGAGGGTCACCAGGTGTGTTGCTGGTGTGGGAGAGGCCCTTGATAGATGAGCACACCTGTTGCACCTGTAGTAGAGAATGAACGACAGTGAGTGAAGAGAGGCTGTGCTTACTCCTGGTCTCGGCCATCATGCTGTGTTAAGGGGAAAAATGTGGAGTGAAAATGTTATTGAGTTCATATGAAGATTAACCTAACCTAACCTAACCTAACCTTACCTAACCTAACCTAACCTAAGCAAACTTTAGACCGCTCTCGCTTCTCATTTCAGTCATCCTTCCACCCTCCCTCCCCACTCCACACACCTCTCCGCCCTTCCTCTCCACTCCACACACCCATCCGCCCTTCCTCCCCACTCCACACACACACCCCTCCGCCCTTCCTCCCCACTCCACACACCCCTCCGCCCTTCCTCCCCACTGCACCCATCCCTCCGCCCTTCCTCCCCACTCCACACACCCCTCCGCCCTTCCTCCCCACTCCACACACCCCTCCGCCCTTCCTCCCCACCCCACACACCCCTCCGCCCTTCCTCTCCACCCCACACACCCTTCCTCTCCACTCCACACACCCCTCCACCCTCCCTCTCCACCCCACACACCCCTCCGCCCTCCCTCTCCACCCCACACACCCCTCCGCCCTCCCTCTCCACCCCACACACCCCTCCACCCTCCCTCTCCACCCCACACACCCCTCCACCCTCCCTCCCCACCCCACACACCCCTCCTCCCTCCCTCTCCACCCCACACACCCCTCCACCCTCCCTCCTCACTCCACACACACCCCTCCACCCTTCCTCCCCACTGCACCCATCCCTCCGCCCTCCCTCCCCACCCCACACACCCCTCCACCCTTCCTCCCCACTCCACACACCCTTCCACCCTTCCTCCCCACTGCACCCATCCCTCCGCCCTCCCTCCCCACCCCACACACCCCTCCACCCTTCCTCCCCACTCCACACACCCCTCCACCCTTCCTCCCCACTCCACACACCCCTCCACCCTTCCTCCCCACTCCACACACCCCTCCACCCTTCCTCCCCACTGCACACACCCCTCCACCCTTCCTCCCCACTCCACACACCCCTCCGCCCTTCCTCCCCACTCCACACACCCCTCCGCCCTTCCTCCCCACTGCACCCATCCCTCCGCCTATCCATCATGACCCCACAAACCCTACATCCCCCTCTGCATCTCCTCCACTTCATTACCCTTCATTCCCTCCCTCCCCTTCCCCTCTTCATCCCCCCCCACCATCTCCCCTCCCCCCCCCCCATTCTCTACCATACCTGCCTTGCATGGGTTTAATCTTGTGAATGGGGGAGCGGGAGACGGCTGCAGGGGAGTATAAACCATATCCATAAGTAACATAAAGGTCAAAATGGACAGTTTTCCGTGTCCATTAATTTTTAGCGAGCGCAACCCCTTATCAGGCCAGAGGATCTGTTATCAGAGGCTGTGAACGACGGTACCATGGGACGTAGAGAGAGAGAGAGAGAGAGAGAGAGAGAGAGAGAGAGAGAGAGAGAGAGAGTCATGGTAAAAAAGAAAGGGAAAATGGTAAATATAATAAGATGGGGAGACAGTAAGCAGGTAAGCAGAAGAAAAAGAAAGGAAGAAAGAGAGAAAGAGAAAGAGAGAGAAAAAAATCAAATACTTATTTTATTTGTTAGATTAAAAAATTTTGAGGGAACTAAAACTAAATTATCTCTCTCTCTCTCTCTCTCTCTCTCTCTCTCTCTCTCTCTCTCTCTCTCTCTCTCTCACCATCACCGCCTCCCTAGATTGCGTCTAGCCAGCTCGCTCGTTCATTTTTTAAGGAATATGGTTTCCTGTCTGGATTAAACAGGAAAATAGATTTAGTGCAAAGTTGATAGTCAGATCAAAATTTCTTTTCCTGAATTCATGATGAGCACAGATTACGGTATGATAAATAGAGGTGAGAGAGGGAAGAGGGGTGAGGGAGGGAGGATGAGGGGGAAGAGGGGTGAGGGAGGGAGGAAGAGGGGGGAAGAGGGGGTGAGGGAGGGAGTATGAGGGGGGAAGAGGGGTGAGGGAGGGAGGATGAGGGGGAAGAGGGATGAGGGAGGGAGGAAGAGGGGTGAGGGAGGGAGGATGAGGGGGAAGAGGGATGAGGGAGGGAGGATGAGGGGAAGTAGATATTTTTTTTAGATATGTGTATTAGTAAACAATAGTATGGGCGAGAGTTAGGAGTCGATAGCAAGGGGGAGAGGAGGGAGGGAAGGAGGGGGAAGGAAGGAGAATGGAGGGAGAGGGGAAGGAAGGAAGGAAGGATTTTTTTAAATACATCGAGTAAAAATTAGGGAGATTAATATTAGGTATTAGGGGTGAGGGTTATTAAATAGTAGAAGATTAATTAGTTATGTTTTTTACTTATTCTTTTGTGTACATTTTTTTGGGCCTTTGGTTGTTTTTTTTTGTTTTGGATTTTATTTTTTATTTTTTTATCCTATTTCATTTTATATATTTATTTTATTTTTATTTATTTATTTTTTTCATTATCATTGTTATTTATTTTAACTCCCTTTTACCTTGTGTCTCTTGTCCACGTCTCGCCTCATGTACTCCTGAAGGACCTGTGGCGACCTCCAGGTAGTGTATAGCAGCGATGGTCGTAAAGCTTTCAAAGGATTTCACGATATAAGAGATGGCGTATAGGAAACCGATATATTCAAGAACCGGTATATATTTAAGAGCCGATATATCTAAGTGCCGATATACTCAAGAACTAGTGTATTCAACAACTGATATATTCACGTTGGATAGATATTATTCGTTGTGGAGTGTATAGAAGGTTTATATATATATATTAATACTACTATATGATTAGAGATATACAAATAATTAGTTTTAGATGTATTTAAAGATACACGAAGATCTAAAGTTGTAGATAAAGATAATGGACTAGATATAGATATTATAGACATAGATATATATAGTTATACATAAAGAAGAAAAAAATATAAACATATAGATATAAATACAGATATAATTATAGATATATTTTATGTTATAGATAAAAATCAAGAATTATAGATAGATAGAGAGTTAAACACAGGGAACAGAAGGTCCTGTGCACCAGTACAATAACAGGGCGCCATAAAGACACAACATAAAGAGCCTGCGCCACTTGGCCAGACTCCAGAGGCAGGAAAATGGCCATCAAGTATTCAGAATCACTTAAAATCTGAGCATTTTCCTGTCCTTTAGGATTTAACTTCAGTTTTTCAGCCGCGAACATTTTGCATTTATTTCTGGAGGGCTTGGATTTGATGACTCAGCCCCCCCCCCCACCCCACCCCCCCTTCTTCTTCTTCTTCTCCTCCTCCTTCCTCCGGGCCTCTCCCCCCTTCTTTTTCCTTCTCTCTTTCTCTCTCCTCCTCCTCCTCCTGTCTCTCCTCTTCATGTTCCTTCTCTTCTTTCTCTTATTCTTGCTCCTCTTCTCGTCTCCTCCTTCTCCTTCCACACCACCTTTCATCCCTCCCTACTCCACCCACACACTCCATCCTTCCCTTCCATGCTCCACCCACATTCTCCCACCCTCATTCTTTACTCCACCCACACACTCCATCCTTCCCTCCCATGCTCCACCCACACCCTTCTTCCTCCACCCGCTCCACCACCATGACACACCAGAATACATGGAGCATGGAGGAGGAGTTTAATTCCTTTGTGGTTGTTGTTGACATTGTTTTGTCCTCTCTCTCTCTCTCTCTCTCTCTCTCTCTCTCTTTCTCTTTCTCTTTCACTTTCTCTTTCTCTTTCTCTCTCTCCCCGTTTTTCGTTTATTGTTTTGTTTTTCATTTTAATTCATTTTTATTAACGTTCGCTCTTACGCTAATTGGGGATCACCTGAATATTAGCCCCCCTACCCCAGTTTATTTCACCTGTTGATTAACCATCCTAGCTCTACCTGGGGGGGGGGGAGGTTAGGATAGCGTTTAGTTAGGTTGGGTTAGGTTAGGTTAGATTAGGATTTGGTTAGGTTAGCGTTTGGTTAGGCTAGGTTAGAAGAATATTAGGGTAGAATATGATACTTTTAGGATAGCTAAATTAGGTTAGAATAGCTGTAGGTTTGGGTAGATTAGGATAGGGTGGTTAATCTTCAGGTGACCTTTAGTCCGACATATCTACAGGTAAACAGAAGAAGTCCAACCGATCGTTAGTTGTTGGCTGCGGTAAGTCGCTCTCGAAGTAAAAAAAAAAAAAAAAAAAAGATTCCCTCGCGCGGAGAAAAACGCCTTCCGTCAGGTCAGGAAAGACGGAAATTGGGGTGACTGACGCAGAGGAAATCATGTACCGACGGAGAAAGACAGAGAGAAAGTGAAGCAGAGATAAAGAGAATGAGAGAGTGGAAGAGAGATAGATAGATAGATAGATTGATTGAGATAGAGAGAGAGAGAGAGAGAGAGAGAGAGAGAGAGAGAGAGAGACTAGTGAACCCATACGGATCCTCTCATTGGTAACAACGAGACACTTCCTGGGATTGTAAAGTCCACCAGCGGGCCACAGGTGTAGGAGTGACTGACTGACTTGTCCTCCTGTCCACTTGTACCGTACTGTACTATCACCACTACTACTGTACTATCACCACTACTACTGTACTATTACCATTACTATCACCACTACTACTATTATCATTACTATCCCCGTCATCACCACCAACACTAACCACCACTAATACCATCACCATTATCACTACCAACACCGTGACCACCATTACCATCACTACCACCATCGTCACTATCACAACAACTATTACCAGTCACCACAACTATTTCTTTCACCACCAACACAACTGGTGAATATTAAATGGAGAGAGAGAGAGAGAGAGAGAGAGAGAGAGAGAGAGAGAGAGAGGGGAAGAAAAGTGTAAGAGAAAAATGCGTGAAAGCAAGACAGATGTGTGTGTGTGTGTGTGTGTGTGTGTGTGTGTGTGTGAGAGAGAGAGAGAGAGAGGACAAAGAAAAGCATTTAAACCAACTGAAGATTAGCCACCTGACCTAACCTGACCTGACCTAACCTAATGTGACCTAACCTAATATAACCTAACCTAACCTCTCTCTCTCTCTCTCTCTCTCTCTCTCTCTCTCTCTCTCTCTCTCTCTCTCTCTCTCTCTCTCTCCCCAGCAGGCACCAATTCACCTCTCTCTTCCTTCCCACTCAGCCACTGGGAAGCTGTGTTCGCTGATTGCTACTCTTCACCTGCCCAGGACGCCCAGGTAACGATGTGGGCTTATCAACTCTTCATCCACCTCATCCTCCTTCTTCTCCTCCTTCTTCTCCTCCTTCTTCTTCTTCTTCTTCTTCTCCTCCTCCATCTCCTTCTTCTTCTTCTTCTTCTTCTTGTTATTAAGGAACTTTCTTAATAACTCTCTGAGGGGATTATGACTCTCACGCAAGTTGCTTACCTAGGATAAGACTGACTCAATGAGGGTATATCAAATGCTATAAAGAGTGTGTGTGTGTGTGTGCGTGTGTGCGTGTAAGAAGAGAGATTAGTCAGAAAGAGAAAAAGGGAGGAAGGAAAGAGAGAGACAGATTTAGTACTTCATATATCATAGAAACATTATATATACGCCTGAACTAAATGCAAATTATACGTGGATAATACTCTCACTTTATCTTTCCTGTGGAGGTATATTACGGAGCTATAAAAATATATACCCAAAGACACAGAGCGAGAGAGAGAGAGAGAAGAGGGAAATACAGACTGATAGAGAAACCTGGATAAAGGAATTGACAGACAGACAGACTATACGATCCCTTATGACTTTCAGAGGATTTTTACGATAAATACTTACATTTTAACTGGTGAACTGAGACGGGTAGTCACGCAGGGCACCAAGATGCACTGGTTCATTTAGGCTTCGACACCAAGACGAAACTGGTTCATTCAGGCTTCATACCAAGACGAAACTGGTTCATTCAGGCTTCATACCAAGACGAAGCTGGTTCATTCAGGCTTCACACCAAGACGAAACTGGTTCATTCAGGCTTCATACCAAGACGAAGCTGGTTCATTCAGGCTTCACACCAAGACGAAGCTGGTTATTTAGGCTTCGACAACAAGACGAAGCTGGTTCATTCAGGCTTCATACCAAGACGAAACTGGTTCATTCAGGCTTCATACCAAGACGAAACTGGTTCATTCAGGCTTCATACCAAGACGAAACTGGTTCATTCAGGCTTTACACCAAGACGAAACTGGTTCATTCAGACGACAATAACACCAAGACGAAGCTGGTTCACCCTCACCACGACACTAAGTTAGAGGATCACAGAGCAGAGCGGAACTCAAGCACCACATAAAACTCAATTTTCTTTCCCCTCGTCAAATTAGCATTAGAATAACCCCTGATATCTGGATTCCCTTTCTTTCGTCCTTAAAAAAATATATATTCTCTTAAGGCAATGTGTGTGTGTGTGTGTGTGTGTGTGTGCGTGCGTGTGTGGCGGAGATAAAAGGACAAAGTAGTCTCAGAACAACACCAAGTCTGAACACTCCCTCCCTACTCTTCCCTCACCCCGGTCCCCTCGGCCTCGCTAGCCTCGACTATAAACAGGCTGAATCTCTCTCAGGCGACGATAAAACAGCTTTTTGATCCCTCCTTTAATTTAGTTAGCGCATCACGCGATAGTCTTATCAGTGGAGGTCTTGGAAGTCAATCTAATTGTGTATGTAAATGGAAGTGGTATTGTGTGACCTCCTGTAGCTTGTTCCTCCGTCAGTAGCTGTTGGTGCTGTTGTCGCAGTTTGGAAACGGGTTTTTCTTGTGTTGATGGGAAAAGAAGCGCTTGGGAACTTCGTGTTTTCTTGTTTCCTTGTGGTTATCAGCATATACCTGGATCACGCGCACCTACAGTGATTTACTTGCATATATATAAACTCGCATACAGTTACACCTAAGGTGCTGAACCAATCATAAGAGGTGCTGCCCTGGGCACTTCTAAATATAAACATATGTAACTGCCGTCCAGTGACAGTGTTGCATCTACTCTGTGATGATTCAGTGGGTGGAGTGTAAGGCACACACCATCACCAGCCCATGAATCTGATAACGTTATACAAACATGACTGAGGCAAGAATTCTCATAAGATTCTTACGTCAAATTTCTCTTTCCTGCTCACCGTAATTTGTGATGGAAGAACGACGTATAACTTGCTGACTTGAACTAGGGTACAAAGATGGTTTCTCAGCGAGTCTCACAAAAGAAAGTTTCTCAGATCTTCCTGTGTCAGCCTTTCCTTCTTTCCCCCGTCTCTCCCCATCCTCCTTACCATAAGTAGGGAACGTATCTCACTGTAACGAAGAGTAACACCAGCACACCTTTATACCAATAGCTAAATGAATCGACTGATAACATCCCCAGGTGAGGAGAGAGACTATTTAACGAAGGTGATATTTGGAGACACAGAACTCAGCCTGGAGGCACCTGTTAGCAATATACTGAGCTGGACGATGAATGTAGAGAGAGAGATGTCAGAGGGTGCCGCGGGCTACAGCTTATACATAGTGTAGCACCAGCCTCCTGCCTCCTGAATTATGTGCCTTCACTCGCCAGGTTAACTCACTTCCTGCCTCTTACCTGTGCTTTCATCTCTGCCTGTTGCCGACCTTTACTGTAAACTCCAAAAGTACATTACATTACCTTACACATATTGTACATACATAGTGGTTCTTGTACACATACTGCCTTCTGAATGATTGTGTTTATGTGGACTTTTTTTAACTCTTGTTTGCGTCTCTCTCTCACTCTACAGTACAATATATAATTGAATCTTTTTTAAACATGGATGAATTGGAGTTGATTATTGATTCAGTGAAGTTGGCGTATATATTAAACTTTCAGTACCACATGAAGGTTAACTCCACCAGCTTATTTAACTCCATGATTAAACACTTTGACTCTAACCTAACCTAACCTAACCACCCTGGGTAACATTAGGGTGCAGTTAATCTTCATGTGACCCAAAACATTCCTATAGTGCAGGAAACATCCACCAGTCAGGTAAATGAAGGTGGGAATTATGGATTGACTAAATACAGGTGACAGTAACCCATACACAGGTATGATCGAGAAGTCTATGTGCACCTGTAATAGTTATCGATATTTTCTTTCAATAGACAAAAAAGGTAAATAAGTCAATCATTAGGTATCGTAGCTGCACAGGGACTTTATGATCGGTCACTCTGTGTGTCTGGAAACTAAGAGAAAAGAATTATTTGTTTAAAAAATCTATTTAGGATATTTTTTTTAACAATGTTGAACTAAAAACTTAAAGAGTCTTATTAGGAGGGAAAAAATCTCTGAAAAATCAAGCGTATTATAAAGAATATGTGTGTGTGTGTGTGTGTGTGTGTTTGTTAATGTGCCTTTGTGTGTGTGTGTGTTCGATTAGAAATGTGTAGTAATAGTCTCTCTCTCTTTTTCTCTCTCTCTCTCTCTCTCTCTCTCTCTCATACATATACATAATCTAAACAATACATGAGTATCCCATGAATAAATATTACACACACAGCACATCAAATAATAACCGTAATACTCCTCAGGAAATACTACATTTACATACTGAATTGAAGTGTCTAGTTGAATCTTTGGGAGCTTTTGAGAGATGGAGAGAGAACCCAGGAACTATTTTCGGGAAACTTGGCCAATTTTTCACCCGGGGTCAACCATGAAGAAGAAAGAAAGAAGAAAAAAGTTATATAACGGTATATCGAAAATGGTCTCTCTCTCTCTCTCTCTCTCTCTCTCTCTCTCTCTCTCTCTCTCTCTCTCTCTCTCTCTCTCTCTCTCTCTCTCTCTCTCTAACGCGTGTGGTCATAAGCACATATCACCAGAGTCTAGGGAAATCGATTCTATTATTGGACGGGTGAAATTGACTGCTCCTAACGGCGCCTGCTACTGACAGCTCTCGTAGACGGGTGAAATTAATAGCTAACTAGGCCAACCGCTAGTTTTGGCTATTTTGGACAGGTGTTATATTTTGCTATTTGGTGATTGATAATTGTGTATATAGGAGAGTATAGGTTAGTGGTTGATAATATAGTATGTTCAGTTTGTCTGCCTGTCTGTGGTTATGTCTCTCCGTTTGTCTGTCTGTCTGTCTCGAGGATGTCATGTGTGTAACTTACTTAAATGTTTTCATAGACAAATAACCATAAAAATATACCACGAAAACACACACACACACACACACACACACACACACACTACTACTACTACTACTACTACTACTACTACTACTACTACTACTACTTTTTTTTTTTTTTTTTTAAAGTGGCCTCCAGCCTCCCCCAATAGCCACACCTTCGCCACCATTTAATTACCTTAATATTAAATATCCTAATACATAAGTAGCTATACTATCTGTGTTAAATTAGTTGAGCCGCAGATCTATGCGGCATTCAGTGACTGTAGCCTCATAGTCAATATCTGCAGCAGTTGTCGGAGTAGGGGCAGAAGCTCTCGTTCCCCTGAGGCAGAGCAAAGCCGACCGAAGGAGAGAGAAGGACAGTCGACATCTCATCCAGGCTGTAACATAACTTCTGGGCTGCTGCTTCTGTTCGGAGATCAGCTCCGCGAGTCTGGCGTAGAAACTTCTTGCACTTGGGCCCATCCCACCAGAGGTTGTGAACACTAGAGGAGTGAAGCTGCCTTGATCAACATTTTGAATTCTCTCCCCATATGCCCTTCTCTTGTCGTTCTCGTTCCTCCTATGTGCAGCATCGAGAGCTAGGTTACGGTGACAGACGGCCATGGGATAAAAAATCCTGATGTCGAAGAAAGCTCGCTGTCCCCGCGTCCAGAATCCTCGAGCACTGACGTCCTCACGGGCTTCGTTAGATGTGTTTGAAGTCCTGTGTTGGAAGATCTCACCATCCAATGGAAGGAGGGTCGGTTCTACCATGACGTCCCGGCAAATTTCCTTCAACATATTTGCTGTGAGGTCCCTTACCTCGTCATGCCTCATGCATATGAAGCCCCCTTTCTTGCACACCATGGCGTGATCGCCATCATAGGAAGAGCCACACACGCATTGGGAGGGCAAACCTTCTACTGGCCAACCTTACCTTAGAGCAATGGCATCTGTAAATTCTTGTTTATTAAGACTGAAACCATTTGCCCTTATCGGTAACGTAGTTAACCAGTTCGAGGCGCCCCCCACCTGCGCTATAGCTACTTTTTTTTTCAAATTTTCTAGTACCTGCAGCAACAGTTGCTGCAACTTATCATTTTGGCAGTGCTGTCGATCTGTCGTAATGGACCTTCGAATCTTATTTACCTCACTGGTATCCACTTCCCCTGTTGCATTTTGGGCTATTATGTGGTCCGTGAGGGCTGCCGTGAGCTTAAGTGAATTTTGATGTTCAGTGGCAGCAATCTCCTCTGGATTTGTTAGTCCCATCCCTCCCAGTCTTGGTGGAAGTACAAGAAGTGCTCTTTCTGCTGGGGTTAAGTCAGGGTGTTTCACTAATTTAGGAATGAAATTGATACTGATAACTTCTTCCAGAGGGTGGAGGCGGGGTCCGATATCAGGGATAGTACGCATCAGGTAGTTCCAACGATACTTGACTCCATGGGTGAATGCAGCAAAGGCCGCATGTGGCTCTGTGTTAGCAATCTCAGACAGAGCTTCCGCCAAAAACCTCCATTGCCTGTTCATAATGTTCTGGCTTCACGATGAGGAAGGACTTATTGGCGTTTGGGTGGTACCCTATTTGTGGACCTCGCGATGTTACCAAGTCCCACCACTTTTTGATGCCTTCCACTATTCCTGCTACTATTACTACTATTACTTTGCTGTCACTCGGAATTGAATATGAAAATCATCCAACTATGATACACTGATATGAGGTATTAGGGATCTCACCTAAGTTAGTGAGTTTTGAGTTAACTAAAGAGACAGATACAGGACCCGCAGCGTCGTTCACATTCGTTGCACATGTGGAGGGCTCCATCTACTGCGGGAGGGGCGGTAGCAGCGTCTTTCCGGCGTTGGCGCCTGTCTGCCTCGGTTTGCAGTCGGGTTAACTCGAAAACATTGACACCTTCTCATGCGCTGCTCCTCCAAGCGTTACAATGTGGAGTAATCGTCTCCCAGGTGAGGGGGTCGATTTGGCACTTTTTCAGGTTTGTCTTAAGACTATTCTTATACCTTTTCAATTGCCCGCCGGCATTACGTTTACTATTCGTTAGGTGACTGTAAAGTAGTTGCTTTGGCAGTCTACTGTCGTCCATGCGGGTAACATGGCCAGTCCAACGTAGTTGTTCATGGATAATGGTAGCCTCGATGCCGGTGGTGTCAGCAAGAATACTGGCATTTGTTCTCTTGTCATCCCAGCGAACTCGGAGGATGGAACGTAGACTACGTTGGTGAAAGTTTTCAAATGCCTTGAGGTGCCTCCTATATGAGACCCATGTTTCACTGCCATATAGCAGGGTAGGGAGGACCACTGCTCGATATACGTGCACCTTTGTAGATAATTTCAGCTCCATACAGCTGAAGACACTATTTCAGAGTCTGCCAAAGGCTTGAGATGCACATCTGATCCGATGCTGAATCTCTTCATCGATGTCCGTGGTGGTGGACAGGTGGGAGCCGAGATACCGAAAGTGGGTAACATTAGAGAGGGTAGTACCGTTAAGCTGGATCTATGGTGGAGGTGTATCCGAACCAGGGGCAGGTTGAAAGAGAATCTGAGTCTCACGTACTTTCACCTCAAGGCCAAAGTGTGCATACGCGTCTGCGTAGGTCGTGTTCAGTGTGAGCAATAAGGGTGAGTTCGTCTGCATACTGAAGTTCAGTAATGGAAGCTGTCGACACTTTTGTTTTTGCCTGGAGTCGTTTTATGTTGAAAAGACCCCCCTTCACCAGGTACTCGATGTTCACCCCGCTGGCTAAATTGGCACTGGCACCAGTGAGGAAGGCAGCCAAGAAGATGGAAAAGAGAGTTGGTGCCAGTACACACCTTTGTTTAACCCCTGTTTGGATGAGGAAGAACTCAGACTGGGTGCCATTGTGCCGGACACTGCCGTTCATGCCATCGTGGAGTTGCCTCACAATGGCGATGAATTTTGGTGGGCAGCCAAAACGGCTGAGGGTTCACCAGAGGGCTTCCCTGTTGACGGAGTCGATGAAAGCCATGTACAGGTCACGACACCGTTCTCTGCACTTTTCCTGTATCTAGCGGTCAGCAAAGATCATGTCAGTGGTGCCACATTTTGGTCTCAAACCACAGTGAGATTCTGGGAGGAAGTTTTCCGCCTTAGAAGGAAGTCTGTTTAGGAGGACTCAGGCGATAATCTTGCCCACTATGGAGATCAGCGAGATCCCACTGTAGTTGCCACAGTCTGACCGGTCTCCCTAGTTCTTATAAATATTGACAATGAAGGCGTCTTTAAGAGCTTGGGGGACTTCCTCCTTTTCCCATATATTCTCCAGGAGAGAGTGGAGACGGCTGGTAAGCAGAGGTCCTCCTGCTTTATACACCTCGGCTGGGATCCCACCAGGCCATGAGGTTTTGTTATTTTTCATCTGTTTGATAGCAGTAGCTACCTCATCCATGGATGGAGGATAGCTGGGGTGGGTCAGTTCTGAATGCTGAAGGACCTGCTGGGTAGTCAGGACATCCACATCGGTGTTTCGGTTGAGCAATGAATGGTAGTGCTGTTTGCAGCACTGAAGGAGGCCTTCATCGTCTTTAATTATGAGGTTACCGTCAGATGAGAGGAGTTGGGCTGCACCACGAGTGACTTGCCTATAAAATGTTTTAGTGGAAATGAAAAATTCGCACATCTTGTACTGATCTGCAAGTTTTTCTGCTTCACATGCTTTATTTTTCAACCAGTTGTTCTTTATATTGCAAAGTTTCCGCTGGGCTGCCTCTTTCTTCCTGTGGAAGGTATCAGCTTTGGTCCGAGACTGAGGGTTGTTCAGCCAGTCAGTAAAAGCAGCACGTTTATCATCAATGAGTACATTGATTACCGGGTCATTTTCATCAAACCAGTTCTGGTGTATTCTTTTGGTCTGGCCGAGGTTCTCTCTGGAGGTTTTTGTCCTAACAGTATTAAGATTATCCCATTCGGCACTGGGATTCACGTTGTTTGCTGTTGGGTTGCTTATAAGCCCATGTTTGAGCTGTTCTCTGAAAACATGTGCTACCGCTGGATCCTCCAGACGCTTAGTATTAAAACCTCTTCTTGAGGCTTGCTGCTTTCGCCGTTTTTGGGCAAATTGAAGTGAGAGCTTGGATCTGTCACAATGGTCTGAGCCACGCCTGCCACAGGTGATGAGGACTTCTCGGCGATCTGTTTCTCTGACAATGATGTAGTCAATGAGATGCCAGTGTTTGGCTCGTGGGTGTTGTCACGAACCCTTGAACTTGTCAGCCTGGCTAAACAAGGTATTGGTGATAGTGAGTTTGTGTGCAGCACACTTGCTGAGGAGAAGTAGGTCGTTAGGATTACACTTGCCTAGTCCATTTCTCCCAAAGGCTCCCTGCCAAATGTTAGCATCTCTGCCAATTCTGGCATTGAAGTCTCCAAGGAGCACAACCTCGTCTTCTCTGCGGATAGAGGTTAGTACTCTGTCGAGGTCGGCGCAAAAGGCTTCCTTGATGTCATCCTCTACATCCAGTGTTGGGGCTTATGCACTGATGAAGAAGGCAAGACGTGAGTGATTTAGTGGGACTCGAAGCGTCATAAGGCGCTCGTTGATTTCAGTAGGCATTTCAGTTAGCCTGGGTAGGATGCGTTGGAGGATGGCAAAGCCAACACCATAGATGCAGGCTTACCCTTCCAGAAGAAAGTGTGTGAGTTGGCCGTCATCTGGGAACCGGGACTCGCTGATGGCTGCTATGTCGATGTTATGCCTAGCCAGCTCTTTTGCGACAAGGGTAGTTATTCTTCAGCACGCACATTTGTGCCAGTATCCAGAAGGGTCCTGACATTCCTTGCAGCGACCATAAAAGGTTTGTATGGCTTGTTTTTGTTGAGATCTGTGATATTGGTTATGTTTTTGACTGCATAAGGATGACCTTACTGGGTGCGGTGTCCCAGTCAGGTTAGGTTTTTAGGCAGGCTATGTTTAGGGCACGTTTTCTAGCCCCCTCCCCACGTGGGGTGAGCAGAGTGGCTCCCAGAAAGGGCGGCTCAGTCGCACAGACAGGACCGGATTGCACTGCTGCCTAGATCCCAGTGCATAAACGACCATCTTTTCTATGCCGCCCATGTGCAGAGTTGTGACTAGAGACACCCGGCAGTCATCTCTGCCTGTCCCCGTCGCAACTCGTCCGTCGCCATAGGACTTTTGGGTGTATAGGGGTTTTGATGATGATGAGAGGTATGATGAGCTGGATGATGACTGCGCGTGAGTTGATTTATGTGGTGAGGCAGGAGCACAGCCTGCAACCGCACATCTTGGTTCTCCCTTTTTCTGATCCAGTGGTGCACGTGTTGCAACGACTGGGGAGAGGGAGAGTTGCAATGGACTGCCAATAGCCCAGTTTGTTGGGTTTCGCCTTCGTAGCCTGTCCATCAGGCATTGCCTTCGTCCGCCGGTGTAGTCGTTGGGGTTCCATGGTGGTCACATCTTCCGCCTACACCGCCACTGGGGTCTTGTTGGAGCTCTGTTAGCATGTCTGCCTGATGCGGGGCTCCACCGCAGATTTTTCGTTCGGGGGTTTACTCCCGTAGCCTTATACCTGCCAAGGTTAATCAGCAAAGGCAGCATGGCGGTGGTTCATAGGCGCCAGGACGTGTCCACATGCCAGTGGGTCTATGTGCCTTCCCCCTGGGGCCCACTGCTATTCCGAGATCCTCTGCTGATCTAGCTTTGGCCCACGAGGCACCCAGTACCGTGTGTTGCCACGAGGAGGCACAGCAGGAATCTTGATGGTGAAAAGGCTGTGTACTGGCAGGGGAAGACTTATGCAAGTTGCTTCCCTGTTCGCCACGAGGGCTAACCAGCGGCGGCAGCTGAAAGAGGGAGGGAGCAAGCAGCGCTTGTACCTTAACACTAACATAATGCTGCCACTCTAGACGAATTTCACCATCCTGTGTGTGGCTGCACACACACAGACACACACACACACACACACACACACACACACATACACATCATCATCATCATCATCATCATCATCATCACACTCACAGAAACGCATACCTACATACATACATGCATACATACATACATACATACATACTGTACACAAACAAACAAAAAACATCACAAAAACATCAAGAGTCGGGAGAATATCATCAATATTCAGGAGTAAACACTATTATCTGTCATCACAAGAGCAAACAACTGTACAAACACTAACTTGACGCAGACACACACAGGTGACTGCTGGTAATTGCTCTCGCTCTTACAGGTATGGCGACCCTCCTCCTGATATGACGTCACTATGTCAACACGGTACCATGGGAGGGAATGTGCTGGAGGAATTATACAAGTGTGAGGGACACATACAAGTCATACATACTGACCTTGGGTACAACTATACATACACGCAAGAATACATGTGTGTGTGTGTGTGTGTGTGTGTGTGTGTGACAATTTACACTCTTAACATTATTGTAGACGTAACTTAAAATACAAAGTCTTTCAGGAAACCACATCATTACAGCAACACAAATAACAACACCAACCAAAGAAAAACAAATATAAAACACATGTTAAAAAAAACAAACCCACCTACTTAAGAAGTTTTATCGGCTGTAAGAATCTAAATCAATTAAGTTTAACGTTTCATAAACCATTAAAACAAATTATGGGACGATATATCTAATTTTCTTTTTTTTACTCAACTGAAGAAGAAAATGTTTCTCTCTCTCTCTCTCTCTCTCTCTCTCTCTCTCTCTCTCTCTCTGAACTAAGGAGGTAGAGAACGAGCTAGAATTACGACACCTACAGTTTTTTTCTTCTCTCTTAGTCATGGGAAGCGAGTCATCATTTCTACACATTAACACGATGCTCTTACGTTCACCTTTTCCTCCTTAAATTGACGAAAAAAAAGATAATGTCAACTTGCAATGGATTTTTATAGTTATTTGTTTTATTGTTTGTTCATCCCCCGTGTATGTATGTATGTATGTATGTATGTATGTATCGTAGTTCAGGTGACTCACTACAGAGGCAGTTCTCACGTTACAGGTTTAAGAACTCAATATTATCGTCGAATCATATGTGAAGTGATTCGTATATCAGAGTGTTTAATATTCTGATGTTGTTTTGTACTGTGTGTCGTTAGGTTAGGTTAGGTTAGGTTAGGTTAGGTTATGTTAGTGTTAGGTTAGGTTAGGTTAGGTTATGTTATGTTATGTTAGGTTAGGTTAGGTTAGGTTAAATAACTTCATCCGAGTGGTCGAGTGAGAAAGACAGGTTGGGTTAAATATTTTCATGCCAAGATTTAACGAGAATAATGTATTTTACGCTGAGATAAAACGCTGAGATATGAAACTTTATAATACTGGAGTTTTATAGATGTGATAATTTAGTTTATATGTCTTATAAAAAATTAACCTTTCTCTTGGAACTTTTAGTGATAAAGATTATGGGTAATATTAGATGTTATGTAAAGATAAATCTACGAGAAATGGAACTTTTTTTTTTAATGGAATTTAATTGAACTTCTAGCATTAAAAGTTTTATTGTTAGGTATTATTAAAGAGACTTAACTCAGTAGATGATGCACTGTGGGACGCCTGAGAGAGCATTTTCAACTTTCACCATAACATACATCGTAGTGAAAGTAAAGTAAGGAACCCCAAACTTTCTCGTTGTTATTCTTTGTGTGGGAATTTTTTTTTCTTTTCTCTTTACTACAATTGTTTACCAACTTAGGGAAAGTTTAATTACCTGGGGAGTGTAACTGCTTCTCACCTAGACAGTTATATTCGTTCTGTGTCAATATTTTTACAGAGTTTGAATGCACTTTTGTTAAGGCTTGTATATGGAATGATGGGGAGGAAATAAGATTAGACATACCCTAACGTTAACCTAGTTCATCCTTACGTAAGCTAACCTATTCTAATTTAATTTGATCTTTAAACCTAATTTAACTTAATCTAATCTAACCTAACCTTACTTAACCTATCTAGAATATAATGTATGATCGTTAGGTTAGGTTAGGTTAGGTTACAACAATTAAGGGTTAAGTTGAATTATTTGACCTGTTTTGAAACCTCGTTAGAGAGATTTTCCCTAAAAAAAAAAAATTTCGTTAAAAAAAAATGTCTTGAACCTCAATAAACAGAACAGGAAATAAATCTTTCATAATAACAATAATAATGATAATAATAATAATAATACGTGGACACTAACCTCCACAAATACTCCCACACCAATTAATTTTATATATATATATATTTTTTTTTCAATTAAATTATTTTCCAAAAGACATCAAAGAAATCTCGATATTGGTGAAGTGAGAGGCCGCCCACCCACTTGACTGAGTGATGTCTAAAGCAGTTTACCTTATTAACGCTCCCTCTTTTGACATCAAAGTGTGACCTACTTTCTCTCCACCACAGTCAACCTTCTCTCTCTCTCTCTCTCTCTCTCTCTCTCTCTCTCTCTCTCTCTCTCTCTCTCTATCTCCTGTCCCACTTCCTCGCTCTCTCCCTCACCTTACTCTCTCCCTCCTTACCCACCCCCCCTCTCCTCCAGGTGGTGTAGCAGGCAGGTATTGTGTGACTGGTGGCAGGTATTGTGTGACTGGTGGCAGGTATTGTGTGACTAGTGGCAGGTCTTGTGTGACTGGTGGCAGGTATTGTGTGACTGGTGGTAGGTATTGTGTGACTGGTGGCAGGTATTGTGTGACTGGTGGTAGGTATTGTGTGACTGGTGGCAGGTATTGTGTGACTGGTGGCAGCTCTCGTGTGACTGGTGGTAGGTATTGTGTGACTGGTGGCAGGTATTGTGTGACTGGTGGCAGGTATTGTGTGACTGGTGGCAGGTATTGTGTGACTGGTGGCAGGTATTGTGTGACTGGTGGCAGGTATTGTGTGACTAGTGGCAGGTATTGTGTGACTGGTGGTAGGTATTGTGTGACTGGTGGCAGGTATTGTGTGACTGGTGGTAGGTATTGTGTGACTGGTGGCAGGTATTGTGTGACTGGTGGCAGCTCTCGTGTGACTGGTGGTAGGTATTGTGTGACTGGTGGCAGGTATTGTGTGACTGGTGGCAGGTATTGTGTGACTGGTGGCAGGTATTGTGTGATTGGTGGCAGGTATTGTGTGACTAGTGGCAGGTATTGTGTGACTGGTGGCAGGTATTGTGTGACTGGTGGTAGGTATTGTGTGACTGGTGGCAGGTATTGTGTGACTGGTGGTAGGTATTGTGTGACTGGTGGCAGGTATTGTGTGACTAGTGGCAGGTATTGTGTGACTGGTGGCAGGTATTGTGTGACTGCTGGAACGTCTCTTTCGTTCTCTTGCTAAACTTGTCAACGCTTGACCTTCTCTCTTCTCTCCTGTTATAACTGTGCCTTTATGTGTCTTTAAATAACAAGTGTTTAACCAGAGAATAAATAAAGTCTCAATGTTTCTTTATTTTTTTATTTAATTATCATGATTTCTATGATATTTTCCCTTAATTAAAATTTATCTATGAAAAGAAAAATGTTTCGATTATTCATCTATCTTATAGTGAATAATTATTATACACAATAAGAGGGAAATTAATATATAGTCTATGTGAGGCTGTGAGTATGTAGGCTCTGTGTGTGGCTGTGAGTGTGTAGTCTCTGTGTGTGGCTGTGAGTGTGTAGTCTCTGTGTGTGGCTGTGAGTGTGTAGTCTCTGTGTGTGGCTGTGAGTGTGTAGTCTCTGTGTGTGGCTGTGAGTATGTAGGCTCTGTGTGTGGCTGTGAGTATGTAGGCTCTGTGTGTGGCTGTGAGTGTGTAGGCTCTGTGTGTGGCTGTGAGTGTGTAGTCTCTGTGTGTGGCTGTGAGTGTGTAGTCTCTGTGTGTGGCTGTGAGTGTGTAGTCTCTGTGTGTGGCTGTGAGTGTGTAGTCTCTATGTGTGGCTGTGAGTATGTAGTCTCTGTGTGTGGCTGTGAGTATGTAGGCTCTATGTGTGACTGTGAGTTATGTAGGCTCTATGTGAGACTCCCAAAACAGAAATCACTTTCATCCCATATTCAATGCACTTTGCCTTTTGGCTGATCTCTTTACAGTCATTATAACTGCCCCCAAAAATAATTCACAAATGAATTCTGTGTTGGAAACAAAGCTTTCAGTCCATATTAACACTATTATCTACTAAAGCGTATTGTAATATGGCCGTCGACAATGGTCATATTACCACCCCATATGGCAGAACCGTGTCTCGTTTTACCTTGTGGGGGGGGGGGGGGGTGTAGATTATGAAATATACAGGTTTAATTTTTTTTTTACATAGATTTTTAACTGTGATTTGTAAAGCGTTGATGTGTGTCTGGATTTGAAAAGAGTGAAATAATAATAATAATAACTAGACACACCTTGTACGCGTTTACCTAAAGTCAAACACACGATCAATCCTTGAATGCCTTTATAATCACTAGTTAATCATAATGGCACTCGACACACTGACTGGCACTGCTGACTAAAAATTAATCGACAGTTTTATCCCAATTATGACCATTACTAAACCTGGCCTCATTGAGTTAAAACATCACATTAAAACTAACGCAAGTATCCCAAATGCTGTCAGTGTAACAACCGTATGTGTCAATATTGCGTTTGGAAATTTGGCTCACCTGAGGATTAAGCACCCCCAGCTTATTTCAGGTGATTATTAAACTCCCAAACACTACCTGGAGGGGTTTAGTTAGGTTAGTCCGGTTGGGTTAGGTTAGGTTAGGTTAGGTTAGGTTAGTTAGGTTAGTTAAATTAGCTTAGTTTAGATTAGGTTACGTTGGGATGGGTAAGGTTAGGTTAGGTTAGGTTAGGTTAGGTTAGGTTACGTTGGGATGGGTAAGGTTAGGTTAGGTTAGGTTAGGTCAGGTCAGGTTAGGTTGGGTTGGGTAAGGTTAGGTTAGGTTAGTTTAGTTAAATTAGCTAAGTTTAGATTAGGTTACGTTGGGATGGGGTGGGGTGCCTAATCTTCAGGTGATCCATACATATATGACAAACACCGATCAACACACTAGGTCATTAGTGGCAGGTGAAGGTGTTAATAGTAAGTCAACAAAGAACCTGCCAGCCCTAATTAGTATTACCTGGAAAGAAAGGGTTAAAGAGAACAGGTAAGTCAATATTGATGATGACCCTCTACCTGGGCTATACCTGGATCAATAATGAAGTGTAGTGTCGCCTCTCACCTAGGCTTGGGAGTCTTACCTGGGCTTGGGAGTCTTACCTGGGCTTGGGAGTCTTACCTGGGCTTGGGAGTCTTACCTGGGCTTGGGAGTCTTACCTGGGCTTGGGAGTCTTACCTGGGCTTGGGAGTCTTACCTGGGCATGGGAGTCTTACCTGGGCTTGGGAGTCTTACCTGGGCTTGGGAGTCTTACCTGGGCTTGGGAGTCTTACCTGGGCTTGGGAGTCTTACCTGGGCTTGGGAGTCTTACCTGGGCTTGGGAGTCTTACCTGGGCTTGGGAGTCTTACCTGGGCTTGGGAGTCTTACCTGGGCTTGGGAGTCTTACCTGGGCTTGGGAGTCTTACCTGGGCATGGGAGTCTTACCTGGGCTTGGGAGTCTTACCTGGGCTTGGGAGTCTTACCTGGGCTTGGGAGTCTTACCTGGGCTTGGGAGTCTTACCTGGGCTTGGGAGTCTTACCTGGGCTTGGGAGTCTTACCTGGGCATGGGAGTCTTACCTGGGCTTGGGAGTCTTACCTGGGCTTGGGAGTCTTACCTGGGCTTGGGAGTCTTACCTGGGCTTGGGAGTCTTACCTGGGCTTGGGAGTCTTACCTGGGCTTGGGAGTCTTACCTGGGCATGGGAGTCTTACCTGGGCTTGGGGGGTCTCAGAGGGTTGTACCGAGATTTTGTTTTTCTAATTTAATGTAATATTTTTTTTTCTCACCTGGCATAAGAGTGTTGCAGTGTGTCTTTAGTTGTTAGGTCAGAGAGAGAGAGAGAGAGAGAGAGAGCTAGAGAGAGGGAGAGAGACAGAGAGAGAGAGAGAGAGAGAGAGAGAGAGAGAGAGAGACGTAGCTTATTTAAATGTGCGTGTGTGTGTTTTCAGTGAAGGCAGTAGAACAACTTTTACTACACTGTGTTATACTGGTCCACCTTGTGTTGTAAGAGAAACACCGACAGGCATCCACACCGACAGGCATCCACACCGACAGGCATCCACACCGACAGACAGACATACCCGGTACATATTTATTCCTGTGTGCTTATGAACTTCATCACCAAATCCATTTTGCGATATTAACTGGTAATCAACAAATTAAATAATTCTAAACAAACGCGCGAAAATCAATTATATGAATAAATTACGAGGAATTAACATTCAGTTTCAGTATTTACCTAAATGCAATTATAGTTTTACGACGTTGATTATTCACGATGAATTAATAAATTATGTAAAGGATTATGTATAAATGAATTGTGCTGTTTTTTAGGTGAGGCTTAAACAGACAAACACCATTCAACTTTTTTAATTATAAGCAGTTTAACTCGCTAGATCACACTGCTACATAATTCAACTGCTCATGTGTCTACCCCCTGTGCTGTGCTTGTGTTATTAATGGTGTTTGTATGTTCCTTTTGACCTTCTCTTTGGTGTCACTCGGAAGGGGGCTGCAGGATATTGTTCTGTCAGTCTCTTTGTGTCTGTGTGGACGGCTTTCAGTGCGTTTGTTTATCAGTCTCTCTCTTTGTTGGTGTGTGTGTGTGTGTGTGTGTGTGTGTGTGTGTGTGTGTGTGTGTGTGTGTTTTAACCATAAATACCTTTTTCTTTTTCATATTTTTTACGGGGATTAGCCCACCAGGGCACAGGTCACTGACTCACATCGGGGCCTGGGGGGCGAAAATGTAATAATAATAATAATAATTAGTTCATAGTTAATAAAACGTATAATAAAAAAATAATAATAATAATAACACTACTACTACTACTACTACTACTACTACTACTACTAATAATAATAATAATAACACTACTACTACTACTACTAATAATAATAATAATATTAAAGAACCATAAAGAAATACAAAAATGAAAAAAGATCAAAAGTGAGAAACAATATATGAATGTTGTGTTGTCATAGTAAGAGAAACAATTGAGACCCTGCAATTGTGTGTAAATGAGGCAGAAAGTCAGATCAGTAACCTGGGACTTGGTCACTTATGGCAGCAGGGTCTACCATTAGGCAACACATTATGCTTCCAATATCTTCCCAGGCCGTAGTACCTCCCTGTTTGATTAGCTGCCTAATACCTACTACCTATATACAAAAACACAAAATTAACCTTTGAGTGAAACCTCCCTATAACGGACTTCTCTCCATATAATCCGTTAAATGGAGGTTTCACATCTAATAAGGTCCTCGATTTAACAGACTTTCATCTCTATATAATCCCTTAAAGAGAAGTTTCACTATATTTTTACGAAGATCTAACCTACACACCACCGTCCAATACTGTAGCCTTACATAATAGAGACGAGTTCAGTCAGACACCGGATCGACTATTGTAATTATTCACACCGGTAAATTATAACACATACGATCCATTACTGTACAAGGGAACTGAACTGGTTATATTTTAATGGTTTTACAAAGCTCCGGTAATTATGGTCGTAGTTGTTATTCTGTGTGTTGGTAATAACTGCCGTGGTTATTTCCTCACATGAAACAAAAAACTTGTTTTTTTCCTATGGTGGATATAAGACTTATGACGCACCCTGTACAACTTTCCTAAGGTGGGTACAAGACTTATGACGCACCCTGTACAACTTTCCTAAGGTGGGTACAAGACTTATGACGCACCCTGTACAACTTTCCTAAGGTGGGTACAAGACTTATGACGCACCCTGTACAACTTTCCTAAGGTGGATATAAGACTTATGACGCACCCTGTACAACTTTCCTAAGGTGGGTACAAGACTTATGACGCACCCTGTACAACTTTCCTGAGGTGGGTACAAGACTTATGACGCACCCTGTACAACTTTCCTGAGGTGGGTACAAGACTTATGACGCACCCTGTACAACTTTCCTGGGGTGGGTACAAGACTTATGACGCACCTTGTACAACTTTCCTAAGGTGGGTACAAGACTTATGACGCACCCTGTACAACTTTCCTAAGGTGGGTACAAGACTTATTACGCACCCTGTACAACTTTCCTAAGGTGGGTACAAGACTTATGACGCACCCTGTACAACTTTCCTAAGGTAGGTACAAGACTTATGACGCACCCTGTACAACTTTCCTGGGGTGGGTACAAGACTTATGACGCACCCTGTACAACTTTCCTAAGGTGGGTACAAGACTTATGACGCACCCTGTACAACTTTCCTAAGGTGGGTACAAGACTTATGACGCACCCTGTACAACTTTCCTGAGGTGGGTACAAGACTTATGACGCACCCTGTACACCTATTCACAGTGTTGGCGCCTTTTGTCTTTGTCTTTTAACCTCAAGCACTTCAGGATTTTTTTTTTAGCTCTTCCTATTTTCGGTGCGAGATGAAGGTTAAGCCAAGGTGAGCTAATTAATTTAATCCAAAGAGTCAAGCATGAATAGAAAATAAAGATGAAAAGGTGAATGATCATGGACTTCGTCTCGGTACTCGGAGAAATGTCAAGGAAAATGTGTAGTGTGGTTAATGTTTGATGTGGTTAATGTTTGATGTGGTTAATGTTTGATGTGGTTAATGTGTAGTGTGGTTAATGTTTGATGTGGTTAATGTGTAGTGTGGTTAATGTGTGGTGTGGTTAATGTGTAGTGTGGTTAATGTTTGATGTGGTTAATGTTTGATGTGGTTAATGTGTAGTGTGGTTAATGTTTGATGTGGTTAATGTGTAGTGTGGTTAATGTGTGGTGTGGTTAATGTGTAGTGTGGTTAATGTTTGATGTGGTTAATGTTTGATGTGGTTAATGTGTAGTGTGGTTAATGTGTGGTGTGGTTAATGTGCAGTGTGGTTAATGTTTGATGTGGTTAATGTGTACTGTGATTAATGTGTGGTGTGGTTAATATGTACTGTGGTTAATGTGTGGTGTGGTTAATGTTTGGTGTGGTTAATGTGTAGTGTGGTTAATGTTTGATGTGGTTAATGTGTGGTGTGGTTAATGTTTGATGTGGTTAATGTTTGGTGTAGTTAATGTTTGATATGGTTAATGTTTGGTGTGGTTAATGTTTGATGTGTGTAATGTGATTAATGTTAGTTTGGTTAATGTTTAGTGTGGTTAATGTGTGGTGTGGTTAATGTGTGGTGTAGTCAGTGTGTAGTGTGGTTAATGTTAGTGTGGTTAATGTGTAGTACGGTTAATGTGTAATGTGATTAATGTTAGTTTGGTTAATGTGCGTTGTGTGGTTAATGTGTGTAGTGTGGTCAATGTTATTGATGTGGTTAATGTGTAATGAGGTAAAAAAGTGGTGGAATTAACGAGAATGTCTACGTCAATAAGCCACCCTCGACTCCCCAGTGACCTTTGACCCGTGAAAATATGGTAAAGATCGGGTCATAACTACGGACGTTAGCCAGATTACGATAAAATTTCCGTGGTTTTCCGTACGTCAGGTGGGCATGGAGGTAAATAACTAACTCACTAACTCGAGAAAACGTAGGTAGGCATAAATAAATAACTAAATAAAGCAGACACGCTAATTTCCAAAAGTCTGAGTACAACTTTTATATATATTGGAAAATGTAGGGGTAGGGCATAAAAGGGGACGAATATAAGTGGTTATTTGGCTTTTGCTGGTGCTGACCGACCTACTCCGATAACGATGTCGCCCCCTTTTTTTTCATTTCCCGTTTTTTGTCATACCATTAATAACAGGAACACAGATATGTAAACAACAGTATTTGGGGTCACTAGGTATGGAGGGTAGTTGCATTTGCTATGTTGGGTTTTTTAGTGTGTTTTGGTTTAGTATTTGCTTATTTTATTTTTTTTGCGTTGAAATTCAGATTAATTTATTAGTCTTGTTTCATGTATTTTTGTTTCTTACTGAAAATACTTCTAGTGCTTAACTGTATTGTTTGATGTTGAACACCAGGGATAAAGATTTCCTTCCCAATTAGACTGGTTCTGTTCTTTTTCATACATATATTCATACAAATATACATACAGGTGTATGCGCACCGGCGCACTCACACACAGGTGCACACACATACAGAGGCATACAAATATTTACACCCACAGGCGCGCCAAAGTATGCAAACCTAGACCAGAAAAAATATGAAAATATTGGATGAATGTAGAGGAATATTAAACTATACAACATAAATAAAAATAAGACTTTTTCTGGATGGTTCAAAACTCGTTTGGAGAGAGTTGGTAGTTTTATATATATATATATATATATGTGTGTGTGTGTGTGTGGGGAGTGGGCATTGAGGGATGCTACAATTGCTACAGGGTACCATTGGCCTGTGATGTATTTGTTTCCCTTTTTTCCCAGAATAGTAAAATATTATTTCTTATTGTTGATACAGACGAAGAACAACAGAAATAAATTCGTCTTACTAAACGTAGATCATGGTGACAAGTGCTCACACGTCGAGGGGCGGCAGGAGCTTGTTTACAAACAGCGGCTGTGAAACCTTGTCACGAAAACCATTTATGAAAGACCACTCAAACCAAATTAATCAAACTTGATTAATTTCAACTCATCTAGTCTAACTAACTGAAGAATAAGTTAAGATTAATAAATTAGGTTACACTTTGTTGAATTAAATCGGTTTATAATCAACTTTTAACAAAATGATTTAGTGTCGAAGTCTCACAATTTCGCAAGTGTCAAAAAATGGGTCGATGCTTCTACCGAGCTGACGTGCTTATTTAATATCATTCTGAGTACTGTGTAAATCTATTTTTCTTTCTGATATTCGTCACCCTTTGCATTAAAATATACTAAACAACATTTCTATATTAAAAAGTACAGAATAACACCAACATATCACAATATATATATAGTTTCACACCATCATAAATTTATTTTCCGCAACATTCGAAAAAAAAATGAAAGAAAAAGATCACATCTCTGGTTTTAGTTGCTGCTGCTCAGTCAATATTAAACAAATTTAGAGTCGGTGTTCGCGTGGGGAGGCTGATGGGAATGCGTCCCAGGGGAGGGAGGCGGAGCTGGCATTATGATGTAGGCGAGAGGGATTCACGAACGCGGAGTATTTTCCAGTAGGTGTTGATGGGAAAGGTGGGGTTGAGTTAGGGTGAGATGGTGTTTTTTGTTTTTTTCTGTATTTCTCTCTCTTTTTGTTTGAGGTTTTGTTTATATGTGTGTGGGGCTGTTTTTTTTTTTGTCTGTCTTTTAAGTCTGTCTGTCTGTTTGTGTTTTTCTGCTTGTTTATACGTTTACACACACATATAGGTCCATGTAACAAGACGTAAGCTTCTCCTCACACACTATAAACTCACCTCAAGGATAAACAAAAGATATGCATTTTTTTTTTTTTTTGCAGGGGGATAAAGGACACAAAAACCGTGGAAAAACAACAGTAATAATAACATAAAGAATAACAACAACTTACTTGGCAATACCTGTCAATGAAGGTGTTGGTACTGAATGAGAGAGAGAGAGAGAATTGTTGTGCTGTAATGTATGTGAGGGAGGCAAGAACAAATACCTCTCTCTCTCTCTCTCTCTCTCTCTCTCTCTCTCTCTCACGCACCGCAGCAGGTATTGTCTTACGTACAGACCGTAGAATGAAAACACAGTGGATAATCGCCACACACACACACACACACACACACAGAGGGATGTGACCATTTTTGAACGCTCGTCGGAACTGCTACAAAATTACGCGTTCATTACTAATTCAAGCGAACCCGAGAATTTTATTTTGGATTCAATTACTAACCCGAATACGTAATTTCAAATTTGATTATAATTTTTTTTTCCCATCCGTTTCGTAAAAGTGTATGTGTGTGTGTATGTGGCTGTTTGTTCTGGCTTATAATAATCCAGTTTGTATTACCATTGCTCGTTAAATTGGAAATGAATCTTACATGAAGGTGTGAATTAAACGAGAGAGTTTCCTTTTAAAGCTCGTGGTCTCTCTGCTGAATAGGACAAGCTTTGGGTAGTGGTTAAATGATCATAACCAGGTGATTATGATAACATGAACCAAATAATAACATTTTAAGTAATACTGATACGTCAAAGATATTAATTCAGTTTTTTTTTTATATAAATTATAAAATCAAACACAAAAGTTAATGAAAAAATTATCATCTTGGCAGGTAAGAGACTGAGGCAATATTGTAGACACACCTGACAGGTAGAAATAATTAACTCTGAAATGTTTCACGACAGGTGTAAGGCTACATTAATTACCTATGATATATTTTATTGTTTAATTCCTCGGTGACCTTACGGGGTATAAAGTAATTAAGAGGAAGAAAAAAAATACACCCGTGACAACAATATAAACAACTGTAGACTAAAAATACAAGTGGATAATCTACACACACACACACACACACACACACACACACACACACACACACACACACACACTTACTTTTTATACTTAAACTTTCCTGCAATTTGTTATAGAACTTTTTAATCGATATTAGGAAAAGGACCGGAGATAATACTGATGCTACATAGAAGTGGTGTCTAATGATGATCTGATAATGGTGTTAATTGATAGTGATGATAATTGATAATGATGATAATTGATAATGATGGTAATTTATAATGATAATTGATAATGATTGATGATGATTTGATAATTATAATTGATAATAATGATTTTATGGTAATCGATTATAATGATAATTTGGTAATGATAATTGACAATGACATATGAAGATGGTACCTAATAATAATAATGATGATAACTAACAATGGTAATACTAATAATAATCTAAACTTCTATTCCTCATATCTTGTAATAATTGTTGATGGACTAACGTAATTACTAACCTAGGTTAAGCCTTAAACACCTAATGTAATATAACTCAGTTAATTATAGCTTCTTAAGGCTATAATAATAATAATAATAACAAGAATAATAATAATAATAATAATAATAAAATATAATAATAATAATAATAATAATAATAAAATAAAATAATAATAATAATAATAATAATAATAAAATATAATATTAATAATAATAATATATAATAATAATAATAATAATAATAATAATAATAATAAAATATAATAATATTAATAATAATAATATATAATAATAATAATAATACAGTAATAATAATAATAATAATAATAATACAGTAATAATAATAATGATAATAATAATAATAATAATAATAATAAAAATAATACCGTAACAATAATAATAATAAAATAATACAGTAACAATAATAATAATAATAATAATAATAATAATAATAATAATAATAATAACAACATCTTTCCACTTCAAACGACAATACCCAATAAGATTATTTTTATTTCACACTTTTCAAAGAACTGGTTTATCAGAGTGAAGGTTTTCTAGCAGCCAATTTATTTTTTGTTTCGTTTAGTTGAGTGTAATAAAAGTTGTGTGTGCGGGGGGGCGAGGGAGGGGGAGTAGGCTGGCATAGGGAGGTCACGTATCTGAGATTTCCGATACCGAAGGTCTTTACGAGGGGACGGTGGTGGTAGGGGTGGTAGTAATGGTGGTAGTGTGGTGGTGGGGTGATGGTGGTGGTGTTGTGGGGGTTGGGAATGGTGGTAGGGGCGGGGGCTTTGGAGTGGTGGTGATGTGGGTGGTGGTAGACTCTTAATTAATAACTACACTTATACGAATACAAACAATAAATAAATAAAATAAAGTAAAACTAAAAAAATAAAACATTAAAATTCGACAACAGGAAACAAAAATAAAATAATTCTAAGATAAAAGAAACATTTTGTGATTTAGATACTGGTTCGGTCACCTTGTTGAATACATGTGGTGGTGAAACAAGGCACTAACTTCTTTATTTTAACCTGGCCTAGGCAACACAACATCCAAACTTCCAATATTACTAAACTGGTACAATTTATTCATCAACACACCTCAGTATTTAGTTGAGTGTTGTGTTCCAATATTATATTTTTTTTTAATGCGGTCGTGAATCGTGATTAAAATTTGTTGAGCTTTTGTAGGAATTATTATTCATTCATGTTGGATATTTAGTTGTGTAGGAGTTATTATTATTATTATTATTATTATTATTATTATTATTATTATTATTATTATTATTATTATTATTATGTCCACAGAATCAGCATTAATATTACAGATCTTCTTAAGTATAAACAATTAAAACAAAAATCATTCCATCTCTCACATAGACTAACGAAAAACCTTATATATTTGTTTTAATATTTCACGAGAGGAATATATGTGGCCATGAACATAACTGTGTTTATATTATTTAATCCCCTGAAGTAAAAACAACAATGCAACACACAAATTACTTTTCTATCTTGATATATATTTTGTCTTTTAGCATTAATGAAAATATCATAAAAAAATATTAATTATTAACAATGCTAATGGACACTGTATTAAAATTGTATTAAATTCTTGGTATAAAATATCTTAAATGACGATACAGTACAATACAGTACAGTAACATATTAGGAGTTATATTACACGAAGGATTCTCAGAGTATGATTCTTAAGGACACACTCTAATTTGCTTCTTATTTACTAAACCAATATATTAATTAACCGTGATTAATAAGAGGTTATACTGTATATTTTTACTCTCATAATTCAGGGGTCAGGTAAGGTGGGTGTACTTTAAGTGTATTGGTTGAGCTGAGAGAGTTTTGGTGGTAGTAAGTTGCTTGTGCCTACGTGATGTGGTGTATGGTGTGTGTGTGTGTGTGTTGATCTTAATGTGATAGAATATACTGTACTTGTTGATTTGCATATGGTTATACATGGTTTTAGTAAATAGAAGGTAAGCGATTGAATGAATGAGGTATATTTCCTGGTCTAAAGAATCAATGCCACATTTTACATACAGATTCTCGCACAACAATACCACCACAACAACGCCACATTAATACCACAACAGCATCACAAAAACACTACCACACCACCACAAAAACACTACCATAACACCACCACAGCAACACCACACCACCGCAGCAATACCACAACACCACCAATACCACAACACCACCACATCAACACCACACCACCACTACCTATAACACTATTACTAGATACACCCTACCTGCTGGGGAGTAAGCCTGTAGTGGCGAGAGCACCAGCAGGCATGGTGTCTGGCCCGGGAGAAGGTTGACAACTCAAACTTATTTATCGGAAAATTTCACGATTTACACAACAAAGGAAATTCTTCTTCTTTTTTTATGCCCGAGAAAACAGAGACACGATCAATCTTGGCTGAGTGGATACCTCGCTTACCTTCTGTTCTACGGTTTATCTTTAGTTAGGGAAATGAAGATGGTTGCGTTGAGTGTTGGTAAATTTGTCCCCTTGTGTTATATCTGCATTGCCGGGAAGCCTTCGGGACATATTTTCATTCATTATTAATAGTTTTATTTTTTATAGGCGGGAAATATTTCAACATGTATATTTTGGGGAGTTAATATTTTTTTTTTACCTCTATTCATTCGTATATACCGTCAGGGTGATGTTAACTCCACCGTAACTAAACACGAACCATGGCAGCTACTTAACGGGAAAATCTCAACATGCGAATCTCTGGTGGAATTTCTGATACTCTGTCTATTTGTCTCGATTCATTAATATTCAGCATCACGGTGGGGCTCAGACCAGAAATTCAGTCAACCGTAACTAGATAGGTAATCGTATATCTGCTAAGGGGAAAATTCCATAACATGTGAGTCTCTTGTGTATATGTGATCAGGCTGGGTTAGAAATGGTCTTTGTCGTAAGTGTATTTCATCTATCGTGTCTAATTTATGTAAAATATATCGTAAGTTGTAAATCTTTGAGAATCTGGCCTTTAATGTTTAGTAAACCTAACCTAACCTAACCTAAACATCTCGGTGTTTTGATTATAAATGGTCTGTATCGCAAGTAAATTCTCTCTTCTATAGCTACTTATTGGAAAAAAAATCTTAACTTGGGAATCCTTGAGAATATGACCTCTAGCTTATACTAATCTAGCCATCACGGTGTAGAGCCAGGCTGAGTTAGAAATAGTCTCCACCGTGAATGACTCCTCTCTCTCTCTCTCTCTCTCTCTCTCTCTCTCTCTCTCTCTCTCTCTCTCTCTCTCTCTCTCTCTCAGTTACTACTTAAGCGAAAATATCTTAAGGTGTGGTGGATCTTTGAGACTGTGTGTGGTGGTGTATACTCGTGTGAGCTCATCAATATTCAGTATCACGAGGTTGAGGAAGAAGATGGTGGTGGTAGGGGGGGGGTTGGGGGTAGTTAGGAGGGAGGGGGGGGGAAGGGGAGGGGTGGCAAGAGACGGTGACGGGGAGGGGGGAGGAGGTGGGTAGGGGAGGAAGGGAGGGGTGGCAAGAGACGGTGACGGGGAGGGGGGAGGAGGTGGGTAGGGGGGGGAAGGGAGGGGTGGCAAGAGACGGTGACGGGGAGGGGGGAGGAGGTGGGTAGGGGGGAAGGGAGGGGTGGCAAGAGACGGTGACGGGGAGGGGGAGGAGGTGGATAGGGGGGGGGGAGGGGAGGGGTGGCAAGAGACGGTGACGGGGAGGGGGGAGGAGGTGGGTAGGGGGGGAGGGGAGGGGTGGCAAGAGACGGTGACGGGGAGGGGGGCGGAGGTGGGTAGGGGGGGAGGGGTGGCAAGAGACGGTGACAGGGAGGGGGGGTAGGAGGTGGGTGACGGTGCTAAGGGAGACGACAGGAGACAGAATATTCCAGGCGAGGTTCAAGATGGTGGGGATACTTATGCAAACGAGCTAAGCGATAATTAATCACGTTGGCAGATATGCTAAATTATATGATTATCGTTTGATGCTTAAGAAATCCGAGAAGGGGGGGGGGGGGAGATAATGATTTATTTTTTTATTTTTTTGTCTTTCTTGAGTTGGTGTTTAGAGTTGTGATGACCCGATAGCAAGTTACCTGATATTAATGTTTTTTTCGAGGTCGTGTTTAACTCCTTCGCTATTGGGGTACACAATTTTATTCGACTTAGAGTAAAACCCGTACACAAGGAGCTAGCAGACTACATTCATTAATATATACATCATTTATTATCTCATTTAAACCGCGTAAACTTTAAGAATATTTACTGTATATTGTTTACTTGTGTACATTAGCACCCCCCCCCCCCCCCCCCCGCGGTAACATGACAGCTTGTAAACACCGGGAACAACTACCACCACCACGATCAATACCACACGCCAGACCCACATACCACAGGAGGATACAATACAACTACACAATTTGACCGTGTACCTGTCATTTTCTCCCGACCACAATTTATGGGCCATTTTCCTTGAAACATTTGGTCATTTACTGTTCAAATACAGAGCTAATTGTCGAAGTTGTGTTTATAAATGTTGTCCGCCTGTACCCTTAGTTCTTACCTGTCTCATACACGACTTACAGGTATACAGGTGTAAACACACGCCAGCTGGGTCTTGTATACACATGTACACGGCTTAAAACACACATAAAAAATTACACCCACCCCCACCCCTCAAGCACTGCCACCTACTCAACTGTTCGTGCTGTGTGTGTGTGTGTGTGGCTTCTGTTTAATGCGGTGCTCTCCAAGTTGTTTGTTGATGATGTTTCATTTCCATTTTATGTGTTAAGTTCTTTACTGTGTGTGTGTGTGTGTGTGTGTGTGTGTGTGTGTGTGTGTGCCTGTGTGTGTGTGTGTGTGTGTGTGTGTGAGCGTGTGTGCCTGTGTGTGTGTGTGTGTGCCTGTGCCTGTGTGTGTGTGTGTGTGTGTGTGTGTGTGTGTGTGCAGGGAAACATAAGAGATATACAAGGGTGGCAAAAGAGGGATTCAGGGGTGGCATGTGAGAGATTTAGGGGTGGCATAAGGAACAAACAGGGAGGGCTGTGACGCGACCAACAGACCGGCAAATGGGATCTTACCCGCCATCATCACGACCTTCCCGATATTCTACACGAGTTTACCCGAGAGTGAAAAAAAGAAAGAAAATGGAACGAGGAATGGAAGGTTGACTTATGTTATTGTGTTTTCTTATTGGAGGGGGACTTTTATATTATCACAAGGACTGTATGTATGTATTTAGTGTTATCCATATACAGTTTTATATGACAGTTTCTTAGGGGAAAGTTTGTTGACTCTATATATATGAAGATTGTGAGGAGGTTAGAGGTGTGAAACTAAGGAGGAAATGGAACACATGAAGATTAGCCCCTTAGTTTTTTTCTTCTGGTTAAACACTCTAATGTGACTTAGCTCAGGTAAATTGACTTTAATCCTCAATGATTTCTTATTATCATGGCGGCAGTCTTAAAAAAAATACTACTACTACACAAGTTTATTTAACAGGCTTGATAAATCACTTTTTAATATTGGTTTATGTTTTCCAGGTTGAAACATCAGTGGAGGGTAAGTACAAACTTTCCGTTTTAGAGGTATAGGGCATCAGTATATTAGGGTGCAGTTTTGAAATAAGCACATTGAGTTACAAATAGTTCCAGGGGTAGAAAATTCAATAATACAGAATTAAAATTAATTTCAAATAACATTAATGAAATGAGAATATTTACTGTTATCATTCATAATTTTAAAAGATGGGATTAGATTTTAAATATCGAGCCTTGTCTTATCCGGGAGCATATTTTATTTAAATTTTTTTATTGCATGCATAATACTAACAATGCTGACCGTTCAGTACTGGAAACCTCGCGGTGGTAATGTCAGGTGCTGAGATAAGTCAAGGCTTGTAGCTGTGTTAGATTTAAAGTTAGGTTAGGTTAGGTTATGTCTAGGTTTATTAAAAGTATAAATAACACTTAGAACTTCATTTATAGTTACTGTAGTGTTTGTTTTTCAGATGAGGTAAGGTTCATGTCACAGATGTCACAGATGAAGTACATATTTATTTATTTCTGTTCACATATGTTAAGTTAAAATCTGTCTCTTTTCAGTTCAACACAAATGCAATTCTGTTTAAGTCTAGATAAAATATATATGTACTTCATCATACAAACTTTCTTTTCAGATGAAGATAGTGTATATATTTGTATTATTTTTTTATGTTTAATTGAAATGTAAAGTGTCTTTCAAATTAAGGTAAGAGTTATGAATTTATTTCAGTACAAGATATGTTGATTTTTTTTTCAGATGATAATATATATGTAACTTTGTATTGTTTATTTCACCGTGTATTAAGGTTGAATTTATCTGAGTCTTGATTTAACTCCCATTTTTGCTTCCTAATGAAAATATTACTGGTACTGTACTGTCGTTTTTGTATTTGTTTTTCTCGAGAAGCTCACGTAACACAACTTAAGAAGCGAAATATATTAGTGAGGAATTTGTTTATATGTTTGTCAGGAATTAAGTCGATTCAGGTAGAGTCTTTGGGTAGTTTTCTGGATGTAATTTTTCAATGTTATCTTTGGATGCAATTTTTGTGGTGTTATATTTGGGAGGTTACTGTTATTTTTTTGTTTACAATTTCTTCTGATTTTTTTTAATACCTTTATATGTATTTTTTCTAATTTTTCGATGTTATTTGGGGATATTTTCTGCTATCTGTATATACTTTTTGGGGGTATGACATTTTTACATCCTAATTACATGGATACTATTTTCGTGCTTGATTTGGTATATTCTTAACATGGTTGAATCTTCGGTTACGAGTACAATATATTCACTTTACGAATTTTTTTTGAGAATCCGGACCCGGGAATATATGTTGAAAATAATGATAGCCCTCGCTTCGGATATTTTATGAAATTGAATTCCCTCGACGTTTGTCATATATATGGAGCTTTAAAATCACTTTACTGCGACCCTTTTGAAGTTGATATTAAGGGGTCAGAGTCACCAAGAATCGTTCAGTTCTTTCTTTTACCCTCGGGATAACAAAACACATAGTGGGTTTATGGCAAGTTAAGTGAACACGTGTATTTAGGATAGCGAGAGTGAACACGTATAGTTAGTTACGGTAAAGTTAGTGAACGCCTCTAGACACGATGGGGTAAATGAACGCGAATCGTGTTTTAATGGCCTTCATTTTATCGTAATTTAAACAAGTAAAAGGCCTCGTCAAGATAGTAGCATCAACAGGAAGAACCATCGTACATCAGAACGACCGACCTCCACTCCACAACTCTAGATCAATAACAGGTTAGGAGTTTCTAATTAATTGTACAGTACATGATATATTGAAATACATCCATTACCTCTATTGTAATCCCCATTGTCCGTAATAATACCACTTTTTTCTAACCCTGGATCAGGCCATAGTAACTCCCGGTGAAGCTACGTAGCCACAAACCACAGCTTCCTGATGCCGATATTGAACAGTGGATGGGTTAATTATGCAGCCGAACCGAGTGCCTTCTGGGATCAGGTAACTCACTCTCTCTCTGTAACTCTCTCTCTCTCTCTCTCTCTCTCTCTCTCTCTCTCTCTCTCTCTCTCTCTCTCTCTCTCTCTCTCTCTCTCTCTGTTGACATATTTTTCCACGTATCAATAAAAATTAAATAAATCTATCAAAGGATCATGAAGTCTTGACAGTGTATTTAATATTATTATTTTTGTTTATAGATCTGCAGCGAAGTCATGTATGGAGGAAGACTGACAGATATGTGCGCGTGGATTCTCAAAGGTTCGTATATTAATGTTTTTCTTTGTAAGTGTAGATGTAGGAACACTTTTGATTGACTGGTAAAATCTAAAGCTTAGGAATAACGTCTGATATGGATGGCGTCAATAATCTTTTCTGGCGATGGAAATATCTCCCCCTTTAGCGGTGGAAATATCTCTCCTCTTAGCGATGGGAATAACACCCTCTTAGCGATGGAAATATCTCCCCCTTAGCGATGAAAGTTACACCCCCAGCGATGGAAATATCTCCCCCTTAGCAGTGGAAATAACATTCCCTTAGCGATGGAAATAACACCCTTTTAGCAATGCAAATATCTCCCCCTTACCGATGGAAATAACCCCCCTTAGTGATGGAAATATCTCCCCTGTAGCGATGGGAAATAGACCGTGCATTGAGAGACCTAAGAGTATAGGGGTAGCGTGTCTTCAGCTCTGCAATCCAGCATCCCTTTGATTAGTGAACCTCAACCCAACCAGCGGAAAATATATCTGAACAACCCTCCCTCCCTCCCTTCCTTCCTCCTTCCCTCCTCTCTCTCCTCCTCCTCTTCCTCCTGTCACCCTCCCTCCTTCCCTTCCATCCTCCTTCTCTTTTTTCTCTCTCTCGTTCCCTTCCCTCTTTCCCGCTTCCCTCTCTCCCTCCCGATGACGGTGTCCTTTGGGAGTGTGTGTGTGTGTGTGTGTGTGTGTGAGAGAGAGAGAGAGAGAGAAGGAGAGGGAGAGTGAAGTGGAAGAGTAGTGAAAGTTAAAGTGAGAGGGATGATGATAGAGAGTGAGGGAGAGGGGAGTTCGCTTGAGTGTGTATCTGAGGGGGGGGGGAGTGGAGTGGGAGAGTTGTGAGTGTTAAAGAATGAGGGATGATGATAGAGAAAGAGAGGGAGAGAGAGAGAGAGAGAGAGAGAGAGAGAGAGAGAGGATGTATATAGCCAGGTATAAATAGAGCTACATAGATATTAAGAGAAATATATAGAAGTAAGACAGACGAATCTATTAAAGGCATTTGGTTCAGTGGCATCCTGCGGAAGTTAGTTTTGAATGCATGTATTCAGCTGATCGACCCAGACCATCCTGTCACATGGGAGATCTGAACCAATGTCTACCTCCAAAAATAAACAAAAGGGATTCGGAATAACATTTGGTTTTTGTTATTATTTTATTTTATTTTTTTGGGGGGGACCTAAGGAATTGTCATGATGGGCAGTAAAACCAATAGTGATTCGTATGGTATATTTTTTTTTCCTGTAAGATTCATATGTTTCAGGTTATTCAAAGATTCGTATGTTTAGTTTCTTCCAAAAATCGTACATCAAGATTGTATGTGATAGAACGTATGAATCTCAGTGAATCTGTTGGGAGATGATTCTCTGAAGATCATAAACGCAAATCTCTTAAGAATCATGACGTTTAAAAATCCGAGAATCATAAAGTGAAAATCTTTATTCGTATTAATATCTCTAAATCTATATGGACGTACGAATCTTTTGAGAGTCAGGGAAGACGTACGAATCTTTTGAGAGTCAGGGAAGACGTACGAATCTTTTGAAGGTCGGGGAAGATCTACGAATCATGGAAGAAGCTGACGTTGAATTTATAGAGAATCTTAGCCAGGATAGGAGGAAGGTGTAAGACAATATCCCAGGATGATGGATGCAAGACTCTTCAGCCATCATCATCGTCCTGGGGTAAAAACGAGGTAATTTACAACCATTGATAACAGTCGTAGTTCCAGGGATTTATTTATTATTTTTATACATAAGAAGGTGAAAGCCGTATCATAGTCGAGTTTGATTTACAGCTGATGATGTAAAATGTAAATGTAAATCATGGCCGAGGTAAATATGCATGTACAGTAGGTGAGATTTTTTTAAGTGGAAAAGGTCTATTTACTGCATCTAGCTATGTAAATAACTGTAAATTCTTCTTGTAAAACGATAGATATACTATTCATTCACTTCTGGAAACAAAATTCGTTTACACATGGAGATCCTATCCGTCAATGTCCAGCTAACAGTATAAATATTTTTTTACACGAGGAATCCGCCAACTCACTTACAGCTAACTATGTAAAGTAAGTGTAAATCATATCTAGAATTTCGAGACTCTTGCCCTTGTAAATCTTCATCTGTGTGTGTGTGTGTGTGTGTGTGTGTGTGTGTGTGTGTGTGTATTTATTGCATCATTCTGCCCCCTAAACCCCCCCACTGTAAAATACCTCAGTTTGATCAGCTGCAGGACCAGCTTTCATCAACTTTATGGAGCAAACTTGCGAAACGGCCAATACTTTGTGTGTGCAACGCCGGCCAGAACTGTTGCAGCTCTCCCTAAGGTCTCCACTCTATCCCTCTCTCTCTCTCTCTCACCCTTTCTTCCAATAGTGCAATTAAGTGAAAATACCTCGCCAAGTAGAACCAGAGAGAGTTGGTGTGTTGTTGGTACATAGTGTTGATGTTAGTTTCTGAAGGTTGGTAGCATATATGGTCGTGTTGTCGAGATGTTACATGTAAAGAACCACTTTTTTAGGGTTCATTTGAAGTTATAAGATTCTGTATATACTCATACATGCACACTTACATATATAAACAAACATACACATAAATACACTCTCTCTAAGACTCAGCCTCACCTATGAGTCTAACCCTCCCCCCCCTCCCACCCCAACACGGTAGACAAGGTGGACCACTCCTGCATAATACAGTATTGGAAACTGGTAATGTATGTAAACATTTTCGCCATTTGGAGATGTTTGGCGGGCGACCAGGTGGTGGTGGCGGTGGTGGAGACGACCGCTGGGGACTGTCACTGCTGCCAAGAGAAGTCACATTAGACTTTTTTATGAATTCCTTTTTTTTTTGGCTATTTAGTTATACAAGAGTTGAGAGTTGAATTTAAATAGCTGATACAATTGCGGTTGTTCATTTAGTTTGTGGTTTCTTGTATTTCTGGTTATTTATCTTGCAGTTAGTTATACGAAAGTTGAAGTTTATTTAATCGTTTATTCGTATACCCAACCCAATCCCACCCCACCCCACCCCACCCCACCCCACCCCACCCCACCCCACCCAACCCACCCCACCCCACCCAACCCAACCCCACCCCAACCCAACCCAACCCAACCCAACCCAACCCAGCCCAACCCCACCCCACCCCACCCCACCCAACTTAACCTAACCTACACTCATGATCACACTCACAAGGACAAGAGCACTAAGGGCCTCCTCATGACCCCCCAAACACTTCACCGCTGTAATATCCTCCTCCAAGAGCCCTGAGGACTCCAGGGGCACCGGGAGGCTTCAGGGTAATTTATGATCTCATCAGTTAAGAGAGAGGTAGTCTAGTACCCCTTTAACAAACTGTAGTACCTAGGTCCCGCCGCCACTGTACGGTCACAGCCCCTTCGTCTCCGTTTACAGGGTACACCCAGGCTACACAGGGTACATCCAGGCGAGATAGGGTACATCCAGGCTACGCAGGGTACATCCAGACTACACAGGGTACATCCAGACTACACAGTGTACACCCAGGCTACACCCAGGCTACACAGGGTACATCCAGGCGACATAGGGTACATCCAGGCTACGCAGGGTACATCCAGGCTACACAGGGTACATCCAGACTACACAGTGTACACCCAGGCTACACCCAGGCTACACAGGGTACATCCAGGCGACATAGGGTACATCCAGACTACACAGGGTACATCCAGGCTACACAGGGTACATCCAGGCTACGCAGGGTACATCCAGGCTACACAGGGTACATCCAGGCTACACAGGGTACACCCAGGCTACACAGGGTACACCCAGGCTACACAGGGTACACCCAGACTACACAGGGTACACCCAGACTACACAGGGTACGGTCACGCGGGAGATACAAAACCAAGAAAAGAGTAGATTCAGGAAATAACTAAACTCGTACAGGACAACAGTCTCCAAGAATATTTAGTTTCAAGACAACAAATTCCTCCACAACACAGAAACTTTAATGAAACAAGACGTAAAACCAGACATCAACATTCAAGACACAGTTACGCTATACCAGTGTCCCAAATTCCAGTCACCAGTGAACACTTCTACCAGCTAAATCGCATTCCAGCACACGGTACTTTCGTGGCAGTCGGTGGATATTTCCGACGACCTAACCTAACTTGACTTGACTTGACTTGACTTGACTTGACCTAACCTAACCCAAACTCCCAGGTAGCGTTAGCGTGTGTAATCATCAAGTGAAATATGCTGGGTGGGGGGGGGGGGGGCTAATCTTTACCTGATCGAAGAAAACATGACAAACATGAACAAAAAATATATACACTATATATCAAAGCTCCTCAATAAGACATATACGAGACTATATCTATATAGGAATGTGTATATAATTTACTCAAGGTGTCAGTGGAACAGGTAAGCCCAGGTAGGGTCACCCCCTACTCCTGTTCAATAAGCCTAACATCTCCATCTGAGAGACAACAGAGTCTTGGTTAATTCATGAGGCAGGTGTGATGTATTCGTGTTGGCCCTACCGTAGGTGAGACCCGTCGAGAATACTCAAGATTCCTCTCGGGTGTTCCTTAATTAAGTTGGTGTGTCGTGTTAGTGTGTTAGTGGAACCTAAGCTAACATATCGTATTCTAATCTAATTTTACCCAATCTTTCTTATTTTTCTCTTCCCTAACCTAACCTAACTTCGTCTAGCCTAACATGACCTAACCTATCCTAAGTTAACCTAACTTGATCTAACCTATCCTAACTTAACCTAACCTAACTGCACCTAACTTTAAAACGTAATGAAATATCGAATCATTCCTATAATATTTGCGAATAATGACTCAGACGAAGATTTAAGTGATCCAAGTAACATGAATCCACTTCGAAACACACATACTGAAACATCGATGACCCATTTTGATTCACTTATTAAAACCAAAGTCACGCATAAATCAACAGTGAATCACATACCTGAATAAGAAGTGAACCTCATCTCAGTATCGACACAAGTACTAAAACCGTCTTGTGAACCACCGCTTCTCAGACGAAAACGAAACGAAATTCAATTCTCCTGGGAAGACGACGAACCATGTTTCAATCAATCGCGAATCATTTCACAACAACGCCGCCACCAAACTCCCCACCCGCCATTGTCAACCAGAGCTCAATAGTCTCAAAAAATCGTACGCTAAAATTTCCCCCTGACTGCCAATAAAAAAAATCTTATTATGTAACTTACCCATGGAAACAAATCCGGATTATTAAAGGTTCGTCGGCAAAGATTTAACTTGTAATGTGAAAAGGAGTTTATCGTAAGAAAATATCTATCTTCCTTAAGCATGGGCACAAAATTTCTTTGAAGTCACCACAGAGATTATGGATTCTTAAGATGCGTATGATAATTTTTCACACAAATAGGAATACACACATCAAACTGACTCACTTAGGCATTGACGTAAGAGAGCTGACTCACTTAGGCATTGACACCAGAGAGCTGACTCACTTAGGCATTGACGCAAGAGAGATTCACATAAAATTGACTCAGGCATTAAATTTGACTCAATCACGCAACAACGCCAAAGAAACATTACATTGAGACTCGGCGTAACTAAATACACTCTTTTATCATGAGTTACAAGAGAAAATAAGGTAAATGACGCAAGAATTTTCGAGAATCGGAAGCCGGGCACAATCAGTGGTGCGCCAGGCGATCAAATAGTAGTTAGTGATGGCAGGGTCCAAGTTTCCCCTCCCCCCCCCGTCTCTCTCTCTCTCTCTCTCTCTCTCTCTCTCTCTCTCTCTCTGCAGTCGATTCTGAGATGAGGGGTTAGATAGATTAATATATATACATAGATAAAACGAAAACAACAATAGTGAGAGAAAAGAGAAAAGAAAACACAAAAAGAAAGAAAGAATTAAAGAAAGAAAGATAAAGAAAGAAAAAGACCCCAACAAAACGAGGAGACAAAAAAAAAGAATAATTGAGAATGGAAGAAAAAAGTCAATAAAAATAATAGAAAGATACAAAATAACAAGAAGTGAAAAGAAGAGATAAAAAGAAAAGAAGAAAAAAGCGAATGGACGGCAAAGAGACAAAGAAAGAAAGAAAGTATGAGAAGCAGAGAAAGAAATAAAAAAATAGATAAAAGAGGCAATAGGAAATGGAAGGAGAGAGTAAAAAGGAAACTGACAAAGAAGGAACGGCAGAGAGAGAGAGAGAGAGAGAGAGAGAGAGGTGGGGGAGGGGGTGGTGAGGGACAAGAGACGGATCAGGTCCCTTATACATTAGGGTGAATCCAGGTCTGGCTGAGTTGAAACTTTGTATATATATTTTTTTTTTCAAGAGGTGATTATAGGCATCTCCCCTCTTTTTCATTTCCTTTTCGTTATTTTGCTTCGCGTGGGTGATTATTTCCTCTCCCTCCCTATCATTTACCCTCGTTTATTCCCCCTCATCTACTTTCTACCCATTATCTTTCATCATGTTTTCTTTCCGTTCGTCTGTGTTATTATGGGGGAAGTGGTTCGTTCTTATTGTGATTTGTGATTTTTATTTTTGTGTGTGTTTTAGTGTTATTGTTCTTGTTATTGTTGTTTATATTGTTATTGTTTGTGGTGATTGTTTATTGATCTTGTTCTTCTTTTATTATTATTATTATTATTATTACAACTTCACAGATCATTTCTCACTATCATCATCACCATGCTCATCATCATCGTCATCATCATCATCATCATCATCGTCATCATCGTCATCATCATCACCATCATCGTCATCATCATCATCATCATCATCACCATCGTCATCATCATCGTCATCATCACCATCCTCATCATCATCATCGTCATCATCGTCACCATCGTCATCATCATCGTCATCATCATCATCATCACCATCATCGTCATCATCATCACCATCGTCACCATCATCGTCATCTTAAACACTACAGTTATTGCATCTCCTCAGTGTCTCCTCCACCACTCCTCCCTCTTTATTTAGGATCTGATTACTCTCCCCTCCCACACTCCCCTCCCCACTCCCCTCCCCACTCCCCTCCCCACTCCTTACCCTTACCAAACTTGATTATCTCCCTCTCCCTCTCCCTCTCCCTCTCCTTCCTCTTACCCTCTCTCCTACCCTCCCTTACTGTACAAATCTCTCTCTCCTTTCCACCCTTAAACTTTCCCTCCCTCTCTCCCTCTCTTTCCCATCTATATTCCTATCTCCCTCCCTCTTATTCCTTCTTCCTTCTTACCTCTCACTTTCCCTCCTCTACCTCCAAATTCACCTGAGTTCTTCAAGTGTTTACCTTCCTTTCTTTACGTCTCTCTCTCTCTCTCTCTCTCTCTCTCTCTCTCTCTCTCTCTCTCTCTCTCTCTCTCTCTCTCTCTCTCTCTCTCTCTCTCTCTCTCTCTCTCTCCCCTCCAATATCCCATCTCTCCGTATTCTCGATGATGTCAATTGCGTTAACTTTTCATTGTCGTCTTTCCAGTGGATAATAGTTTTACCCTCCCTCCCTCCCTCCCTCCCTCCCTCCCTCCCTCCCTCCCTTGCTCCCTCCTTTAGCTCCCTGGGGCGAGTTATCACAGTCACTCTGCAATCTCGATAGGGTGCCTAAGGGATAACGCTGAATCTAAAGTCACCCTTCAAAGATCTCCTGTAGCACCCCTCAAAAAGGACTCCACCCCCCCCCCCCAACACCCTAGTATCACCCCTCTTAAAGTCCTCAGCGTCCCAGTATTACCCCTCCAACCACTGCTAAATACACACTCCAGTTTTTTTCCTCCAAAGTTAATATCCGGCGTTAAGAGACACTCAGGGTTGGGGAGTAAGCAAGGCAATAAGACGATGGATGCTTTACTTAGCTGAAGAAACAACATCAAATTTTGTGTTTGTTGATGGGGTGTAGGGGAATTGTCCATCATACACACACACACACACACACACTCTCTCTCTCTCTCTCTCTCTCTCTCTCTCTCTCTCTCTCTCTCTCTCTCTCTCTCTCTCTCTCTCTCTCTCTCTCGTAGACTACAGGTGTGATTGAAAGACAGAGACAGAGATAAAGAAAGAAAGAGAGAGATATAGAACAATTAAGAGAAAGAGAGAGAGAGGTAGATCGACAGATATGCCTAGAGAGAGAGAGAGAGAGAGAGAGAGAGAGAGAGAGAGAGAGAGAGAGAGAGAGTGTGTGTGTACCCACCGATGTACCACGGATTACACGTTTGTTAAGAGGGTGGAAAATATCCTTACCTTTTACCATGAACTGAGTGTCTGTCGTGGAGGCAAAACATCTCCTCGTTGTCCTGTGGGTTTTCGTATTTCCAAGAATTTACTTCTTCACTAGGATGGGAATCACGGTGTGTTGGCGGAGGTGATATTCGCTAAATTAAAGTGTTCGTCAATACCAAACTTGGGAACAGACAGACAGACAGACAGAGAGACAGACAGAGAAAAAAAAGATTGAGAGAGAGAGGGGCAGATATAGGCGACAGAAAGAGAGACAGACGTTATGTTCTTTTTTTTCTGGCCTTAAAGTCGTATATTTCCAAAGGTTAACTGGAAAGCGATGATAGAAAATGCTGCGAGGTGGAAAGGACTAAAAATCGATACATGACAGTGAGAGACAATTCCGAACGCGGGAGGAAGAAAAGGATTCGGACGTGTTAGGTGTTGACATAGCGAAAATTTCAACACGTTGTACCGCGCCCGAGATCTTGTATTTCCAGGAGTTTAGTCCAGACCGAGGAATAGGTAAAATGGAAGAGGCGAAAAACTATGGAATTAGAGAGAGAGAGAGAGAGAGAGAGAGAGAGAGAGAGAGAGAGAGAGAGATGAATAACAAATCAGGATTAGGGAAGTTCCTGAATTTGTTAAGCTGTCAGTGAGAATTTTTTTTTAGTATATAGTAAAGCGTGTGAAACCGTGAGAATGGCGGACCAAAACATGAAGGGGAATTATAGAGGATTTAAAATAGTTGGGAAAATGGATGCATCAAAATACGAGGGATAACTAGATATAGAAGAAGATAAGAGACAGTTGGTAGGCAGAGGCTTTGTCGTAATCTCATGCTTGCAGAAGTGTTTGCAGGGTGTTAAAGGCGCATGATTATGGGTGTGTGAGCGAGCTGGCAGGACACAGGCCGAGCAGAGAATCGCTTTGAGAATCATTTAGCCCAACGCCCAGGGAACATGCAAAATATTCGCCCTCGCCTCTAGTGACATTCTTAATTTTGTCCTTTCTTTCTTTCTTTCTTTCAAAATTAAACATACTTTTTTTTTCATAGTAAATAATTAAGAAGATTATATCGTCTTGAAATAACTTGTTCTTTATCGCCCAGCAAACTTTCTAAGCTAACAAGATGTTGAGTTTCTACCTTCGACTTAAAACCAGATGTATTTTCTTCCTCTTAAATATTAGAAGAAATTGGATATATCACATCATTTTCTTCTTGTGAATATGGAGAAATTTTTGTTAATATATATATAAGATGTAATTAACTGCCAATAAAAAAAATCATAATCTTCTTTCACCTGGAGACAATATGGTCACCAGTTTCCTTCTCTTTTTTCTTTCTCCTTTTATTATTCCTCCTCTTTCTCTTGTTTCTTTATTGCCACCTCCTCCTTATTCTCTTTTCCTCCCCTTCCACCCCCTCCACTACCATCTCCTTATTCTCTCCCTCCTCCTTCACCAGCACCTTCTCCCCCCTCCGCCTCCTCCTCAGCTACCTCTTCTTCCTCCTCCACCACTACCACCTCCTCCTCCAGCTCTGGATGTAATCTGTCTCGGGAATCTGGGAAAAAGACCCAACTTAGCCCACCTCCAGCGACTTAATCACGAAAGTTTTCCCAAGTTACTAATCTTCTCTAGGAAATTTCTTGTTCACGGATACAGACTTGTGAGGGAATATTTTAATATTTTTTTGTTCTACAAGGAACTGACACCAGATACAAGCAGTGAACCGCGTTCTCAAAGGGAATAAAGTCCCAGAAACGTCCTCTCTCGATATAATACAGGCAGTGAACCGTTCTGTCAAAGGCTGAAGTGGTGCCAATTACAAGTAGTTGACAGCACGTCAAAGGCAATGCAGGCAATGAACCGAGCTGGAAAACGACACACACGCACGACTCAGGCAACACTGAACCAGACTCATTACTCGGGCAACTTTATACCATCGAGTCAAAATAGCTGAAACCTGGAAACACTAATAAAGAATGATAAGCATCTAGGGGACAGTAATTAAAAAGAGACTAATGATTGTTGTGGTTTTTAAGGTGTGTGTGTGTGTGTGTGTAATACTTAACCCTGTACACAAGAGCCGTACTGTCAACAAGGTAACATTTAAACGTAAACTCAAACATAACAGGAAGAAAGAGTTAGGGATCGAACCAATGTCTACCTGGACACCTGTCAGATGCAATAACCATACGACCACCACCACACACTTGATGCAAACACGGTCCATGTGGGATTGACCGCGGACACACAGGGATCGTGGGTATTATTGCATCAAGTACAGTACATTCTGAGCCACCCCGTTTGCTTTGATCCAGCTGGTAGTTTCAACATGTGGTAAGGTCAACATATGATTGGGTCAATATGTAGTAGGGTCAATATATGATTGGGTCAACATAGGGTAGAGTCAATATGTGGTCGAGTCAACATGGGGTGGAGTAAATAATAGATAAAGCCATACAGTATCCTCTCAGCAGTCGACACTAAATTGTTAATAGACAAACAACAAACATACCTTCAGATACACACGCACACGCACACACACACACACACACACACACACACACACACACACACACGGACAAACCCTTCCTCTCCCCCCTACAAGCACAAACGCATAAATAGACAGACACAGAGACAGAAGACCCTCCCTCTCCTCCCTCACACACACACACACACACACACACACACACACACACATGCACACGCAGCCATAAAGATAAAAAAAATAGACAAAAGCCAATCTTCAATTTCGCCGAGTAAAAACATCCGGCGCTGCTACACGTCACGATATGATTCATAAGGCCAATCACACGGCGACTGAACATGACTATTCGCACATCACTGGATCAATTAGCTGGGGCCCGCCTTCACCCACCCAGCCGAGAGCAGCAGAGGGGGGATCTAGTCTAGCGTGTCTGGTAGGTTGCATGGGAGGGAGAGAGGGAGGGATGAGCTGGGGTTAGACAGAGAGAAAGACAGAGAGAGAGAGAGGAAGTAATTAAGCATGAGGATGAAAGAGAGAGAGAGTAAGAGCATGACTGACAAGGGGTGGAACTCATTACCGGGTTGCTCCTCTCTACCTACACTGGAGGTTGTTTTATTTCAGCGAGTGAGTCCACAAAACTCTTCTTATTGATATTACTGTTGTAGGATCAGTTTCCCCATACGTGTGTTCGCTCTAACCATCGGTGCGCCAACAGGAGGAGCTCGTTCATCAGCTGACTGGCTCCCACTATCAGAGGTTTTATTGGCAATGTCGGTGAGTTAGTGGCGTTTTGTGTGGACCATCATCATCTAGGTAGTATCGGTGGTGTGAAGAACATTGCTAGAGGACGAGTGGGTTGAGGCTCGTCATAACGTTGTCAGGTGTGCTGGCTATGCCTCATGGATGTGGCCAGACAGAGAGGGACGAGAGGGCCGTGTTGCTGTGTGTTTCATTAAATCTGTACAGTATATGACCGACGTACAGTATTGTTATTATCGGCTGTGGTCATCAGGACACCATGTTCGTTAGACTTACCATAAATCTTGACTATTCGATGTTCGGTGTGTTGGAGGTTAACTACAGGTCTCTGGTGAGGTACGGACACAGTCTCTATACGTGCTGATTGAGGATAACTGCTGCCACGTCTTAATTGTTGGTAATCTCAGCCAGAACCTCACACAGACGGACCTGGATTAGCTTCTCGTGATATTTGATTTTGTTGACTTCTTTACCCACGTCACTCGTCTTTCCTTAACGCAGTGTGAGTACATAGAAAACATAAGATCTCATTCACCTCTCGTACCCGTCGGACCAAAAGACTCCTCATAAAACTTGATATTCCCGTAGCTCAAGTGGAAGAATCTACCCACACAACCAGTAGCATCTCCTTAAGACTCTTACACTTCGTTCCAACATTGCTAACAGGATGTGCAGACCTTATAACACCCTCTGATTCTTATGTTACTAAGGCTTTGTAAAACGACAGAAGTGATTCCAGTCCAAACAAGAAGAAGAAAAACCGAGCAAAAGTCAGCAACACCGCTGTTAAGATAATTACAGACAATGTTATCCCAGTAAGTTAAAAAGTTCTTTGTTGAAAGTCTGCCACACATGACAAGCAGTTTGGTGTTCGTAAAGGTTACTGCAGTCTACAGGATATCCCGCTGAGCCTCTCAGTTGTGTGGCACCAGACGCTTGATAATTCCCCCTCAGCTCTGTTGTTGCTCAGGATATTTCTGGCGCATTTGGCTGGTCTGGCACGATGGTCTCCTCCAAACATTGTCCATCAGTGATTCATACTGTATTTTACCTCTATGATGATTGTCTAAGTGTAACCATAAACGATGCAGACCGATAGTTGCCCAACTGTCTGTCTACTACTACGACCTTCTGAGCCTCCGATTCGAAACCTGTAGTTATGCAGGTAACCGTAACCTAACCTTCCCCTTTTCCAGCGGGAGAACCTCTGCACTGCAGACTATCGATCAATACCTTGCGGTTATATCAACGTGGTTTAGGCTATGGCAGGTTACATTTACCGTCGAGAAAAACAAAGATGATGATGGTGATGACCAGACAACACGACCAGGACGAGGTGTCGATAAATGGTAGGGAATCAGTGGACAACAATGATGTGAATATTTTGGGAAAGAAACTAGACTCCGAGATGGCAGTGAAGAACCATGAACAGAACCTTGCGAGTAAGGCAACAGAGAAACTACCTGCGTCATAGGTCATTCCCAGATACTAACCAGTAAAAGCTGTAATATCTTGTCCGAGACACAAGTTTTCGTAGTTCCAAGATATACCACACAGGCTCCCGGTTGCCCCGTCTCTCGTACTGCCTTTGTCTACTGGAAATGATGAAAGAGCCGGCACGACGACAAACCTCCAGTCCGGACACAAACTGGCAGGACCTGACACATCAACAAAGCTTGCAACATAGACACATACTGGAGATGTTATTGTCATGTTTCAAGATTAATACACCCTCTCAAGGCTCGCCCACTGCCACCAAGCCCTGCTCACGAGACAGTCAAAAGAAAGTTTAAATCACAAGAACCTCAACCAAAGGCAGAGTGACCTTGGTCATTCACGTCCTCAAAAAACTTCACTGTATCATCGACCTCACAGTGTGCACTTTACCCTTCCCCGGAACAGCGTTTCACATCATACAAATATCCCAGAAACAGGTGTGTTGACATGGCGAAGCTTCTACCTCACAAGGGCTGTAGGAAAACTCTTTAATAAGTTTTCCTGGTGTGTAGGATTAGGCTTTAAAATGAGCGATGGTAAGGTATCAGCTTTTAGGTAAGAGGATAGAGAGTTCCATTTTATTCCTGTCTTACTTTTCTGATTCTTGCGAGAGAGAGAGAGAGAGAGAGAGAGAGAGAGAGAGAGAGAGAGGTTTACGTGCCGTGGAACACTTCAAGCGTGTCGCCGACACATGATACACTGTCGACTCACTCGAGTACTTCTCAGAGGAGGAGGATATTGAGCACTTGTGTAATAAACATAGCTGCGGGTGGCTGGAGCGATTACTCACTACTCAGCAACTAACACCATTAACACACAGCTCAGGTACATAAGTACATAAGTAACACCTTCAACACACTACCTAGATACTATAGGTAACTAGCCTCATTTCACATGATCTTTGCAACCAGAGCTTAGAGCAGATTTTATCAATATATCTGATTGGCTGACGGAATTAGATGCGTTAAGGTAATCTAAAGCTCTTCAATATTTAATGTCCTTTCTTTAATTTCTACAGTGGCATGTAATATTAACGACTAAGTTGGGAAGTAAAAAAAAGTATATGAATCACCTCGATAACTTACATATCTTAAAGTAAGGAAAAAAAGTAAAAAAGATCCGTGGCATTTGGTCATATTTCGCCAGCCACCAACACATCACCCCAACCCCCCTGCCCATACCCACCCAGCGTGACTCGACCAATCAGGAGCTTTCATTGACTTGACCCAGTTGTAAGGTTGAGGCGATGGGAGTGAACACAGTATAAATAATTATCTAGCACCATTAAAATGAGAAACTTGCTTAAGTGACCCCATTATTGGCTGCCATGGAGACTCATACTTTTGTTTCGGCCTTACCTTATGTTGCTGATCAATAGTCCTTGTTACATGGGTCAAAGGGGAGTCTACTGGAGGTCTATTGACTCTACCTGAGACTACCACAAGCGATCAGACTCCACCAACTAGTTTTGAACATGATTGTATTAAACAGGTAAACGGAGTAGGTAAGAAATATCTTTAAAATTCACACATTCAATAAATTTTTTATCCCATTCACCTCTCTCTCTCTCTCTCTCTCTCTCTCTCTCTCTCTCTCTCTCTCTCTCTCTCTCTCTCTCTCTCTCTCTCTCTCTCTCTCTCTCTCCTGACTCGAGGATAGATGTGTGTGTTTTAGACATGGCTTTGCTCGCCAGGTACATGTTAATTAGAGGGAGAGAGAGAGTGAGCGAGGATGAAAGAGAGTGTGAGAGAGAATGGAAGGAAAGAGAGTGGGAGAATGGAAGAGATTGTGTGAGGGTGAGAGGAAGAGAGATAAAAGAGTGTGAAGAAATGGAAGGGGGGGAGAACGAGAGAGAAAATGAGAAAAGCGATAATTCAAGAGAGAGAGAGAGAGAGAGAGAGAGAGAGAGAGAGAGAGAGAGCACAATAATTGAACTATGTGGCAACAACCCAAGAATACTATCCATTGCTTTTGTAAAGAGAGAGACAGAAACAGACAGACACAAAGCTAGACAGAAACAGACAGACACAAAGCTAGACAGAAACAGAGACAGACACAAAGAGAAAGACAACAATTGAACCATGTGGCAACAGCCCAAGAAGCTGTCCAAGGCTTCAGTAAAAGTATATCACTGTAGCCACGACCAAGACCTGACAGCGGGACCTTTACAGCTCCAACTTTCACCTCCGACTTAGATATTCTTTTCGGTATTTTGCCAGTCGTCGCTAGTGTCTTTGGGCATCAAGTTTTGTGGGGCAGTTGAGGAGTCCAAGAGAGAGAGAGAGAGAGAGAGAGAGAGAGAGAGAGAGAGAGAGAGAGAGAGAGAGATAAAAGAAAGAACAGCGAAATATATTGTTAGATAAAGAAAGAAAATTAGGGATGAAGGAAGAGAGAGAGGGAGGGATGGACTCGTTCTCTCTCTCCCTTTCTCTTCTCAGTAAGCCACACCAAGTACTGGCACATAAAACACACCAGAAATATGACCAACACTCAGTTTTAATCGACCTCGGTATGACCTCGACAGCTGGTACAAATTGGATGCTCGGCAGGTGGCTGCTATCGGCACTCCCACCCGCCTGCCTGCATCAGCTGGTTCTGTGTTGAGTACACTACATTATATGCAAATATTCTGTTCCTAGCTAATAATAATAATATAAAATACTACTACTACTACTACTAATAATAATAATAATGGTGTTTGTAATGATATTATTAATTATCATCATCATCACCAGCTGTAATCTATTACCTATAAAACACACACACACACACACACACACACACACACACACACACACACACACGTCATTACCCAAGAAAGACAAAACTTTGACTTACGATGGAACTGTATCAGCCAGAACCACAAGACCACAAAAATATTCACATGAAGAAAATTTGATGATGATTAGAACATCGTGTGAAACTACCAGCGCAAATCTTCACACTAGGACGATAACATGTAGGAAATGTGTGTTCTTTGTGTATTATTTGGTGGTGTACGGGGTTGTGTGTAGCAGGTTTGGCGCGAATTAGTATGGCGTTAACCGGGCTTTATTATGTTATACTAGAATTGTGTGTTTGATGTACTGACAGTTGTTTGTTGTTGACATGTGAAATTCAATTCTATGTTGTGTTGGTATTGTGGCTATACCAGGGATCAAGAAGGCTGACGAACATGCACCACCTGACAGAGAGCTTTTATGATGTGTTAAATTTTGTTCTGCTGTTGTAGACTGTTCGTTACTTGCCCCCCCCCCCCCCCCGTGTGTGTGTGTGTGTGTGTGTGTGTGTGTGTGTGTGTGTGTGTGTGTGTGTGTGTGCGCGCGACAAACTAGCGTAAACAACAATGATCAAATTTTATCAATTCTGTAAAAGTAAAAATTAAATACATTCAAGAGATCACAATTAAATTTATATAACAAAATATGATTCAAAATGTAACAAAATAATTATTTACTGACCGACTAAACACCACCATAACATTGAATTAATCACTGGAGTTAAGGACGTTACCCTCTTAGCTAGCGTTTTGTTCCTCATTCACGGTCGTCACGTACAAACAACCTCGCTATAGTTCTTTTCATAATAACTAAGGCATTAAGTTAATATTTTGACATTAGTTACTCAACCTAATACCCGCCTTTCCTGACCTGACTGATCGTGTTTTCTGGCGCGTGAGGGGGAACCAACCAATCCCCTCACAACAAATGTCCCAAGTCATAAGCAGTAATTGTGGTTAATGGTCTTTAGGACTTATTGTTTCATCTTCAGTGTTAAATGTAAACAGACACAAAAAAATTAAATGGAATGGTTAAAACGAATGAGAAATTAAGTTGTGTGAATGAAAGGTGGATGAGACTAATGGAGGATTTGTCTTGAATAATGTACAGTTTATGATGGGGATTTGTCTGTTTGTCTATATCTCTCTGTGTCTCATTAATCATTTCTCTTTCTTCCTCTTTATACCTAGAATTTCTGCTGCCGTAACACACACGCACACAATATACTGTGTTTTCTTGTTCCCTTGTTGTTATCAGCATATATATATAAATCATAAGCAGAAGGAAGACACACCCTGTAAAGGAAGTTTATTCCAGTGAAGGACAATCACAAATTACATTAAGGCCTTGTGACAATCGTGGCCTAAGAGAAATGCGTAGTCAGGTAGGTAATGAAATAAGTCACAGCACCGACAATTCTAGGGAGAGAGAGAGAGAGAGAGAGAGAGAGAGAGAGAGAGAGAGAGAGAGAGAGAGAGAGAGAGTTACGGCACCAATAATTTTAGGTATAAAGAGAGAGAGAGAAAAACCCAAATATATTAAAATCCGCAGGCAGAGACACAGAGAGACAGGTTGAAATGAAGAGCTAAAACAGATGAAGTAAGAAAAGAAAATGGATAAAACAGGAAATGACAAAGTTAATATTATTCTCGAGACGTCAACAAAGTTTTGGCCACAACATGTTAGAGAGAGAGAGAGAGAGAGAGAGAGAGAGAGAGAGAGAGAGAGAGAGAGAGAGAGAGGTTTAAGGACTTTGTATGTAAAACCTATCCTTTGTAAGAGAATCCTGAAAAGGTTAAAGTCTCCAACACGGGGTTAAAGTCTCCAACACAAGGTTAAAGTCTCCAACACGGGGTTAAAGTCTCCAACACGGGGTTAAAGTCTCCAACACGGGGTTAAAGTCTCCAACACGAGGTTAAAGTCTCCAACACGGGGTTAAAGTCTCCAACACGAGGTTAAAGTCTCCAACACGGGGTTAAAGTCTCCAACACGAGGTTAAAGTCTCCAACACGAGGTTAAAGTCTCCAACACGGGGTTAAAGTCTCCAACACGAGGTTAATGTCTCCAACACGGGGCTAAAGTCTCCAACACGAGGTTAAAGTCTCCAACACGGGGTTAAAGTCTCCAACACGAGGTTAAAGTCTCCCGCTGCCCACTCACACAAAGTTAAGCTTATATATATATCTCGACCCCTCTGTCACATTTTAAGTCATGACAGTGATTTGAATAAGAAATAATAGTAATAATAATAGTAATAATAATAGAAATAATGGTAATAATTGTAAGTAAAAAATTATATCTACCGAATGACGTTATATTGTTTATATTTCATACAAGGGTGTTGGCCACGTCCGTATCAAGTTGTACAGTTGCCTCCATTTATAACTGGCACAGTGTCTGGTGTATTTTGTGAGATGTGGCACCACCGCCCACCAGAAAACAGATAGGAGTCCGTGACGTTCTACTTGGTAATCTATACTATAACTGTAACCATGTAGGATATGCTTGCCTTGACTGATAGAGGAGGGACTGCTTATTTAGCATCCTTGGTCTGGTTTCTGTAGCGAGGGTTGTTCTGTCCATTTTGTGTTAGTTTTACTACGCTGTAAGTAGACAGTGGTGCCATATCTCACAAAGTAAACCAGTCATTGTACCCGTTATAAATGGAGGCAACTGTACCTGTATGAGTGTGGTGGTCATGACCGACTGGGAGTGACGGCCGACAGGTCTTGTGTTGTAAGAGAAGTGAAGTTCGTCCCACGTTATCGAACTTGATGGCGTTGAATGACCATACAACAGTGAATCGAAGCTTGGTGAGGTGAGGTGAGGTTAGGTTAGGTTAGGGTAGGGTAGGTGACATTATTCAACGCCTCATGCGGTAAATCATTACTATTTCGGAGAGGCGAAACCACAGTGAAGCACTGCTCGAAGCTTCAATGTTTGGGACAATTTTGAGGGAATGATTCTAAGCTGAAATATCTCAGGCGAAGTATTTGTCAATAAAAATATTTCAGTTTCAATTCAGATAAGATAAATTGTTTCATGTATCAGGAAGTGTCAAGGCTTTAGGCTCACGTTGAAATGCATCATTATGAAATTTCTCGAATTTTCTAAAATATAACTCTATATTTGGGTCATCATTTTGGATGAAATAATTTATTAAGCATTTCATTTCAACTTAAAATAAGAGAAAGCTGGAACTGTGTGTGTGTGTGTGTGTGTGTGTGTGTGTGTGTGTATACAGTAAGTGTAATCGCTGCGTTTTATGGTCACCAAAAATATCAGGCGTTCGTATAAGCATGAATAATGAGGCTTTGTAATGTTTTTAGAGATCTATCATTTCGCATTTATTTTCAGAATTCGTATCCTTGGTAACAAATCTCTCTCTCTCTCTCTCTCTCTCTCTCTCTCTCTCTCTCTCTCTCTCTCTCTCTCTCTCTCTCTCTCTCTCTCTCTGAACATTACAGTTAGCCAATACAAAGTTACTGTCACACATACAGGGGTTTTACGATTATGGAAAACTAGACAGTTCTCACGCTGGTGACGGCAACAAACTCCATTATACAAAGACTCGGCAGCCGCTAATGGAGGGGTGTCGTAAGCCCCTGTAACAAAAAAAATAAAATAGGAAGGTGTTCGTCATATTGTGAACTGGGAAAAATTCATCCTCAGGTTACACCATATTGTAAACAAAGCTATGACAGCAGTGAGAATATAATATGTTCTTTTGGGGGGGGGGGGGGGAATTCTCTTATTGTTTTGGTTTTGTGGTTTGTTAGTTTAAAAACAACAACAATCACAACAACAATAACCACAGCAATAATAATAATAATAATAATAACAACAACAATAATAATAGTGATGATGATCGTACTAATATAATTTTTATATGACAATAATTATTATTATTATTATTATTATTATTAGTATTATTATAGCTATCACTATCATCATCTTCATCATTATTAAGAAAATAATACTGCAAACGGTATAAAATGACACGTTGCTTAAGTCCCGGGCACCCAGATGTCACCAGCCTCATCGCAGCTACATTCTCAAAGGTTCCTACGCCAAGTTCCCCCACCAACTGTAACCTTTAGAACACACATAACTACCTCGTTAAAGATAGTTATTACCTCTTATGACGTCTAAAACATACCTTAATGATATGTCGTATCTGGAGATGTTGTGCTTCTGTGGATACTAATCACTGAGGGGGAAAAATTGGACTTAGGGGTATTTGAGACTCAAGGTTGCCAGATCAAGAACGGATGAAATTGTGAGTTTCTTGCGAAGTGGGAAGATGTAATAACCTCCTACATCATCCTGGATCATCTGGCAATAATGTATCGTTGGGATGACGGAGGGGGGAGGGGGTGGTGTTGAGTTTTGGAGGGTTAGAAGGGGTGGAGAGGAGAGAGGGAGGGAGGGAGAAGAGAACGAGGGTGGGAGGATGGAAGAGAAGGAGAGTGGAAGGGAAAGATGGAAAGGTTCATTCTGTATGTTTAGGAGGGGTGGGAAGAAGGGGGAGAGGGAAGGGGGAAAGGAAGGAAGGGATGAAGGGTTCAGTCTGTAGGTTTAGGAGGGGAGGGTTCTGATGAGAGGCTGTTAAGACGTAAGTAGAGTTGACAAGGAAGTTGGTAAGTGAGGCACATTAAAGAGGGAGAGCTGTGAGGAGCGGTGAGAGGGTGTGGAGAGTGGGAGGGAGAATCGGAATAGTGAGACGGAGAGGGAAAGTAGTGAGAGAGTGAGAGGGAGAGAAAGGAATGAGAGAGAGGGAAAGTAGTGTGTTAGAGAGAGAGAACGAGAGAAAGGAGTGAGAGAGGAAGAGGAACGGAGTGAGAGAGGGAGAAAGGTAAGGAGAGCTGATTTAACGCGACGGTAAGAGTATCCATAAACATCACTCTCTCTGCAGCAGTTAACAATTATCTTCAGTATCATCTAACGACTTAACTAACCCGGAAAGTTACACGTGAATTACATCTCAGATATATGTCATTTCGCGCTCCCCACAAACGTTGCAAAATGAGGCAGAATTCGCAAAAGAGCCCAGAATTCGCGAGATAACGGGAAATATTCAAAATAATCGAAGTTCGCGAAGCAACGCATAGTGCAGAAATAATCATAAATTCGCCTAAAAAACGCGAAATTGCAGAAAATCGTTACATAGCATAAAAATCGTTAACAGGTAGCAAAGAAAAATAGCAAAATGGAAAAAAAAAATCGTTAAATGGCAAAAAATCGTTAAATAGCAGAAAAACTATTAAATAATAGAAAACTCGCGAAATGGCAAAGGAAATCGCAAAAAAAGTAAAAAAGAAAAAATCGTCAAATGGCAGAAAATTCGTGAAATCAAGCAGAAATCGCTCGAATCTTTCATAAAATTTCAGTATTCTCGACCCAATAAAAGTTGTCGACACAAGACGTCATAAGCTGAACAAACTGGACAGACACAAAGCCACGTCCGGGTAGACAGACACAAGCGAAACTATTCCTAAAATCTCGGAAGAAAATTATGAAGATTTTGGTGTTGATATTCTTGATAACTCTTGACAGGAATAATCATGGCGAAGAGATATAAGCTCTTTTATTTAGAGAGAGAGAGAGAGAGAGAGAGAGAGAGAGAGAGAGCACCTTATGTAAATATTGCCTTGTAACTTTCTTGCAACTTTCGTATTAAAGTAGTACCGGTAG
>CAUDMG010003965.1:990000-1082500 GCA_958450375.1 Homarus gammarus
ATCTCTACCGGGCAGGATATATAATGGAAATAGATTCACATTTACCGTGTTATATATCTTTCTCTATTTTTAAAATCTAGAAATGATTCTTCAAGAGCAACGTATCGTCAAGCCTCAGACGACGGTGCCTACAAATTGCGTTTTTCATTTTGAAGAATTTTAAATAACTAGACAGAGCTACGTCAACCATATCCTTGAGAGCTGGTTGTTCTGCAGGAATTTAATATATTTCAACGATGGTGGACGAAGAGTGAAGGGGAGAAGCAAGAGGAATGAGAGTAGGAGGGAAGGAGAGTAGGAGTAGGAGGGATGGAAGGAAGGGAGAAGGAAGAGTAGGAGGACAAAGGAGAAGGGGGGAGAGGGGAGGATAAAGGACAGGAGGAAGAGAAAGAGAGAGAGAGGAGGAGAAAAAAGGAAAAAGAAAGGAGAGGAGGATATAAAAATGATGAGATGAAGGATGGCAGGAGTTGAAGGAAAAAAGAGAAGGAGTTCAAGAAGAAAGAAGGAGGAGGAATACAAGGAGAAAGAGAAGGAGGAGGAATACAAAAGAAAGTGTTACATCTTGCTACAAATCTATATGTCACTGATCAGTAAACTAGACTGTAATAAGACCTTTCATGTCCTCAAGCCTGACATTTTACCCGCCACTTGAGATCAGACGAAATACATATATGAAAGTGACACATTATTTTCATCGGCCGCTTGAGATACGAGTTATTATGTAGCGTCTTGCCTCTTGCCCCCTGTCACTCATCCTGTGGGAGGTGGGTCAGTTGTGAAGGGTCCTGTGGAGGTTTTATGAGAGAGAGAGAGAGAGAGAGAGAGAGAGAGTAAAGGGTGCTATAAAGAGACAGACAAACAGAAAAGAAACAAAGAAGAAAATTCAGTTAAACATTTTCACTCACCCTATCTGATTTCAGCTCCTGTTTCTCTCTCTCTCTCTCTCTCTCTCTGTCTGTCTGTCTGTGAGTATTTCGCAATTCTCTCTTGGTTAATTCATTCTCTTAAATAACTAATCCGGCTGAAAAAACACGGGAAGAATTTGAAAACTGCCTGGCGAAATATTTGATAAATCGAGGGAATTTTGACACAATTTCCTTTTATTAAACAGCGGGTTCATTTCAGCTTGGGTGAGAGGAAGAAAATATGGATGATGGAAGTGGAGAGGAGATTGGAGATTTAGAGTGTGTTGGCAAGTGGTTTTCCTTGAATTACCTTTACCACTTAGCCAGTGTGAATTCTGTATAAGTGTACTTCTCCATGAACCCCCGCGCTCACCAAGTGGCATTTAACATGTTAATCCGTAATTCAGGTTTAAGTGATACAAGCGGGAAGGGGGCGCTTGTTTTGTTTGTATGTAAAGGGCGTTGACACACGCACATACACACACAATATCTCTCTCTCTCTCTCTCTCTCTCTCTCTCTCTCTCTCTCTCTCTCTCTCTCTCTCTCTCTCTCTCTCTCTCTCTCTACGTTCAAAACAATTAACTTTAAAGATTAACAAAACATCGAATAATATGGTAAAAAATCTGTTCATTCAACCATTGTACTGAAGAGATTAGGAGACTTTACTTAATGGGATAATTAGTTGTACTTCTGTGTGGTCATGGAGGGTTTCTGTAGTAGTGTGTGGTCATGGATGGTTTCTGTAGTAGTGTGTGGTCATGGATGGTTCTCTTGTAGTGTGTGGTCATGGATGGTTCTCTAGTAGTGAGTGGTCATGGATGGTTCTCTTGTAGTGAGTGGTCATGGATGGTTCTCTTGTAGTGAGTGGTCATGGATGGTTCTCTTGTAGTGTGTGGTCATGGATGGTTCTCTAGTAGTGAGTGGTTATGGATGGTTCTCTTGTAGTGAGTGGTCATGGATGGTTCTCTTGTAGTGAGTGGTTATGGATGGTTCTCTTGTAGTGAGTGGTCATGGATGGTTCTCTAGTAGTGAGTGGTCATGGATGGTTCTCTTTTAGTGAGTGGTCATGGATGGTTCTCTTGTAGTGAGTGGTCATGGATGGTTCTCTTGTAGTGAGTGGTCATGGATGGTTCTCTAGTAGTGAGTGGTTATGGATGGTTCTCTTGTAGTGAGTGGTTATGGATGGTTCTCTTGTAGTGAGTGGTTATGGATGGTTCTCTTGTAGTGAGTGGTCATGGATGGTTCTCTTGTAGCGAGTGATCGGAGCTGGTAGTGCCTAATAGCTTAAAATGATTCATATCTGTGTTAAGAGAAAGACTAACGCTGTATCGAAGTTCACTCGGTTAAATGAGAGTATTTCAAATGAACCAACACTCTCCAAACACTGGTCGAACCTTGATATGTGAGAATGAATATGAAAAGCAAACAGTATATACCTGCTATGTTTTCCGACACTAAAGCTCATATATTCCAGGTCAGGTAATATGATATTTTTCAATTCTTTCCGAGCAGTCAGCAGTTGACTTTTATGCTGAAATTCATCAGGAAGAAATTTCTGGTGCATTTTGAAAAGCAATTTATTTGGCCAACTATTGTAACTTATTTTTTTTCATATTTATATTAAATAGGAGAGCGTTGATCACACACGCTGTTCGCAGCTCGTTAGTGTTTTAATGTTATTTATCTTGTACAGTCTGGGTGTGAAATTAAAATAGTTTGAGTCCTAAACCTGTGAACGTTCGCAGTGCCAATATGACGTTCACTTTTATCAGTGTGTCAAGGAACGTAAATTTTGAATACATTGTGGTGTGTTGGCTGAAGTATTATTTAAAACTAACTAATTTAGAAACAGGAGAACGTGAGGCTGAGGGCTCTGGCTGGAGTCATTAATAGACCAAGAGTAATATATTGACGGGTGATGACGGGCCAGTCGTCCTGTGGCCTCACTTGGGGACCTTCCCCCCTCGCCTTAGGAACGTGAGCACTGCGCCCTCTCCCCCTGGCCAGGACAGTGTGTTCCTCTACATAACAAGTTCTGATCCTGAACGCAGGAACTTCTGGACATTGATGCAAGCACGAGAAACCTTTTTCATAATAATTTTGCTTTTCTCAAATGGTTACGCCACTATATATATATATATATATATATATATATATATATATATATATATATATATATATATATATATATATATATATATATATATATATATGAAAATGTATCCACGAGTTGGAGATGTAATAGAGTGATTACGTTGACAAGCAATAATTACGTAAAACAAAGGACGTGATGTAATGTGTAATTAGAGGCAGAAAAAGGCAGACCAGAACTAGACCAACAGGTTCATAAAACACAATCATGGCCAGTAATTTGGTGAAGGTAAACATGGAAATTACGGTTAAACGATGAAACACTAACTCGTATATCTTGCTCCCCTGACACCCATATTATTATGACTCTATATATATATATATATACAGTATATCCTTGTATGTTTACTTTAATTATCATCATCGTCATATATCACTTCAGAGATGGATGCTGGATGAAGCCTCTCTCCCCCGTACACTCACACAGCCATGAGTCCCTCCTACAACCTTCCTGTGTCTTCCACTCATACAATAGTTGGGATTTTTCTTTTCCTGTCTCGTGGGATCTCCTTGTGAACCCTCTTGAGTTACTGGGTTTTAAACTGTTTTGTTTTAGCTTGTCAACTCCTTAGCCTTCCAGTGTGTGTGTGTGTGTGTGTGTGTGTGTGTGTGTGTGTGTGTGTGTGTGTGCGCGTGTGCATATACACATGCGTGAGTGTTTATCTTTTCGTATCTAATTACCAGACAATTCCGTTTACAGGTCACGGAGGGCAGAGAAAGGGAGGAGGGAGGGAGGGAGCAGGGAGAGGGAGGAGGGAGCAGAGAGAGGGAGGGAGGGATAAGTGAAGAGATCGGGGGGATTAGGGAGAAGAGAAGGAAAGGAGATAGGGGGATGAGGGAAGAAAGAGAGAGAGAGAGAGAGAGAGAAGAAGGAGAAAGAGAGAGAGGAGGGAGAAAGAGAGTGAGAGAAACAGACGACTTATGCACGGTACAGTAAGCCACCCCCTGCATCACACTCACCTTGTTTCTCTCAACACGTCATGGCCGTTCACTGTGTTGCTTATTGGATTTAATTAAGGAACGAAGCCCCCCCTTGATGGTGTGTGTGTGTACGTACCTGAGCATACCTGTGTGTACATTTATATGTGTGTATGTATTGCATATGTATGTAGGGGAGACTGAAGAAGCATTTAAACCTATGTACACACAACATGACAAGAATTTTGTACCCTGACAATACAAGAGATGGGAAGGGGCGGTCTACACATACACACACACACACACACACACACACACACACACACACACACACACACACACACACACACACTAGAACAGTTTCACACTCTGGTTCAGTCGTGTTGAAGGCAGGAGCTCGGTTGGTCACGCCATTTTCTATTCCATCATGTTTACCTTAACTTTTGAGGGCAAACTGAGGTAAACCTTCTCTCAGGCGCGGATTACAGATTTGTTCCCTGGTGTATAGTTTCGTTATTATCCTGCCCCGTGGACATACTGTCTTTGAAGTGTAGCATATTTATCGCTACTGCACCTTCGAGTATTTTTTACCTAGCCTAATACTGTACCTTTAGCAGCACCTGGGGATTAATTTTCTATACCTAACCTAACCTAACCTAACTGAAGCTAGGGTAACTTAACCTAACCTAACCTAGCCTAATACTGTAACTTTAGCAGCACCTGGGGATTAATTTTCTATACCTAACCTAACCTAACCTAACCTAACCTAACCTAACCTAACCTAAGCTAGGGTAACTTAACCTAACCTAACCTAAGCTAGGGTAACTTAACCTAACCTAACCTAGCCTAATACTGTAACTTTAGCAGCACCTGGGGATTAATTTTCTATACCTAACCTAACCTAACCTAACCTAACCTAACCTAACCTAACCTAAGCTAGGGTAACTTAACCTAACCTAACCTAAGCTAGGGTAACTTAACCTAACCTAACCTAGCCTAATACTGTAACTTTAGCAGCACCTGGGGATTAATTTTCTATACCTAACCTAACCTAGCCTAACCTAACCTAACCTAACCTAACCTAAGCTAGGGTAACTTAACCTAACCTATATCAGTACTTCCATATGAAGCTACTAATTAGCTGTACTCTGTTGTCCCGGTCATGCACAAAACAAGACAGTAACTTCAATATAATAATTGGGGAAACATTTTATATTTTATTTTTTCCAAACAAATATTTCGACCTTAATTGTTTTTTTTCATGTTTTGTTTGTGTTTGGTCGACTGTCAGTGTTTTTTTTTAAATCTTTAATGATGTTCCTGTTTGTGAAGTTGTTTGTGTCTGTTTGTCTGTTTTAAGTCTGTTTATTGCACAGTTTGTTTGTCTTGTTTGTTTGTCTATCTGTCCATCCACTTGTCCGTTTGTGTGTGTGTGTGTGTGTGTGTGTGTGTGTGTCCACCCATTCGTTCAATGTTCTTATTACTTATCCACTTTAATATAATTCCCTTGTTTATCAATTTTTTTTTCTTATATCTTTCATTATCTTTTTCATCACTCTTTTATTAACTTTTTATAACTCCCTTTTTTATCTAGTTATTCCTTCTATCTCTTCCAGTACTTATATATTACACGATAAAAACACAATTTGAGTTGAAAATGTGGTATACAAAAAAGGAGCAAAAAATTTTATCAAACTTGGAAAAATTTTAATGGGAAAAAAATAATTCCTACCCAAATCATTAGTATTAGGAAAAATTATAGCACTTTGTTGACCGGAAAAAAATGATAACGTAAAAAAAAACAAAAACCAAGAAACCAGGAGGAATAAATTAACTGAAAAAAAAATGTTTAAAAGTACGATAGGATATTGTTAAAGGAATATACAGTACATCGAAATTCCATGTATATAAACAATGTACAGTATATATGGAGTGCAGGTATATAAACAATGTATATAGAGGGTGCAGGTATATAAACAATGTATATAGAGGATGCAGGTATATGTAAATAATGAATAATAGTAAGAGGGTTTATAAATCTGTCTCTCTGTCTGTCTGTTTCTGGGTTGCCACCTTGCTCGAGTGCAATGTATTTTTTTTTTTTACTTTAATTAGATTCTATTTTCGTATATTATCTCTCATTCCCGTGCTTTATTACAACAGTTACTCGTCTATTTATTTAACCCAAAGAAAAATTGCCTCATTTTGACCTATTTATCAATGTTGGGTGTGACACTTGAGATATTTTTTCCCTGATTTTACGTAATGTGAACACAAACCCACTCAACGTAGAAAGAAAAAAAACGAACAAAAATTTATCCCCCTCCCTCACCACTCCTCCCTCCCTCTCATCTCTCCCCCCCCCCCCACCTCATCCCCCCCCCCTCCCCCATCCTCTTCCCTCCTCTCCACCTCATAAGACTGGAACACCATCAGGGAGGAAATAAACAAAACATGCTGAGAGTATATTCGGTAATCATGGCTTATTTTGTGTAACGAAAAACAGATTAAAATAACAAAGTTTCCCCTAAAGAAAATACTGAACGTTGTTGGGTAAGGTTTCAAACTCTCTCTCTCTCTCTCTCTCTCTCTCTCTCTCTCTCTCTCTCGATATATCTATCTCTCTGTCTCTCAACTGTATTTTTCAACTTATATCTAGTGTAAGGCAGATTCTCCCCCCCCCTCTCTCTCTCTCTCTCTCTCTCTCTCTCTCTCTCTCTCTCTCTCTCTCTCTCTCTCTGGGTGTTTTCGTCAACTTATACCCGATGTAAGCGAGAGCCAAGTTATAATTAGGTTATTAAGAAAGACCAATCAGGTGCTGCCTCTGTCCCTCCCTCCCACTAACTCCCTCTTATTAACCACTTTGAGTCCAGGGAACGACCTGCCTAGTACCTCCCTATAATGAGGGGGGGGGGTAGTGTATGGGGGGATGGATGGTAAGTGATATTTGAGGGATGGAAAGGATAGGAGGTGATGTTTGAGGGAGAAGGAGGGAGAAGGAGGGAGAGGAAGGGAGAAGGAGAGGAAGGGAGAAGGAGATGAAGGGGGAAGGAGAGGTTATGGGTAATTTCCACAACTTATAAACGGAGGTAAGAAAAATAGGGTGATGAGTTGTTTACCCATTTTTTATCGGGAGGGGTGAAAGGTGATAGGTAAAAATAGGTAGGCTGATAAAAAATAGGTTGTTAATATGAGGGAGGGAAGGGTAGGTAAGGTCACTCCAGGCTAGGTCATAGGTCAAAAAAAAAATTATGTTCGAGATATAAATTTTAGGAGAAAAAATCAGAATTAATTAATCCCCAAATTATTTTGTTTAAGGTAAAATTGCGATAAAAATACAAGATAGAAAATTAGAGAAAGTTGAAATATTTTTTTAGGTCAAATTTTGAAAGACATTCTTGAACAACAGATGCATTACAAATATTCCCACAAGCGGGTATAAAACAAGGTCATGACAATTAAGAGTAAACGACAGAGAATGGGAGGGGAAAAATAGAGAAATAGAAGAAAAAAGGAGGAGAACAAATAGCAAGAGACAGAAAGAGAAAAAGACAATATCTTTACCTTGTTTCACCTGACCAATTGGATCCTCTCTCTCACTCTCACTTTCATCTTTCTTTCTCACTCTTCCTCTGTGACAAGATGGTTTTCATCAAATTCCGTCTGAGGTAAGTGTGAGCCCCGACCCCACCCCACCCTCAATATTAAAATTACAGGTGGTCTAAAATGAAGCCCTAAGACTCGTCACAGGTGAAAGATACCCCTTCACCAGAACCACAGCCGAGATACATAGAGACCTGAGAATAAAACCCATCAACCAGCAGCTGCACACCCTGGCTAGCAGAATCTGCCAATAGATAGAACGATCAGAGCAAGAACTCCTTCAAAGACTCCCACCAGATAACGACAACAACCATACATGGTTCCCAAAAAGGTACCAAATCTCAAAAGGTCCATTACCACCCCCGATCTACACGGCTAGGCAATAGACAACCTCCCTAGACCAGCATCCGCCAGTAGGGTCGGCGGAATATGAAATAAGGCCCTTAAAACACCCATATATGGGACAGGGTAGGATGTCTAGTGCCTGTACCGGCAGACAATAACTAACCCATGACACAACCCTAACACACTATTAGCTTAGCTAGGCGGTCAGCCCGCCCTCTTTGACCTCCTAAGTTTCTTCAATTTCCGAACTATAACTTCCTTCCTCCACCTCTAATCTTCTTTCACCCTTCCTTTCTCTTCAAAAAAACCCTCACCCCACCTCACCTCTCTCTCTCTCTCTCTCTCTCTCTCTCTCTCTCTCTCTCTCTCTCTCTCTCTCTCTCTCTCTCTCTCTCTCTCTCTCTCTCTCTCTCTCTCTCTTACAGAAAAACATCGAAAAAAAAATGACGAAAATTTTTAAAATGGCACAAAAACAATCTTTCCAAATGGCCGATGAAATAACATACAAAGGGACGGTGAATATAAAGGTTGTCACTTGTTTGTGTACAGAATAAAACAAATGAAAAAAATGTGTTTGTGCGATGGCGTGTTTCAATGATAAAATTCACACCATCTCTCTATCCACTTTATATATAAATGTTTTGTTTTTGTTTTTCACTGTTTATGTATAATACTTTTTGATTGTTTGTGTGTGTGTTGGGGGCCTGGGTTGATGTGTGACTGGTAGTTGTGATATCAGCTGAGGGCCAATAATTACCAACGTTGTAGATCCGGGATGACAGCTCGACACACAGTTTCCCTTGTGTCGTCCCAGCCTCCAGCCACACCCTCACTTTCTTTGCCTCCCTCTACCACCTTGCTTTTAACCACTCTGCCTCTTCCCACCTGTTCCCTTGTTACCCTGCCTTTACCACCCTCCCCCTACCACCCAGCCTTTACCACCCTCCCCCTACCACCCAGCCTTTACCACCCTCCCCCTACCACCCAGCCTTTACCACCCTCCCCCTACCACCCAGCCTTTACCACCCTCCCCCTACCACGCAGCCTTTACCACCCTCCCCCTACCACGCAGCCTTTACCACCCTCCCCCTACCACCCAGCCTTTACCACCTTCCCCCTACCACCCAGCCTTTACCACCCTCCCCCTACCACCCAGCCTTTACCACCTTCCCCCTACCACCCAGCCTTTACCACCCTCTCCCTACCACCCAGCCTTTACCACCCTCTCCCTACCACCCAGCCTTTACCACCTTCCTCCTACCACCCTGCCACTCTACCGCTGGAAGGGAAGCATTGATGGGTGATTAGGAGTAAGCGTTGGTATTTTAGCCTGCTAATATGTGTTCACACAAGAGATTTCACATCCCTCCAAACCATTAACGAGTACTGTATATATAGAAAAACATGAACGGTGAATCCAATAACTGATAATTTTTTAAGGGAAATGTTTGGGTTAAGCAATAATGTAGCTTAGTTTTTGTTATTCGGGAAATTGTGGAGTTTCGGTAAGAATATTGCCCGTCATTGTAAGATAACGTGAATGTGTATAATGATATGATGGGACGTGCGATGAGTACGTGCTGACACGTCAATGAAATGATGTATAGTTGGAGGAGTTACGTAACGCTGTGACCTTGTGGTGATGCAACTCTTACCTGTGTCGCTGGGAAGGTAGAGGAGAGAGTAGCATTACCCTAGTGTGTGTGTGTGTGTGTGTGTGTGTGTGTGTGTGTGTAATAATAATAATAATAATAATAATAATAATAATAATAATAATAAATAATAATAATTAACGGTTTATTGAAAGAGCTTGGCAGCCAGAAGGCTGAAAATATACAGTTACATAATTGGGGAATGGGTTTCGAATTACAAATAATATACAAATAACATAAGTGATACAAATAAGATATATAATAACTAGATGGGGAAATGCTCAAACTACAGGGCATTTCAACATAGTGACAGTGCAAGAAATAGTATTTACTGGGACTGAATATACTGGTTTATTACAAGTTATTGATAAGTTTGTGTGTGTGTGTGTGTGTGTGTGTGTGTGTGTGTGTGTGTGTGTGTGTCGCACACAAGGTGGTGAAATGCGTCTAGTGTGGCAGCATTATATTAGTGTTAAGGTGCAAGAACTGCTTCCTCCCTCTCGCTTTCAGCTGCCGCCACTGGCTAGCCCTCGTGGCGAACAGGGAAGCAACTTGCATAAGTCTTCCCCTGCCAGTACACAGCCTCCTCACCATCAAGACTCCTGCTGTGCCTCCTCGTGGCAACACACGGTAACTGGGTGCCTCGTGGGCCCAGGCTACACAAGCAAGGGATCTCGGAGTAGTAGTGGTGTCCCAGAGGGACGGCGCATAGGCCCACTGGCATGTGGATACGTCCTGGTGCCTACCAACCACCGCCCCGCTGCCTTGAGGATTAATCTTGGCAGCTATAAGGCTACGGGAGTAAACCCCAAAAAGAAAAACCTGTGGTGGAGCTCCGCATCAGGCAGACACGCTTACAGAGCTCCAACAAGACCCCAGCGACGGTGTAGGTGGAAGAGGTAACCACCATGGGAACCCAACGACTACACCAACGGACGAAGACAATGCCTGATGGACAGGCTACTAAGGCGAAACCCAACAAACTGGGCTATCGTCAGTCCATTGCAACTCTCTCTCTCCCCAGTCGTTGCAACACTTGCACCACTAGATCAGGAAAAGGGAGAGCCAAAATGTGTGGTTGCAGCCTGCGCTCCTGCATCACCACATAAATCAACTCAGCACAGCCATCATCCAGTTCATCATACCTCTCATCATCATCAAAACCCCTATACCCCCAAAAGGCCTATGGCGACGGACGAGTGGCGACGGGGACAGGCAGAGATGACTGCCGAGAGTCTCTAGTCACAACTCTGCACATGGGCGGCACAGAGAAGACGGTCATTTATGCACTGGGATCTAGGCAGCAGTGCAATCCGGTCCTGCCTGTGCGACTAAGCAGCCCTTACGAGGAGCCACTCTGCTCACCCTACATGGGGAGGGGGCTAGAAAAGGTGCCCTAAACATACCCTGCCTAAAAACCCAACCTGACTGGGCAACCGTACCCGGTAAGGTCATCCTTATGCGGTCGAAAACACAATCAAAATCACAGATCCAAACAAAAATAAACTATACAACCTCTTAGGATCGCTGCATCGAATGTCAGGACCCTTCTGGATGCTGGCACAAATGAGCGTCCTGGCAAAAGAACTGGCTAGGTATAACATCGATATAGCTGCCATCAGTGAGTCCCGGCTCCCAGGTGAGGGCCACCTCACAGAACGGGGGTCTGGCTATACCTTCTTCTGGAAGGGTAAGCCTGCTGCGAAGAGAAACCGCATTTATGGAGTTGGCTATGCCATCCGCCAACGCATCCTACACAAGCTAACTGAAATGCCTACTGGGATCAATGAGTGCCTCATGACGCTTCGAGTTCCACTGAATCATTCACCTCTTGCCTTCTTCATCAGTGCATAAGCCCCAACACTGGATGTAGAGGATGACATCAAGGAGGCCTTTTGCGCCGGCCTCGACAGGGTGCTATCATCTATCCCCAGAGAAGACAAGGTTGTGCTCCTTGGCGACTTCAATGCCAGAGTTGGCAGAGATGCTGACATTTGGCAGGGAATCAAAGGGAGAAATGGACTAAGTAGGTGTAATGCCAACGGTCTACTCCTCCTCCTCAGCAAGTATGCTGCGCACAGCCTCACTATCACCAATACCCTGGTTAGGCAGGCCGACAAGTTCAAGGGTTCGTGGTAACACCCACGATCCAAACACTGGCATCTCATTGACTACATCAATGTCAAAGAAAGAGATCGCCGAGATGTCCTCATCACCCGTGCCATGCGTGGCTCAGACCACTGTGACACTGATCATCAACTTGTCAAAGCAAAACTCTCAATGCACGTTGCCCCAAAACGGCGGAGGCAGCAAGCCTCCAGAAGAAGTTTTAATACTTAGCGTCTGGAGGACCCAGCAGTAGCACATGCTTTCAGAGAGCAGCTCGAACATGGGTTTATAAACAACCCAACAGCAAAAAACAACGCGAATCCCAGTGCCGAATGGGATACTCTCAACACTGTTATGACAAAAACCTGCAGAGAGACCCTCGGCCAGATCGAAAGAATACACCAGGACTGGTTTGATGAAAATGACCCGGCAATAAAAGTACTCGCCGATGATAAACTTGCAGCTTTTACTGACTGACAGAACAACCCTCAGTCTCGGACCAAAGCTGATACCTTCCGTAAGAAGAAAACTGCAGCCCAGCTGGAACTTCGCATTCTAAAGAATGACTAGCTTGAAAATAAAGCATGTGAAATACAAAAAACATGCAGATCAGCACAAGATGCCTGAATTTCTCAATTTCATTATAATATTTTATGGGCCAACCACACGTGGCGCAGCCCCCTTCCGCTCATCTGATGGCAACTTCATTCTTAAAGACGATAAAGGCCTCCTTCTGCGCTGGAAAGAGCATTACCATTCATTCCTCAACCGAAACACCAATGTGGATGTCCTGACGACCCAGCAGGTCCCTCAGCATCCAGAATTGACCCACCTCGGCTATCCTCCATCCCTGGATGAGGTAGTTAATGCCATCAAACAGATGAAAAATAACAAAGCCTCAGGGCCTGGTGGAATCACAGCGGAGGTGTATAAAGCAGGAGGACCTCTGCTTACCAGCCGTCTCCACTCTCTCCTGGAGAATATATGGGAAAAGGAGGAAATCCCCCAAGCTCTTAAAGATGCTTCCTTTGTCAATATTTATAAAAACAAGGGAGACCGGTCAGACTGTGGCAATTACCGTGGGATCTCGCTGCTCTTCGTAGCTGGCAAGATTATTGCCCAATTCCTCCTAAACAGACTCCTTTCTGAGGCGGAAAACTTCCTCCCAGAATCTGAATGTGGTTTTAGACCATCACGTGACACCACCGACATGATCTTTGCTGCCCGCCGGATACAGGGAAAGTGCAGAGAACAGCGGCGTGACCTGTACATCGACCTAACCAAGTCCTTCGACTCGGTCAACAGGGAAGCCCTCTGGTGGACCCTCAGCCGTTTTGGCTGCCTAACAAAAACGCCTTTGTGAGGCAATTCCACGATGGCATGAGCGGCAGTGTCCTGCACAACGGCACCCATTTAGAGTTCTTCCCCATCCAAACGGGGGTTAAACAAGGGTGTGTACTGGCACGAACTCTCTCTTCCATTTTCTTGGCTGCCTTCCTCACGCCGTGCCAGTGCCAATTTAACCGGCGGGGTGGACATCGAATACTGGGTGAAGGGGGGTCTTTTCAACACAAGACGACTCCAGGCAATAACAAAGGTGTCAGCAGCTTCCATTACTGAACTTCAGGATGCCACCCTTGTTGCTCACTCTGAACACGACCTACAGGAGATCCTAAACACCTACGCAGATGCGTATGCGCACTGCGGCCTTGAGGTGAATGTACGTAAGACTCAGATTCTCTTTCAACCTGCCCCTGGTTCAGACACACCTCCACCATCCATCCAGTTTCACGGTACTACCCTTTGTTCACCACCGCAGACATTGATGAAGAATTTCAGCACCGGATCAGATGTGCATCTCAAGCCTTTGGCGAACTCCGAAACCGTGTCTTCAGCAGTAGGGAGCTGAAATTATCTACAAAGCTGCATTTTTACCGAGCAGTGGTCCTCCCCACCCGGCTATACGGCAGAGACGTGGGTCACATACAGGAGGCACCTCAAGGCACTTGAAAACTTTCACAAACGTAGTCTACGTTACATCCTCCGAGTTTCCTGGGAAGACAAGAGAACAAATGCCGCTATTTTTGCTGACACCAACTGTAGGAGTATCGAGGCTACCATTATCCATAAACAACTACGCTGGACTAGCCACGTTACCCGCATGGACGACAGTAGACTGCCAAAGCAGCTACTTTACAGTCACCTAACGAACAGTAAACGTAACGCTGGCGGGCAATTGAAAAGGTATAAGGATAGTCTTAAGATAAACCTGAAAAAGTGCCAAATCGACCCCCCTCACCTGGGAGTTGATACCTTCACATCGTAACGCTTGGAGTAGCACCACACGAGAAAGTATCAATGCTTTCGAGAGCCCGACTGCAAACCGAGGCAGACATGCGCCAACGCCGGAAAGATGCTGCCACCGCCCCTCCCGCACTAGATGCAGCCCTCCACATGTGCAACGAATGTGGACGACCCTGCGGGTTCCGTATCGGCCTCTTTAGTCACCTCAAAACTCACCAAACCTCGGTGACAAACTTAATAACTCATATCATTGTATCATAGCTGGATGATCTTCATACTCGATTTCGAGTGACAGCAAAGTAGTTGTAGTGTGTGTGTGTGTGTGTTTTATGAATCTCTTTTTTTTAATTATTCAAGGAAATTATTTCTCTCAGGTTTTTGTAATATTTAATACAAATAAATATAAATAAGACGTAATAACAAAAATCAAGATAATGATAATAATAAAAATAAGTGAAATATAAAAATAAATTAAAACACCGTTGAGCAAACACAAACAAACACACACCTTTATAAAAAACAGTACCAACACCTCAGTATACATGCTGATGCATCTCACCTTAATTAATTCCTTTCGGATCGACTCACACACACTAAAAAAAATGTAAGATCGCCTCCATGACATTTCAAGAAGATGCTCCCACATGCCTCGTCTGTAAAATTTAACTCCTTAATCCTCGCACAGATGGTGTCGCTTTCGCCTCCTCCTCCTGCTCCTCCTATTCATCCTATTCCTCCTCATCCCTTCTCCTATTCCTCCTCATCCCTCCTCCTCCTCTCACTGGACGCGAAACAGAACCTGGAGGATTTGGACTGAAAAAAAAAACTGAGTGGAAAGGAACTGAGGTGAAAAATCAGGTTGTGGTTTTTATAAGTCGGAGTCCAGTTTTTTTTTTTTTAGGTTGAGGATTAATTACAGTGTAGAATATATTTGGTCTCGTAAAAAACACCCATTTTTAGTCATTAATAAGAAATTACCCGTATAGAATAAAACAGCTTACAATACACGATAACAAATATAAAGACGATTTAAAAAGAGCAGAAAAGCAGCCGAGAGAGAGAGAGAGAGAGAGAGAGAGAGAGAGAGAGAGAGAGAGATACCAGACAACAGGTCAGTGGAGTGTTGAGAGAAGCTAGAGTGATTTCCCGCTGCTCTACTTACTTCAGGCTCTAGGAGTCTAGGGTTTCCTCGTCCAGGTAGCACTACTGTTCCGAGCTGTCCTCATTCACATCACATATCCGTATTGTCTTAAAGATATTTTTGATATATAATTATTTAGTTATTTATTTCTTGTGGTATTTTTTATTGATGGGGTTTTCTTTTTATTTTATTATTTTTTCTCTTAGTGATTTTATTTATAAGGTGGGGATGAGAGAATTTAACATATAAACAGTAGAGTCTCATGCTGGTTCAGTCTCCATCTTGGCTTCTCTCTTATTTATTTCGCTGTGTGGTTAGCCAATTAGAGGCGTTTATATAGCTTCTCCAATCAGCGGGAAAAATAATATACGAATCTTTAAAGAATTTCCTTCAGCCAGAGGAAAATTTAACGTGGAAATGAATCGTGTCCAATTAGCTGTAAAACTCTACCTGTATAAATCTATGAGAATCTTACCCAAAAATCGGTAAATATCTACACTAATCTTTTGACATCCAACCTTACGAATCTTTGATAATCTTCCCAGCTATAAAATCCAATCCAAACGAATCTCAAATTTTTTTTTTACAATCTTAACCCAACAGGCGGCTGGCTGGACCATCGATAACTATCAAGTGATTCTCCTTGGCTAGCATATAAAAGGGAATTTATAGTATAATAGAATGCAATAGAGTATCCTTTAATGACAAGACAAAATTAAAAATAAGAATTATACGCTCGTTTCTGAGAGCCTGGTAGGAGGGGAGAGGGAGTAGCCTGCGTTTTCTTTCTTTTATCTGTGTCACTTGAAGCAAAAATTATTACTTTTTTTTTTTTACATTGGTATCGACTGGAGTAAAAATTTCCTATAATAAAAATTCTTAGTTTTTGAGTATGTGTGTATTTCTTTCTTTCGTCCTTTCTTTCTTTCTCTTTGCTCGTTCTCTTTGTTCCTGGGTGTGGCTCTTTCTCTATCTTTATTCTTGTCTTTCTCATTTGTCTCTGATTTTCCTCTTCATTTCCGTATTCTCTCTCTCTCTCTCTCTCTCTCTCTCTCTCTCTCTCTCTCTCTCTCTCTCTCTCTCTCTCTCTCTCTAAACGATATATCTATCTATCTATCTCTCTATGTCTGTATGTCTGTCTGTCTGTCTGTCTGTCCGTCTGTCAAATAAGCCCACCAGAAAGATGTGTCTCGGTGTCCTGTCTGGATTAAAGACAGTGGTGGCAGCTTCAGCTTATCACTACACCTTCCCCCAGGATCAATCAGTGATGGGGTCAAGGCTCGGATTCTCAAAGGTTCTCAAGTTAATCTTTCTTACGTTAACTTAGAGATTTGAGATAGAAAGTGTGAGAGGTGAGAGAAAGTGAGAGACGTGAGATAGAAAGAAGATTTCTCAAAGGTTCTCAAGATAATTTTTACGTAAACTTAAAGACGTGATATAGAAATAGAAATTCTCAAATTATCGGGGTTTTTTCTTTACCTCAACGAGAGATGAATAAAGTTCTCTTCTTCTCTCCCTTAAGCTATACTGTGTGGAGATATTTCTAAAAGGTCTATTAATTTATCCCTTCCTTTAACAACAGATACGGGAACTCATCAAACTATATCTTACTTAAGCCACGACACAAAGATGGATTCTCAAAGGTTCATATAACTTTTAATTTTTCCTCCTTAACTATAGGCCTGACAACTTCTTAACTTTACCGCTTAACTGATGACACACACACAAAAAAATGAAATTCTCAAAGGATCTTTCATTAAAACTTTTTTCTTCTCTCCTCACCTGGTAATGTGAAACTCATCATCATACTTATGTTTCATCAACCTTCACCGCTGGTGTTGAATCTACTAGACTGAGATATATTACTGCGTTCCTTCATGTAGATAGATATATGGGGTTAGGTTAGGTTAGGTTAGGCTCAGTTATCATTAGGTTGATTAGTTGTAAAGGTGAAATAATCTAAGGGGGATAATTCTTCTGGTGATCCGAAATAGGTTCTTTTATCCCCTATTCAGAGATACAACGAAATTAACAAACTTATGAAGCTCTGAAAATACGGGATGTGACCTAGAAGCCTTATCTCGCTGTTGTCTGCTGGATATGCAAATTCTCTTCGATAAATCGGCGAGTAACAATGCTAAATTCTGTTTCCAAAGTGGCGACTCTATTTCCAATCATGACCGGAGAGTGGTTGGGAGGGGTGGGTGATCGGTGGGTGAGGAGAGGGTGGGTGATAGGGGGTGAGGAGGAAGGTGGGTGATGGGGGGTGAGGAGGAAGGTGGGAAAGGTGGGAAGGGATAGGTGTTAGGAGGGGTGGGTGAGGGTGGATGAGGAGGCAGGTAGCATTGGGTGGGTGTTGGGAGTGGTGGGGGAGAGGATGGGTGATGGGGGGGGGGAGGTGGTTAGGGACGCGTGAGGGAGATACAAGACGCAAGAAGGCCAGGTAATACCAGGTAATTATCCCAACTACCTGGAGCGTGAAGGTCAGGTCAAGTCTCTCTTGCCGTTAACAATGTTTTACAAGTTCAGGTATAGAGTTCAGGTGCAGTAAGATGTGTGTGTGTGTGTGTGTGTGTGAGAGGGAGGGAAGGAGGGAGGGATCGTTCTTGTAAACTGAGACAAATTAGACCTCGACAATTCCATCGGACTTGAAACAATAATCGTCCACTTAATCTTTTCTGGCAGTAATGGGTGTCATGGGTGAGACATGGTGAGAGAGAGAGAGAGTATTCGAGTTATATATTGTGACTGCTGCGTTATAGACGGGCTCAGGTCTCTGGTAATTTATAATAGACGTTTCCGACAATGTAAGTCACAGCTAGCCATTATTTTGTGTACCTGAGGACGATACAGATAACCAGAACCAAGATTTTTCTTCTCTTTTATATCCGATGATAATGTTTCCGTGCTCATCGAGATGTTGCAATACTCTTACATCACTCTATACATAACGAAATTCATTCCCCATGACTCTAACTTCTGTGTTGATTGCCTTAGTTCTTGTACATTCTTTCAAAAGCATCCTGTGAGATTTTTGTCGTCTTTTTTTTTTTGTTAAGTCATTATAAAAAGAGAGATCCAAGTACCCACCCCTATAGTACTTCACTTGTTACTCTCTGCTGTTTAACACTATCCATGCTGCTTCCTGTCACGATGCCACTCCATGATCCATGTATGTTGTGTATAAATTATTTCCAATGCCACGAGACTTTACATAATTAATTTTCTCTTTAGGTTTGGTTAGGTTTAAAGTGGTGAATCATCAGGTGAAATAATCTCGAGAGTCTATATTCGGGTGATCAGTTTTCGCGAATAAGAAATTGTGAGGTTTCATACGCTGGATGTAAGGGGTCATGCATCACGCGTTTATATTTTGCGGAGATGTTTTTACACATTAGAATTACTGTGTAGCAGTTAACTATATCGTTAACATTATACTTAAAGCCTTTGAGTTAACACTTAAGCTTTAATCCCCGGAAGAAGAGTAGCAAGGTCAGGACACGTACAGCAGTCCACTTATGTTTCCTTCAAGAACATAAGAATGGAGGAAACTGCAGCGGGCCTATTGGCCCATACTGTGCAGTCCCGTTTACACCCAACCCCTATTGCTCATATAAGCATCCAACCTATGTTTGAAGCTATTCAGCGTATTCGAGTTAATGATGATATTTGGTAACTTGTTCCACTCATCCACTACTCTGTTTCCAAACCAGTGTGTACCTATTTCCCGCCTAAATCTAAATTTGTCTAATTTAAAACCATTGTTACGAGTTCGCTCCTGGTTGGATAGTTTGAGTACCTTTGTAATGTCCCCTTTGTTTAGCCCTCCCTTCCACTTGTACACCTCTATCAGGTCGCCCCTCGCTCTACGTCTCTCGAGGGAGTGCAAATTAAGATGCTTTAACCTGTCTCTATACTCAAGGTTCCTAATGCCCGGGATTAGTCTTGTCATTCTCCTCTGAATTCTTTCCAAGGATTCTATATCCATTCTGTAATACGGTGACCAGAACTGAACTGCATAATCCAGGTGTGGTCTCACAAGAGCAAGATACAGTTTTAGGATGACCTCGCTAGTCTTGTAACTAACACTCCTTTGTATGAACCCAAGTACTTTATTAGCCTTGTTACGAGCAAAAACACATTGTTTACTTGGCTTAAGGTTCCTACTTATCATTACTCCTAAATCTCTCTCGCAGTCGGATTTCTCTATGGCATCGTTGTTCATCTGGTATCTGGTTTCCCTGTTTACATCTCCTATACTGAGTACTTTACATTTGTCGACGTTGAATTTCATCTGCCATTTTTCAGACCATTCGAAAAATTTGTTTAGATCTTCCTGTAGTTTTGCTGAGTCCTCGTCAGATTTAATAACACGTCCTATTTTAGTGTCATCAGCAAATTTACTTATGTTGCTGTCTATGCCGATATCTATGTCGTTTATGTATATAATAAATAATAATGGTCCAAGTACTGAGCCTTGGGGAACTCCACTTGTGACGTTGCTCCAATGGGACTTAGTGTCGTTAATGCTCACTCGCTGTTTCCTGTCCTATAACCACGCCCTAATTCATTTAAGGATGTCACCTTTGATGCCATGAGCTTCTACCTTTCTAATTAGTCTTTCGTAGGGGACTCTGTCGAAGGCTTTGCTAAAGTCGAGATATACCACATCATAATTGTGCCCCTCGTCCACCGATTCGAAAACTGATGAAAAGAATGTTAATAGATTAGTTAGACAAGAACGTCCGCTTGTGAAGCCATGCTGGGAATCATTCATCAATTGGTGCTTCTCCAGGTGATTTCGAATAAATTTTGAAATGATTGCTTCCAGTAATTTGCCTACTATTGATGTTAGACTGATTGGGCGGTAGTTAGAGGATAGTGATCTATCCCCATTCTTGAAAATTGGTATTACATTCGCTATCCTCCAGGATTCTGGTACTACACCTGTTTTTAAGGACATGTTAAACAACTTTGCTAAGGGTCATACTAAGCTCTTCCTTACATTCCTTTAATACTCTGGCAAATATCTCATCGGGACAAAGGTGACTTATTAGGCTTTAGTTTGTCTATTTGCTAACTAACATCGTTACTAGTCACTACTATCTCGCTTAATTTGTTTTCTTCACTATCTCTGAATAGAGTCGGTGCCTCGGGTATCATGTTTAAATTTTCGATGGTGAGAACTGTTGAAAAATATTTATTTAAATTATTGCTCATTTCTCTGTCGTTATCAGTGAGCTCGCCGGCGTCTGACCGTATTGGTCCAATCTTTTCTCGTGTTTTAGTTTGATACATTTGGTAGAATCCTTTGGGGTTTGTCTTCGCCTCCCTTGCTATCCTTACCTCATTATTCCTCTTGGCTTTCCTTATCTCGGTTTTAACCCTACTCGCCAATACCCTATAATAGTCCCGGAGGTTAATTTCGCCACTATTTATCCTTCTACCTATATCCTTCCTTTGGCCGATGATGTTCTTTAAATAATTATTTATCCATTTAGGGTCATTGTTGTCTGATCTGAGTTTTTTGTATGGTATGTTCTGCCTTTGTGCATTAAGTAACTCACTATTTAAATTGACGTGGAACTCGGCAATCTCAGATCTCGTTATCAGGTCAGTGTCATCTGTCAGGTTCACAGCCAAGCGCGACACCCCCTCTCTCAGCTGCCTCTTTAAACTGTCAAAGTTCGCCCTTCTGAAATCTGGTACTTTAGTGGAATTTTCCTTACGTCTGCCCTTAAAATCTAACTGGAATCTAATTTCTTTGTGGTCTCTGTTTGCAAGTTCTTTCCCTACCTCGACACTGTTAATGAGGTTTTCTCTGTTTGACAGAACTAAATCGAGTATATTATTACCCCGTGTGGGTTCGGTTATATGTTGACTTAGAAAACAGTCCTGGATCGTCTCGAGAAAATCCTCTGATTCTGAGTTACCTGTAAGGTCAGTCCAATCTATTTGGCCAAGGTTAAAGTCGCCTACTATACAGACTTTGTTGTGTATGGAAGCCCTGCGCATTTCATCCCAGATAGGTCGCTCATTGACTCTATCAAGATTGGGGGGTCTATATATTACTCCTGTGATTAATTTTTCCCTACCGTCGCTTAATTCTATCCAAATTGTTTCTGTATTCCGCTCAGTTTTTATTTCCTTATTTTTTTCACACTTCAGATTATCCCTAACATAGATTGCTACTCCGCCTCCTTTTCTGGTCTGCCTATCGGTATGGAACATTTTGTAACCCGCAATTTGGTATTCGACTGGTAACTCACGTGTGTCTAGGTTGATCCATGTTTCAGTGAATGCTATTATATCGATTTTTTCGGTACATACCAAGGCCCTAATATCATCCATTTTGTTTCTCATACTTCTACTGTTCGCTTAGTATACATTTAAGTTAGTCGTGTTCTGAGTCCTCCCTTTACCGCGTTTAAGAGTGACTCCTGACCCCTGACCTTACCTCTCCTTTGTGTACTGACCTTTAAAACTCTGCCCTGACCCCCCCCCCCCTCATGCACTGGCTTTTTAAAATTGACTTTTGACATCTGACCTGACCACTCCCTCATGTGCTAGCCTCCTGACTTCTGACTTGACCCCTCATTCCTATACTGAACTTTAAGACCCTCACCTGACTTCTTCATGTACTGGCCTTTTAAGATTGATGACACCTGACCTGCCCACTCTCTCATGTGCTATCCCCCTGACCTCTGACTTGACCCCTTACTCATGCTTGACCTCCATCTTGCCATCCACCGAACAGCCAGTGTCACCAAGGCTCTTTATCCAACTACCACTGTGCGTACATTACAATATATTGTCAGTAGCGATGCGATGTAAATTTCATCATCAAGCTGGAACAAATTCGATCATCATTGCATAATTTTCATCGAGTTTCAACAGATTTTGTCATCATTATATACATTTCATCAACGTGCAACACATTATCATGGCATAAGATTCACCAGGCTGCAACAAATTCTGTCATCAATTAACAACAACATTCATCATTAAATTCCAACAAATTCTTTCTCATCACCTCTCAACATAGGTCCATATCCCCAAACCACAACAAATACTCCCCTAGGTTTTACAGGAAATTACATTAATGTGCAACAAACTGTGCTGTCAATTTGCAACAAAGCAATTTTGCAACATGTGTGCATATGTATTACCCTCACTTGGCTGGACACTGATCATCCTCCATTTAATTAAAACACTGAAGAAATTGTGCTCTTGGGGGGTAGAGTGTGTGTGTGTGTGTGTGTAAACTTATTTTGGCCCTGATATTTGATACAGCTAGGTAGTAGGCAGCTACCAAACAGGGAGGTACTACCACCTGGGAAGATATTGGAAGCATAATGTGTTGTCTAATGGTAGACCCTGCTGCCATATGGCATCACGAAAATTGTGACCAAGTCCCAGGTTGATGATCTGACTTTCTGCCTCATTTACACACAATTGTAGGGTCTCAATTGTTTCTCTTACTATTGACAACACAACATATATATATTGTTTCTCACTTTTGATAGTTTTATAATTTTTGTATTTCTTTATGGTTCTCTATTATTATTAGTATTATTACAGCGTTGATATAATTATTACTGTTATCATTAATATTTTTATGTTTGTATTTTTTATTGAAAAATTACTTATCTGAATTATTATTATTATGATTATTATTATTATTATGATTATTATTATTATTATTATTATTATTATTATTATTATATTTTCGCCCCCCAGGCCCGGATGTGAGTCAGTGACTGTGCCCGGGTGGGATAATCCCCGTAAAAAAAATAAAATAGACAATCCTTCTCCCTCCCAATTATGACTTACGGCAGTTTAGAAATCATATAAAAAGCACGTCCATCTAACACACTTATTCTTTCCTTCCAACCATGACTTTAGGTAACGACTAGATTTAATAGCAACTTTCATCGGATCACCTTCAGGTGGACATTCTGAGGTGACGATTCTTCAGGTGATCCATTTCATCTACTGTATATAATCATCTACTGCCATCAATTTCATCAACTATCAACCTCAGCTGTCGTCAATTTCATCAACTTTTATCAATCCTTTTGTCTTTGTTCGTCAGTATTTAAGCTTGAACGTTTGAGTGGGCATTTGCCTCGTGGGTGTGACGCCTGCCGGTAAATTAAGAGAAATCGAGTCAAAATATTCTAGTTGTATTTTTATGAATATTTTCCCAAGCGGTAGGGAATTAGTGGAGTGGTAGTGGTGGTGGTGAGGTGGGTGGTGTGGATGTGGTAAGTGGGTGGTGTGGATGTGGTGAGAGGTGGGGTGGTGTGAATGTGGTGAGGAGTGGTATGGATGTGGTGAGGGGTGGTATGGATGTGGTGAGGGGTGGTGTGGATGTGGTGAGGGGTGGTATGGATGTGGTGAGGGGTGGTGTGGATGTAGTGAGGGGTGGTGTGGATGTGGTGAGGGGTGGTGTGGATGTGGTGAGGGGTGGTGTGGATGTGGTGAGGGGTGGTGTGGATGTGGTAAGGGGTGGTGTGAATGTGGTGAGGAGTGGTATGGATGTGGTGAGGGGTGGTATGGATGTGGTGAGGGGTGGTGTGGATGTGGTGAGGGGTGGTATGGATGTGGTGAGAGGTGGTGTGGATGTAGTGAGGGGTGGTGTGGATGTGGTGAGGGGGTGGTGTAGGTGTGGTGAGGGGTGGTGTGGATGTGGTAAGGGGTGGTATGGATGTGGTGAGGGGGTGGTGTGGATGTGGTTTGGGGTGGTGTGGATGTGGTTTGGGGTGGTGTGGATGTGGTGAGGGGTGGTGTGGATGTGGTAAGGGGTGGTATGGATGTGGTGAGGGGTGGTGTGGATGTGGTGAGGGGTGGTGTGGATGTGGTGAGGGGGTGGTGTAGGTGTGGTGAGGGGTGGTGTGGATGTGGTAAGGGGTGGTATGGATGTGGTGAGGGGGTGGTGTGGATGTGGTTTGGGGTGGTGTGGATGTGGTTTGGGGTGGTGTGGATGTGGTGAGGGGTGGTGTGGATGTGGTAAGGGGTGGTATGGATGTGGTGAGGGGTGGATTACGCGGTTCAATTCTGGTCACCGTACTACAGAATGAACATAGAATCCCAGGAAAGAATTCAAAGGACTAATCCCGGGCATTAGGAACCTTGAGTACAGAGACAGGTTAAAGCATCTTAATTTGCACTCCCTCGAGAGACGTAGAATGAGGGGCGATATGATCGAGGTGTATAAATGGAAGTCAGAGCTAAACAAAGGGGACATTACAAAGGTACTCAAACTATCCAACCAGGAGCGAACTCGTAACAATGGTTTTAAACTAGACAAATTTAGATTAACTCGAATACTCTGGATAGCTTCAAAGATAGGTTAGATGGATATGTGAGCAATAGGGGTTGGATGTAAATGGGACTGCCCAGTGTGGATGAAGGGAAAAGAGAAGTGGGAAGAGAGAGAGGAGAGAAGAAGAAAGGGAGAGAAAGCATTTCACCTGGTTTGTCTCACCTGGAGTCACGTCAATAGGGGGAGGGTGACGGGGGATTACCCTTTGATCAGGTCACGTTGTAATTGAAAGGGTTTATTCCTATCCCAAAGTCATCCCCTAGAGGTCGTGGGCTTTTGACTGAATGAGACACAAACAAAAAAGACAAAGAGAGATACAGATGTTGACAGAAATAAACAATGAAAGATAAAATGAGAGAAATGTTTGACAGAGAGACAGACAGAGAGAGAGATTAATACAACCAGAAACAAACAGACAAACAAAAAAACAGAAGAATTGTAAAAGCGAGATGAAGATTATTACAAGAAAACGAAAAAAAATAACACCACCGGGAAATAGCCAAAGAAATGAAGAAACAGAAAGAAGAAATATACGACCCAGAATAACATCGAGAGAGAAAGAGGAGAGTCAACTTGATACAGTGGTCGGGTCTTGGTGCTGTTGACTCGGTATCTGATTATGTTAAGGGACTTCTGACTTCCATGGAGGACAATGAACGCGGCCACTGACTCCAGCAATGAGGAACTGTCTATCTAATGCAACAAAAACTATAGTAATTTGTTTTGGACGAAGACTTTTTGGTCCTAACAATAAGGAGAGTTGGACCAATATTCACCCATGATGTGTTTTAACCTAACCTAACCTCACCTGGTAATTCCCGAGCGATGAGACAATGATAATGCTTTCTCTCTGTGACGGTACACTGTGGTAATGTTGATCTGAGGAGACAGTACCAGTGTTATTGTTGTTTATACAGGTGTGTGGTGTTGTTTGTGTTGGGAGCTGTGTTGTGTTGTGTCGAGTCTTGTCGCGTTGTGTTGTGTTTTGTTGAGAGGTCGAATAGTGATGAGTTGAAGCAGCTGTATTTATGGTATTGCATATAACTTTTTCAGTGCATATGTATGTATGTATGTATGTATGTATGTAAGTATGTATGTATGTATGTATGTATGTCAAGAAACAGCCTCACTTAAGTAAATAACAAGTATGCCAGACGCCGCCCATTAATGGTGCCTCTTGAGCCATAGATTCACATTGTGTAGTGTAGAGTGCCAGAGTGAGAGAGAGAGAGAGAGAGAGAGAGGGAGAGAGAGAGAGAGAGAGGGAGAGGGGGAGGGAGAGAGAGAGAGAGAGAGAGAGAGAGAGAGAGAGAGAGAGAGAGTGAATGACTGACTCTGTGTGTGCGTGTATGTGTGTGTGTGTGCGTGTGTGTGTGTGTGTGTGTGTGTGTGTGTGTGTGTGTGGACCTACAACACATGAGTGAGAGTGTTTAACTCTTAAGTGAGAAAAGTGAGAGGTGGGGAGAGTTTACGAACATTAGGTAAGTGAGTCAGGTGTCAGGACGAGAGAGAGAGAGAGAAAATGACTGACTGTGCGTGTATGTGTGTGTGTGCGCGTGTATGTGTATGTGTGTGTGTGTGTGTGTGTGTGTGTGTGTGTGTGGAGATATACAGCCTAGGTAAGAGTGGGTGAGAGTGAGGGAGAGGCCAGGCGCAAGACGGAGCACTAATGTGACGCCTCTTAAGAAGTAGACCGTCGTAATGGGTCACCAAGTGGAGTGGGAGGTGAGAGGGGAAGTGGGTGGGGAGAGGGAGAGGGAAGAGGAGAAGTGAGGAAAGGGGCACCAATCCTAATTCTCTCTCTCTCTGTATATCAATTAATTTGTTTCCTTTTTAATCTAACTTTATCTCTTCCACTCTCTCTCATTTTTCCTCTCTCTCTCACACGTTCTAGATTAATTTATTCGTTTCCTTTTTAATCAACCTCTCTCTCTCTCTCTCTCTCTCTCTCTCTCTCTCTCTCTCTCTCTCTCAGTGACACGGTAACAATGAAGAGCTTAGCGCTGTCGGAGCGAGATACAATTACACACCTGATTGGTTACTGCACTTCCTCCCTCCTTCTAAGACTTCTCGTAATTGGCTGCTGAGAGATCAAGAATGGTGAATGGTGAGGTGAGGAGGGGTGACGTGAGGGATAGGGGGTGAGAGGAGGGAGTGTGAGAGACTATGAATGGTGCATGATGACCGTGTGGTGAGAGAAGCTGAGGGAAGTAATGAAGATTTGAGAAAGTGAGGGGCGAGAGAGAGAGAGAGAGAGAGAGAGAGAGAGAGAGAGTTACTTAACGGTTAACAAATTTATTGGTAAAGCTTGTAGTACAGTTTGCCTGTTCTGAGTAATTCAGTCAGGTCTTGACACTGAGGGTGGTATCACTTCTCACTGCCACGCAGGACAGAGTGTTAGGAATGATGACAAAACTAAACTTAATTAGACACGGAGTTTAAACTAAACGCCGTAAGGGGAGGACTCTGAACACGACTAACTTAAATGTATACTACGCAAACAGTAGAAGTATGAGAAACAAAATGGATGATATTGGGGCCTTGGTATGTACCGAAAAAATCGATATAATAGCATTCACTGAAACATGGATCAACCTAGACACACGTGAGTTACCAGTCGAATACCAAATTGTGGGTTACAAACTGTTCCATACCGATAGGCAGACCAGGAAAGGAGGCGGAGTAGCAATCTATGTTAGGGATAATCTGAAGTGTGAAATAATTAAGGAAATAAAAACTGAGAGGAATACAGAAACAATTTGGATTGAATTAATCGACGGTAGGGAAAAATTAATCACAGGAGTAATATATAGACCTCCCAATCTTGATAGAGTTAAAGAGCGACTTATCTGGGATGAAATGTGCAGGGCTTCCATACACAACAAGTCTGTATAGTAGGCGACTTTAACCTTGGCCAAATAGATTGGACTGACCTTACAGGTAACTCAGAATCAGTGGATTTTCTCGAGACGATCCCGGACTATTTCCTAAGTCAACATATAACCGAACCAACCCTGGGTAATAATATACTCGATTTAGTTCTGTCAAACAGAGAAAACCTCATTAGCAATGTCGAGGTAGGGAACGAACTTGCAAACAGCGATCACAAAGAAATTAGATTCCAGTTAGATTTTCATGGCAGACGTAAGGAAAATTCCACTAAAGTACCAGAAGGGCAAACTTTGACAGTTTAAAGAGGCAGCTGAGAGAGGGGGTGTCGCGCTTGGCCGTGAACCTGACAGATGACACGGACCTGATAACGAGATCTGAGATTGCCGAGTTCCATGACAATTTAAATAATAAGTTACTTAATGCATTAAAGGCAGAACATACCATACAAAAAACTCAGATCAGACAACAATGACCCTAAATGGACAAATAACTATTTAAAGAACATCATTGGCCAAAGGAAGGCTACAGGTAGAAGGATAAATCGTGGCGAAATTTACCTCCGGGGTTATTATAGGGTATTGGCGAGTAGGGTTAAAACCGAGATAAGGAAAGCCAAGAGGAATAATGAGGTAAGGATAGCAAGGGAGGAGAAGACAAACCCCAAAGGATTCTACCAAATGTATCAAACTAAAACACGAGAAAAGATTGGACAAATATAATCAGATACCGGCGAGCTCACTGATAACGACAGAGAAATGAGCAATAATTTGAATAAATATTTTTCAACAGTTTTCACCACCGAAAATTTAAACATGATACCCGGGGCACCGACTCTATTCAGAGATAGTGAAGAAAACAAATTAAGCGAGATAGTAGTAAGCAAATAGACAAACTAAAGCCTAATAAGTCACCTGGTCCCGATGAGATATTTGCCAGAGTATTAAAGGAATGTAAGGAAGAGCTTAGTATGCCCTTAGCAAAGTTGTTTAACATGTCCTTAAAAACAGGTGTAGTACCAGAATCCTGGAGGATAGCGAAAGTAATACCGATTTTCAAGAAGGGGGATAGATCACTATCCTCTAACTACCGCCCAATCAGTCTAACATCAGTAGTAGGCAAATTACTGGAAGCAATCATTTCAAACTCTATTCGAAATCACCTGGAGAAGCACCGATTGATCAATGATTCCCAGCATGGCTTCACAAGCGGACGTTCATGTCCAACTAATCTATTAACATTCTTTTCATCAGTTTTCGAATCGGTGGACGAGGGGCACAATTATGATGTGGTATATCTCGACTTTAGCAAAGCCTTCGACAGAGTCCCCTACGAAAGACTAATTAGAAAGGTAGAAGCACATGGCATCAAAGGTAATATCCTTAAATGGATTAGGGCGTGGTTACAGGACAGGAAACAGCGAGTGAGCATTAATGGCACTAAGTCCCATTGGAGCAATGTCACAAGTGGAGTTCCCCAAGGCTCAGTACTTGGACCATTATTATTTATTACATACGTAAACGACATAGATATCGGCATAGACAGCAACATAAGCAAATTTGCTGATGACACTAAAATAGGACGTGTTATTAAATCTGACAAGGACTCGGCAAAACTACAGGAAGATCTAAACAAATTTTTCGAATGGTCTGAAAAATGGCAGATGAAATTCAACGTGGACAAATGTAAAGTACTCAGTATAAGAGATGTAAACAAGGAAACCAGATACCAGATGAACAACGATGCCATAGAGAAATCCGACTGCGAGAGAGATTTAGGAGTAATGATAAGTAGGAGCCTTAAGCCAAGTAAACAATGTGTTTTTGCACGTAACAAGGCTAATAAAGTACTTGGGTTCATACAAAGGAGTGTTAGTTACAAGACTAGCGAGGTCATCCTAAAACTGTATCTTGCTCTTGTGAGACCACACCTGGATTACGCAGTTCAGTTCTGGTCACCGAATTGCAGAATGGATATAGAATCCTTAGAAAGAATTCAAAGGAGAATAACAAGACTAATCCCGGGCATTAGGAACCTTGAGTATAGAGACAGGTTAAAGCATCTTAATGTGCATTCCCTCGAGAGACGTACTGTAGAGCGAGGGGCGACTTGATAGAGGTGTATAAGTTGAAGGCAGGGCTAAACAAAGGGAACATTACGAAGGTACTCAAACTATCCAACCAGGAGCGAACTCTTAACAATGGCTTTAAATTAGACAAATTTAGATTTAGGCGTGAAATAGGTAAATACTGGTTTGGAAACAGAGTAGTGGATGAATGGAACAAGTTGCCAAATATCATCATTAACTCGAATACGCTGAATAGCTTCAAACATAGGTTGGATGCTTATATGAGCAATAGGGGTTGGGTGTAAACGGGACTGCCCAGTATGGGCCAATAGGCCCGTTGCAGTTTCCTCCATTCTTATGTTCTTATGTTAACAGTATATATAGGTCAGAGTCATGTGGGTGATATCACTGTTCACTGCCACGCAGGACAATGTCTCATCTACAATAGAAATCATATTGTAATTGAAGACTAATCAGTGTGGGCTAGGAAATTTGGGATAAACAGCAAGAATGTCCTCAAGCACCCCTGATTCAATGGAGTAATTACATAGTTCATGATACACTAAACCAGGCGACCTGAAGTCTTTGACAGTGTCACATTCAATAATATAATTAAAGGGTATGCTTTAAAAGTTTATCACAAAGCTTACATGCTGAGTGCTCTGGTATGGGTACAGCGTTAATAACCTGCCAGATGTGATAGTATCCTAGCCCAATTCTGGCCATGACTACATCGAATGTAGGCAAAAATGGCACAGAAAAAATGGCACAGGAAAAAATGGCAATAGGAAAATATGGCACCGGAAAAGAAGGCATAATCATCAAACTAGGAAAATATGGCACATTAAATTTTATTGACATGTTTTCGCTAAAATTTTATAACCTAACCTAACCTAAGCACGCCGTAGCTAATTAACTCGTTTTTGGTTCGTGAGCTCGAGGTGAAATCTGTTGTGCCATTTTTTCTAGTACGAAAATTGTGCCATTTTTTCCGGTGTCCTTATGCTGGCCATACCGGTACTTCTTGTCACAAAATTTGTCATATTTACTAATGCTAGAACTGCCAGGTCTCTCTGCATTTCTCAGTTCTTCTAGATCAGAATTCATGATTTTGACTTGGATGTTTTTAAGTACAGCATTGGACAGGCCAAGGTCACGGTCAACATTTTCTTTCTTATATGCCTCTTTGGCGAGTCTATCAGCACAGTCATGATACCTAATTCCAACATGGGTCGGAATCCACACAAATTCAATACGAGGGTTGTTCTCATTAGCAGTTATCACATTTCTTTTAATATCACAGATAACTTTAAACATAGAACCTGACGGGCTGTTCATAGATTTCAAAGCACTTTGGGGGTCATAGAATATCACCCCACCTCCATTTTCTTTAAGGTAGTCGGGCTAAGTAGGTTTCCAGTTAGTTCAGTTTGTGTTGTGCTGGCCCACTTGTTCTGCCTTTGCTTGTTTGACACTATCATCTTTTTTTATTTATATATTACAAATACACAGCCTGTTCTACCTGTGTTTGTCTGCACAGAACCATCAGTAAAAGCATAACATTCACTTGATTTAATACTCTCTATGTGTCTGTTAATAGTTTCTAGTGTGACACATCTCACCACATCGGTGTTTATCATTTGCTTACTACCAACAGGAGTGTAATTAATAGGAACTGATATATTCAGCCAAGGAGGAATGGCATTAATGGGTTCGTCTGGGGTGATTGGGGCATTCAGTTTCAAGAGATCTGCAACACTTTTATGAAGCCACGCCCCAAAGAGAGTCTTTTGTGGAAGGTTAGCGAGATGGTCAGGATTACTTAGATTGAACATCAACTCAGTTTGAGCTGTAGTTTGGGAACCATTGTTCTTCAAAACTTTGAAACAAGACATGGTATTAAGTAGAGCTATCCTCTCAGATAGGGAGGGCAGCCCGAGCTCTTTCCTCATGTTTTCAATTCTGGTTGATTTGGGGCATCCTAGAATGATGCGCATGGCTTCATTTTGTACGACCTCAAGGCTGTTGAGTTGTTTAAAGGGAATAATTACAAGATGGAGAGCATGACAGTCAACTACAGAACGAATGAAGTGAAGATAGAAAGTACGAGCATAGGTGATGTTAATTCCATAGCCCTTGCCAACAAGGGTTCTGAGGGGTTTAATGAGCTGCATTAGTTTGGCACGAAGGTTGCCTACTAAGTTTGCATCATTCACACAAATTCCAAGATATTTATAAGAACTACATAGTTCCAAGGGCATGCTGTTAATGTTAACGTTAAGAGGCAGAGGGTGAGCAGGACAGATAACCCTTTATCCATGTCAGGAGGTTAACTTTGATGTCAAAATTAATTAGTTGCTCAAATATAATGTCTCTATTAGCTACATCAAAGGCTGATTTCGGGCCTATGAAGGTTGTTTGTGTCTATCTTTTGAGACAAGATATTCTTCAAAACATATCTGTGTGCTGCTCCCGGGCATGAACCCATACAAGATGTGTAAAGTCCTTGAAAGAGTTGTTCTCAACCGTCTCTGTTTCAAGTCAAAGACAAACTGGCCCCTAATCTATATGGGTTAGAGAGAGAGAGAGAGAGAGAGAGAGAGAGAGAGAGAGAGAGAGAGAGAATACTTACGACCAGAGAAAATGTATTCTTGTAAAATTGAAGAGGGGAGACTCAAAAAAATGTAAAAATAAACAAAGCGACAAATGATGAACAAAAATGATATAAATATGAAAACGAAGAGACGAGAAGTGTAAATAGACTCCAATAAATCAAGAATAAAATAAACACAACGATAAACTTAATGTACACAGGAAGATATATCGCCGTGGAACTTGTAGATTGTAATGGATTTAGTTGTTGAAACAGGGACACAGTACATATCTCCTGATATATAATTGTTGTTTAGTTTATGATTGTTGTTGTTTAGTGTGTTCATGATTGTTGTTGTTTAGTGTGTTCATGATTGTTGTTGTTTAGTGTGTTCATGATTGTTGTTGTTTAGTGTGTTCATGATTGTTGTTGTTTAGTGTGTTCATGATTGTTGTTGTTTAGTGTGTTCATGATTGTTGTTGTTTAGTGTGTTCATGATTGTTGTTGTTTAGTGTGTTCATGATTGTTGTTGTTTAGTGTGTTCATGATTGTTGTTGTTTAGTGTGTTCATGATTGTTGTTGTTTAGTGTGTTCATGATTGTTGTTGTTTAGTGTGTTCATGATTGTTGTTGTTTAGTGTGTTCATGATTGTTGTTGTTTAGTGTGTTCATGATTGTTGTTGTTTAGTGTGTTCATGATTGTTGTTGTTTAGTGTGTTCATGATTGTTGTCGTTTAGTGTGTTCATGATTGTTGTTGTTTAGTGTGTTCATGATTGTTGTTGTTTAGTGTGTTCATGATTGTTGCTGTTTAGTGTGTTTATGATTGTTGTTGTTTAGTGTGTTCATGATTGTTGTTGTTTAGTGTGTTCATGATTGTTGTTGTTTAGTGTGTTCATGATTGTTGTTGTTTAGTGTGTTCATGATTGTTGTCGTTTAGTGTGTTCATGATTGTTGTTGTTTAGTGTGTTCATGATTGTTGTTGTTTAGTGTGTTCATGATTGTTGCTGTTTAGTGTGTTCATGATTGTTGTTGTTTAGTGTGTTCATGATTGTTGTTGTTTAGTGTGTTCATGATTGTTGTTGTTTAGTGTGTTCATGATTGTTGTTGTTTAGTGTGTTCATGATTGCTGTTGTTTAGTGTGTTCATGATTGTTGTTGTTTAGTGTGTTCATGATTGTTGTTGTTTAGTGTGTTCATGATTGTTGTTGTTTAGTGTGTTTATAAGTGTTGCTGTTTTGTGTATAAATGATTTTTGTTATTTGCTAAAAGATCTTATTACAGGGTGTTGGATCATGCGTCATCAGTTTGGACCAATCACAGTATTAAGTCACTTCGACACACCAATCACAAGGACAGAAGCTCATGACGTCACGAACACTGGACCATCTCCAAGAGAGGTATTGGTAACATCAACACCAACGAACCAATCACTAGGCCGGAAGGTTAATCGTCATTATTACTGAACCAATCACAAGAACGGAGATTTATACAACATCACCATCTGACCAATCAGTAAGTAAGGGAGATTTGTGATTAATAGACAGAAGTATGGCCACTGTCAGGTTTTTTTGGGGGGTGATATTAAATTAATTTGTGACATTTTAACCTAGCGAGCACCAGTAATAGAGTTTGAAAATAACATTATTCGACAGGTGCCCAATTACTGACAACGAAATCCATTACATAACGGTCAGTGGTGAGACGGGCTAAGCGGCTTCCCAATATTTGAATATTAATTTAAATTTCTAACCGTCAAGGTTAGAAAACCGACTGCGAGAGAGATTTAGGAGTAATGATAAGTAGGAACCTTAAGCCAAGTAAACAATGTGTTTTTGCTCGTAACAAGGCTAATAAAGTACTTGGGTTCATACAAAGGTGTTAGTTACAAGACTAGCGAGGTCATCCTAAAACTGTATCTTGGTCTTGTGAGACCACACCTGGATTACGCAGTTCAGTTCTGGTCACCGTATTACAGAATGGATATAGAATCATTGGAAAGAATTCAGAGGAGAGTGACAAGACTAATCCCGGGCATTAGGAACCTTGAGTACAGAGACAGGTTAAAGCATCTTAATTTGCACTCCCTGGAGAGACGTAGAGTGAGGGGCGACCTGATAGAGGTGTATAAATGGAAGTCAGGGCTAAACAAAGGGGACATTACAAAGGTACTCAAACTATCCAACCAGGAGCGAACTCGTAACAATGGTTTTAAATTAGACAAATTTAGATTTAGGCGCGAAATAGGTAAACACTGGTTTGGAAACAGAGTAGTGGATGAATGGAACAAGTTACCAAATATCATCATTAACTCTAACACGCTGGATAGCTTCAAACATAGGTTGGATGCTCATATGAGCAATAGGGGTTGGGTGTAAACGGGCCGGCTGCAGTTTCCTCCATTCTTATGTTCTTATGTAGGAGACAGATGGTGGCGTAATTTCTCAGTGTAAGTTCGTTAAGTGAGTCCGATTATTTTGATTTAAGTTATGTTTTTTAATGGTCCAGATGAAAGGTTGTAACTTAACGAATATGGTGGTGAGGCTGTTGATGCTCCCGTATATTTGAATTTATAATTTTAACGGACCAAATGCAGGGGGCTGTTAGTGGCATAACGTCCCGAGTTCGTTCGTGAGGCGGGTTGAAGATTGCGAATATTTGAACATGAATTTTTTTAACGTTCCATAAGTGCGGCGGTTGACGGCATAACGGTCAAAATATTACAACCGTTAGGAATTCGAAATTTTAAATATAATCACACAAGGAAAACTTTTTTTTTTACATAGATTAATTACGATTGAGTCTCGATACATTTTTGACACCATATTTACAACCCAATTTGTACCGAAGTTAAAATTTACTTCATGTAATTTTGATAATCTACCTGTTGTGTTGAAGGTTACCTGAGCCAATTAGCTGCGTTTGTTATCACCTTCAGTAAATCCATCCTCAGTCTGGTCTTTTATCGAGAAAATTAAAACAAAAAATTAGTGTCAGGAAGAACCGAAAATAAAAATGACTAATTGCAGATAAGAAATGAAAAAAAAATAACTAATTGTCGTATTTTGTTGTCATAGGAATAATTGTTACGAATTTATGGAGGCAAATTCAACTGGAAATCGATCAAGACAGAGAGGCTTTGAAGATGATATAATCGTCTTGTTTATGATTGTTACGCCACTTCTCCTGCCTTTCAGATGATGATATATTGCAGTAAATTGTTGTTCCTTGTTCGCTTTGGTGAGAGACCTCCTGAGTATGGCTTTATAAGTTTCATTTATGAATTACTTGATGTTTAGACACTCCAGTTTATTTCACCTGAATATTAACCACCCTAAAGGTAACCTAACCTAACCTAACACAGCCCCCCCAGGTAGCGTTAGTGTGTTTAGTTAATCATCGTGTGAAATTAGCCTAGGGACTAAAATCCAGGTAATTCAATTAGACTTAATGTATTTAATGCTATCGGTAGTAATTCTCTACGATAATAAACAAAACATATTTATTGATACATAAATTTACTCGACAACAACAACAGCAACAACAAAAACACTAATATCGACAAAAACAATAACAACAATAACAACAATAAAAACAATAACAACAACAATAAAAACAATAACATTAACAAAACAAGAAAAACAACAACACCCAAAATAAACACAAAATGATACTCAAAAACGTACATAAGTATACACACACATGTACACAAACATCCAGTCATTATTACACACTAACAGACATACATAATTCTCGTACAAGAACAGCATCCGGTGAAATAATTTTGTCTACTAATTTATTCATATATTTATCTATATTCATATTTAAATATTAGCCTATTATATTTTTGACTATATGTAAATTCAGCACATATGACAAACCAAAATTAATCTGTCATATATTACTGGCGTTTGAAATGACAGAACAATATATATATACCGCACATATATATATATAATTCACTATAGGAATTGTTATATTCTCCTATGCTTCCAATATGATGGGTGGATTATATTATTGGCCTTATTATTGTATACTGGTAAATGTAGTATTTTGGGCTAGCATTGTGTAACTAAATTCACTGGTGATGATTAACTTCCATAATTATGTGTGTGTGTGTGTGTGTGTGTGTGTGTGTGTGTGTGTGTGTGTGTGTGTGTGTGAACTGTTTCTGTCATCAGTGTGGTGTAATAGCTGTCATCCATTAATTACCCCCTCTTCACTGCCTGATGTATATACGAATATACAAATATACGAAAGAAATCTGTTATATTAACTTAAAAATAGAAGCCTATATAATTTAGGTTACACAATAGGACGTAATTTTTGGCTTCACGAACCAAAGTTTTAGACATATACGATGACAGTCCGTTATATATCTCAGAACTTTGAAAGAAAAATATATAGTAGTTTTAACTCTGTGTTATATATAACTACGATAAGTTTATTAAGAAATGAACATTGATGGATCGTTGGCAACTCCTTCAATGACATGGTATATAAACCCAGTCAATGAAGTAAAGTTGTCATTGAGCATCTGGCCGAGGTGCGGTGAACATCAGGCTCCTTGGGACTCCTGCAGGTAATAATACTTGTTTATTTATTCAAGTGTTTTATGCGTCAATCAATATGGGGTATTCCAGCTTAAGTTATTCTGCATACCTTGGCTGAGAAAATAGTAATAATAATTGGTATGGTATATTGCTGATTATTTATGTATTGCTTGCAACTAAATAGTATCTTTATGATTTTGTGAGAGACAATGTGACACAATGGACGAAGGATTTTGACAACCCCATACCAGACAACAGGAGTCGCAGTGCTCATTGTGAAATTCATCGGACCCCTCCGGAAAGATACTTTTTGGAGCGAGTCATAGGGTGATGGATATGAATCACACTGCAGGACACTATAAGAAATATTTTATTATGATTTATAATAATATTTGGTCATCTCTTACAATATAAACAAGTATGGTGAAAACTAGAGTATAAACATCAGAGATCTTATACAATACAACAACAACATGAATACAGTGGGGTTTTAGAATGGTATAGTCACAACATCAACACAGTAATTACAAAGCAGCATAAAGAGTTGTGGGGCAAAAATTGAGTCATTTATTCGCGTCACTAATTATACCTTGACGACAAGAAGTATAAATTGTTCCCGTTGTTTGAGTTTAATGATGAGTTGTGTTAGTCTAACCTGTGTCTTACGAGTATTTACAGCGTGAGGCAGGTGTATTAGCCCCTTAGTTTTTATATCAATATGCGGTAGTACATTAATTTTGTATAACTCCATCACCCTCTGTAACTTACCACTCGCTATGAGGTTCATGTTCAGAGCACGTTATAAGGTGTTGTCCACGGGAAGGCATGTCACTTGGTGCTGAGCTAAGGATTAGGTAACCAGCTCTCTGGCCACCTATTGCGGGCAGTAGTTTGATAACCCTGACGAGAGGAAGACGTTATTAGAGCCATCGTGGAGGAATATTCCGTTCTCCTTCCACGGGTCCCTGCTCAATTCTCACTCAACTCTCACATCAACAGGACGTACTTAGCAGAGGTATTGAACATAGCCTCCGTTCTCATTTAACACTCATAGCTACAGTGATTAAGTTACGGTGATAATCATTTTTGAAAGTGTACATAGAACTTTTTTTTATAATAAAGAAACAAAAGGAACATATTGGATTTCGCTAAAGAAGATCAAATAAACTTTGATCTATATCTTAGTATGTCTAAAATATAAGGTAACGTGCTTCTCAAGTGATTGTTACAAGTGGTGACAACCCAGGAAGGTTGTTACATATATGACAGCTTCATAAGTAGCTGTTATATTCACGGTAACAGTCACCTCAACAGATACACACTTGGTAAAGGTATTATGTTCTCCCCATTACTGTGTTATACTGTTACATTGTTACTAAGAAGCTTATAGTTACGCAGGTATTGGTGTTTAATGATGTCAGGTGTTGGTAATTACAGTATGAAATAGACTAAACATGTGTAGACGTTCTTTTTATTTGTGTTGGTGTTGAACTTTGACTTCCTATCAATATTAGTTTGTAAACGGATCTGAATGAGTTTCCTGGCATAATTTTAAAATATTTTGGCGGCTATATAACTAAGTACCGCGGATAAATAAAATAGTAATTGGTAGAAAATTATTATCGATAAGGACTGTTAATCCGTTCATGAATTATTCTTCCCGTTACCCCTGGGCCCTAAACCTAATGTTTCGGTAAGGTTTGGGGCCTATTAGATCCTGGGGCCCCCGGTCATATAGTCTTCACCCAACACGCTTGTCCGGTGTAGGCGGGTGAACGATAAAGTGTGGAACTTAAACCTGAACAAAGATACGTAAACATTTAATTCGTTTCATCATTCAGTTAAGAGTTTAGAAAGTTCCTGAACGGGATTAATGTTAGTCGGTCTTTGTTAAGGCGATGACGGCTTCTGAATCATCCACTCACACATTATAAAAGGCTTCTCCATAGTAAGCTCTTAGGCTTCCATAAAACATTTCGTATAAAAGGTACGATTTTTCGAGAAATAAAATCATTAAGAAACCAAATACCTGAGAAATAGATATCTAACAAATAGTAATTATAAAAAGTCAGTTAATTAGCAGTATATAGAAAACGTTGATGAGACCACAGGTATTGATAAGTAATTAACATATAACGAGGTTAAATCTCATATGAAGAGGAAAGGTAGGAGTTTATAGCAGTAGGTCATGTAGTGAGGGAAGTAGGTAGCGTGACTCAAGGGCGTGAAGATAATATTACTGTATATATTAACACAGGCTCAGTACAGGTGGAGTATATAAAACACAAATACGTGTTACAGCTTTATTTTACTAGTTCAACGGGGAGGCTCAGGATCACCGCACTACCACCGTCTACACAGCCACCACTTTTACACGATGAGAGGGTGGCGGGTCCATGACAAGAACCCCAGGACAAAATCCCCTAGGACAAAAACCCCAGGACAAAATCCCCACCGGACAAAAACCCAATCTCTACTGGACAAAAGCCACAATGGACAAAATCCCCTCACAGTAAAAGACAAAGCAAACTCTATTTATAGTTTTTAATAGCTAACATTATGAAATGTAATTTACCTGATAAAAGATAAACTGAAACTATATAAGCATCAACATTTACCACAGGTTAAAAAAATAAGTCAAAATCTATTTGGAGTTTTTATTAATTTCTTACAAAACCACTTTGAAAATATCTCTTATTGTAACCTAACCTAACCTAACGGGTCCCCTGAGGTCTCAAAAAGTGAGGACAGTAATGGTAAGATCAAATATCAAAGTGGGGATTTTGTCCGTATCCCGAGGGTAGCACACCGTCGATGGACCGGGCTGAAACCTCGTTACACTTAGTGACGACTTCTTGGATGAGACGACAATCGGGACTGGGGACGTGTGTTACTGGCCCTTCACGGTTATAAGAATAATCCTCGTGGTTGGTTGGTGATACGGAGAGAAGAGAGTCTTGGCTCTGAGGGTGCAAGAAGGGTACAGTACAAGGTAAAGTTCACAAGTGGGAATTATAGGAAGCTGACAGCAGGTGGGCTATCCACCTTGCGGAGATGAGGCTTTGTCTTCCGTGAACAATGCTACAGTAGAGGACTCTTGCGGCAGGGAAGGCCGGTCTCCTAAGCTAAACTGAGTTGTTCTATTTGATGTTTGCCGGGGGGGGGGGGTCCCTCCAGGTCCTTGTGGCACTGGAGAGTTGTTTCCATCTTTTGTTTCTTTTTTATTGTGTATATAGAGGCTGTGGTTCTTCGGAGTGTAGGACAAAAGCCCCTAGGACTAAAGCCCTTAAGGACAAAAGTCCCTAGGACAAAAGCCCCCAAGGACAAAAGTCCCCCAGGAGAAATAATAAGAATTTTTAAAATAATTATTTTATTTTTTTTACAGTTTATGAACACTTCTCTAACCTAACCTAACCTTCGGGAATTCTGTTATAGTTATAAAGAAGTATACAAGGAATGTTTATTAAATCTGCACTGACGTATGTTGTGTCTACTGCGGTAATTACTCCCCTGATTCAGTGACCTCACTGGGCCCTCGGGTCACCTCAGTAAATACAGAATGAACATGAAGGCAAAATATGTCGTTTTTTTTCTTTTCTATTTATTTAATAATGTTCTATATCAAAATTGAAAGTATAATATTCTTCATTATTTAAATTGTAATAATTTCATATTTAAATCTATATATTTGTAATGTTTCTAATGACTCAGTATAGGAGATGTAAACAGGGAAACCAGATACCAGATGAACAACGATGCCATAGAGAAATCCAACTGCGAGAGAGATTTAGGAGTAATGATAAGTAGGAACCTTAAGCCAAGTAAACAATGTGTTTTTGCTCGTAACAAGGCTAATAAAGTACTTGGGTTCATACAAAGGAGTGTTAGTTACAAGACTAGCGAGGTCATCCTAAAACTGTATCATGCGCTTGTGAGACCACACCTGGATTACGCAGTTCAGTTCTGGTCACCGTATTACAGAATGGATATAGAATCATTGGAAAGAATTCAGAGGAGAATGACAAGACTAATCCCGGGTATCAGGAACCTTGAGTATAGAGACAGGTTAAAGCATCTTAATTTGCACTCCCTCGAGAGACGTAGAGCGAGGGGCGACCTGATAGAGGTGTATAAGTGGAAGTCAGGGCTAAACAAAGGGGACATTACAAAGGTACTCAAACTATCCAACCAGGAGCGAACTCGTAACAGTGGTTTTAAATTAGACAAATTTAGATTTAGGCTTGAAATAGGTAAACACTGGTTTGGAAACAGAGTAGTGGATGAACGGAACAAGTTACCAAATATCATCATTAACTCGAATACGCTGAATAGCTTCAAACATAGGTTGGATGCTTATATGAGCAATAGGGGTTGGGTGTAAACGGGCCCGCTGCAGTTTCCTCCATTCTTGTGTTCTTGTGTTCTTTAACATAAAAACAGAGGGCTTTTGTCCGGGCCCCGGTTCTTCGTTATCATTTTTCCTGCTTCTAGGCCACAACCTGTGCGATGTGTTGTTGTTTTCCTCGATTAATTTGTTTAGTATGGGATCCTGTTCTTGGTGGATTTTTTCCCATATTGCATTTGCTTGGGTGTGTATTCTGGTGTTGAGTGGGTCTATGCCGTGTTCTGTGTGTATGTTTGTGTGTATGGTGGTCTGTGTTTTGCCGCTCTTATGAGGGCTATATTTTGCACTGCTTGAAATTTAAGTTTGTTTGTTCTTGTGATTGTGTTCAGAGGTATCGGAAGGTATTCTAAGTGTGGTCTCGTCAGTGCTTTGTAGAGGTGCAGTTGTGTGTTGGTGTTTAATTGGCGGAATCTTCTGAGCTTTGTAAGTTGTGATTTTGCTATTCTTTCGTTGATATGGGGGATTATTCCGTTTCTGGTCATCTTGAGTCCTGATATTTTTCCGTTGGCAGCAGATGGTATTTGTTGGTTATAAACAATATTGGGGTGGGATTTTGTTTTTGCGATATGAATTATTTTGAGTTTTTGGATATTGGTTTTTATCTTCCATTTCCTTTCATAGTTATTTATTATCTCTATTTCTCTGCTCGTGGAAGGAGCTGCAGGACCTTTATATTGGAGATCTCCAGCCGGCAGATGACCTCTCTTAATTAACACTAATCTGGGTGTGTCTAGACCGGCTGTTAGGTCAGGTAACAGAAGTGCTGGCTGGACCATGGAGATATAATCGGGTGGAGGCGGCGTGAGCGGTGTATAGAGCTGTCAGTATACTGCCAGATTCTGGGGTCACTAAGTCTAAGGGGATAAATTAACTATAGTCTTCATTTTGAAGGTTGCTGCCACCAGACTCCCTTTGGGCAGTATGTAGCCCGTTAGGTAGCGGGCAGAGTGGACTAGACATTGGGTTAGGTTTTTCATTGAGATCGATAAGGGGAAGAAGGGTGAAACCATAACATGTCTTAACTAATTTATTCCTTATACTGCATTCCGGTAAAATACAATTGAGTTGGCCTTCCTCAGAAGAACAACGATGAGTTTGGTTACCCTTCTTACAATAACACTCCACACTTCGGACTGCTCCACCTGTATGGAATATAGCACCTTAGGTCATCATACATAGTAACACCATCTCACCTCCCTGTAGCACCAGCTCACCACACCTGCAAGTATGGGACTCCTTGTAATTTCTAGGTACACACATCAGGCACCTCGTTCACACATCGCCCTCGGTGGGTAGAGACGAGGGTTTCACCAAGAGACATACCAGTACTGTTTCTACGCCTGGTATTATAGGTCGCTTCAAGTGACGACCGCGGAGTTTCTCAAGTATTTCATTATGTATTCCTACTCATGTGTGGTGGTATGCTGGGAGTAGTCACCTCACATGGAGGGACGCTCACGGGGGTAATGGCCGCCGTTCTGGTGAGTCAGAGCGCGCGGGGACTTGGGTTGATGAAAGGAGCAAGCACGTCTGAGAAATAATGCCTGATGGGCCGTTATCACACACCCTAACATTACTATTTCACTTTCTACATCAGGCAAAGGCTTAAGGTATTATAACTGCTATAAGTCTTGTTTTAGAACTGAATACAATCCGATGAAGTTTACTGACCTGGGATGATGAAAGGAGCAGGCACGTCTGAAGGCCGATGCCCCCCTCTCCTCTCTGTTCAGGCCTACAGTTTCCAATCTTTAATTTTCCCTTTGATTTCTTATGGTTCCCACATGAATACTTTCCCGTACATTACAACTTCATGTCATATAAATACTTATTTTAATCCTAACTTACATACCAGAATACGGTTCGGGTTTGACCGTTCTTGGGCGGGACACCACCCTGAAACAAAAGCCGAATGTTCATGGCGTGGGTATATCCACTTCACTTAAAACTGTAATTAGGGATCCTCCTCTCACACATTGCACTACTTGAACACAGACATAAGATTCTCTGATCACTGTACATGTCGGGGGTATACGCCACCCGAGGAGACGAGGTGTATTAAGTTCACACCGATGTATACAAGATATTTCCTTTCAAGTATAGTTTCTGGGTCGCTTCCAACACCTCACATAGTTCTGATACATTTATCCTTTTACCAGATCATTGTTCTCATGTATCTCATATGATATTTGTGGAAGTTATGTTCGCTACACGTTCACAGACGTAAATAGTATGACCTTCAAACCATGATCCACACTTAGTCCTACAGTACTCTAGTCCGGCTCAACTGGACTTTCCCAATCATCTTATACATACCTTGAGTTCTCCTTAATGCTATGAATACATACAATTAATATTATATACCCGTAGCTGGGTACAATTCATCAAATAATCCCGTAACATTCATTAGGTGAGTTAGTCTTTATCAACGATTCCCGTTTTCTGAGATTTTACCAGCGCGGTGGATTTGAATGTTATGCAGCGTAATATGAATTAAAGGGGTTTATAGGAATGACACTGATGTGCGCAGTACATAGGGAGTGAAGCTAGCCAGCCGCGCTGCTCCCAAACTGTGGTTGGCAAGAACCCACTGCCTGCCTCCACACCTCACCAGTTACCGACATGTGTACTGCTAGTCTACATGAATTATTGTCTTACTGTTTATTCATAAATACATTGCTAATATGTAAGCCAGTGAGAAAATTAATTAAACTTTATTATTCACAAAAATATATATAAATAATACAATAAACATCTGTGTAAATACGTTGTCAATATGTACAGTACATAATCCTACTGGCCACTGAAATGAATGAGCTTTGTGTACATCTGACAATTCTTTACCTTAACCTGAGTTTGTAACTTAGGAGTCCACTGTTCTGCAGCTTATGCATATCTTACTTGCAAACAGCTTTCGGCAACTGCTTTAATCAATAGGTGTATGTGATGTTTGCTAGGTTTTGTATCAAACATGTGGTGAGGTAGTTTAGGAAATACTTCTCTGTTAGTGTAACTTGATAACACTGAAAATCTACTCTTCCTTAAGTTTGATCTGTGTTTTGTCTGCATGACATGGTTACTCTAATTTTTTTTCACAATTAACACAGATATCTATATCATCATCTGAAGGATCTATCAGCCCCCCCTTTGGATTTCAACATAATCAGAGAATGCATCTGTCCAACATTAGTGCTTGTTAAGGCATCAACACAAGCTTCACAGTGCAGAGTTTTATTTAACCGAAGCACAACTAAGCCAGCTATATATGCAACAATTTTGTTGGAACATTTGGACAAATGGAAACTGCTAGGAACATAAGTATAATCATGCTCCTCCTCATTAGCTAAAGATGACTCAGACAAACGTTATCTATAACTCTGTGTTTCAAAACAGAGGTATTAATAACATTCACAGAGAGAGTGTCTACCGTAACATTATTTATTCAGCTGCTAGGCACAGTTTCTAGTGGTCAACAGTCGCCGCGGCCTAACCTCTTTTACCAACCACAATTGGCAGCCTGCAGCTCAGAGTGACCTCAATAGTTTCATATTATTATTTTTTTTTAAATCTTATTTTAACTACTGTGAATGGTTGATATTTCGGTGGTGCAAGTAAAAAATATGTGGCATTCATTGACAAATATATTCGTAAACACACAACCAGGCATCAGGATACAAGGAAAAATAACCATATTCCTATAAAAATTATGGTTGCGGGTTGCTGTGGTGCTAAGTAATGGTGGAATTTTGTCCAATTGGAAATTCGTGTGGTGGGAATTTGTCCAATGGCAAATGGTATGGTGGGATTATTTTGTCCAATGAAAAATAGTACGTGGGATTTTTTACTCTTGTGCTACACCCCTGTTTACGTGAGACCACATTTATCTCAATATCTTCTAAAAATCTTGTAGTCACGGTCACTTATCGATTCCTTGGTTTACTTTACCTGTGTCCTATACCTTAGAATCTCTCTCGGCTCTCACTATGAACCTTGGAATTCATCTCCTATTAACGTCGCTATCAACGTGTCATTATTTCCAATTATTCATTTTCTTTGGTGAGTTTATTAAAGAAAACGATAGTCGCTGGTGCTAATTCTAGGGCTAACCTTACAATATTCTTGCCTTAGTGACCAGATCATAGAATCAAGACAGATAGATAGGATTTAAACCGGTTCTGAAGCCTAATTGACAGTATATGATTGGTTTGGAAATATAGGATCGTATAGCCACTCAGACTCAATATTGCCAACTAAGCCTTATTTTGGCAATCAGGTTAATCATGTTTTTAGACCCTGATGTATAAATAAACTGTATGTAAATGATATAACAATGTCGTAATTCCAGGTTGGAAGAAGCACGACCTGGGACAGTACCTCCAGCATGAAACCTCGTGTTCTGTTGTGCATCATAGTGCTCATAACACATCGTGAGTATTATGATGTGAAGTCTGGGAGATTCAGGGCACCTTCACTGTAACGCGGGCTCTCTCTCTCTCTCTCTCTCTCTCTCTCTCTCTCTCTCTCATATTGTTATAAACTATTTTGTTAGTGTAAAAAAATATACACCACTGAAAATATTTACCATACCAAAAGATATTTATTATTCAGGTCGGATTTTGTCGAATAATAAATGATGTATTAAAGCAATAAATTAATCTATGCAATATACCAGTGTGGATGTTATGTGGAGCGGAGGAGTGTGGAGGAGTAGAGAGCACCATCTGTGAGACGCCAGCCAAGCCATCTGGAGCAGTTGGTGTCTTGGCTAATCTATCTACTACTCGGCTACCAGTGATTGGACCAGCTGCTGATTTACATTTACTCAATCACATAGTCGGGTTAGTTACTGTTTATGGGTCACTTGAATATTAGACACCCCAGCTTATTTTACCTGATAATTGAAACATCATAACGCGACCTAGAGATTAACTTAGAATAGGTTAAGTCAGGTTAGGTTAATTAGGGTTAGATTAGGGTAGGTTGGGTTAGCTGAGATTTGGTTAGGTTAGGTTAGTTTAGTTTAGGTTAGGTTAGGTTAGCTGAAATTTGGTTAGGTTAGTTTAGGTTAGTTTAGTTTAGGTTAGGTTAGGTTGGGTTAGCTGAAATTTGGTTAGGTTAGTTTAGGTTAGGTCAAACTTTTTAAATCCTTTCTTTCCTCCCAAATCATTCTGTCTTTAAACCTATCTACGTTTTCTTTTCTTTCTCTTTACAGCGAAGAAAACACAGAGAAGAATGAGTTAGTGTTGGTGTCGCTATTGCCATTCTTGTTGCAGCAGACTTACAGACGTCGTGTATACATTATTTATGACGACTTCTTCCCAGGTATGTGTGTGTGTGTGTGTGTGTGTGTGTGTAAGAGAGAGAAAGAGAGTTCAATAAAACACATGATTGGCAATGAAGAACAGTGAATGAAGAACAGTGAATGAAGAACAGTGAATGAAATACTTGTCTATGCTCGTCCTTAAGTCCAGCTACTTTGTATTGATAATGGAAAATAGTTTTAAATATTAAAACAAAAAAATTCGGTATTTCATTAATATATGCAGTAGGTCGAGCAACTAAAGTATAGATGATATAGTACTCAAGGTGGTATTGCATGTATTGTACTCTTGGGGTCATTATCAAGTTGTTGTACTCAAGATATAAAGTTCTTGTACCCAAGCTCATTCATATATTGTACTCATATGGATTATTAATTTTTTTTACAATAACAGGAGTATCAAAGACGGTCAAGTCGTGCTACAAGACCTGGAGTGACACAACCATTCTCAAGTATGACTCGAACCCCACCCAGCTAGAGGAGACGTTCGGATCGCCTTACCATGGAGGAGAAACACAGACAGTGGTCACCCTCTGCTCCCCAAACAACACTAATAATATTTTCCGTGTGGTGAGTCTTCTTCCTTTAACCTGATGACGCAAATTAGCAGTTTTTCGCTCATTTTAGCAGTTTTTTCTCGTTATAGATTTTTGTTTACCTGTTGGCTCAATTATCATTTTTCCGCTCTTGTTAAGCGCAAACATAGACTCTCATTTTTTATTCTGTTGTTATTTTCCTTCCCTCAATGATGCTCACCTCATGGGTAATTAATACTTTACTTTTTACTTTTACTTTTATCCTCTTCACCACTGATCTGTTTGTTAGCCGCTTGGGCGATCGGTCACGTCTCTGTCACGCACTGTTGGCAAGTACTGGGCATGCACCGGCTCCTGAGTGTATCTGAACCCGCTTCAGTGTTGGTTAAGTCTGGTCTTGAAAGAGCTCACACTCGGTGCCGTCACAACACTCTCTGACAGATTGTTCCAAAAGTTCACAACTCATTCCGAAAAATTTACCCCTCTCAGTTTTCTGTGCTTGTAGCTTCTTCAACCTTGAGCTGTGACCCCTTGTGGGGCGAACGTCCGCCAGCTCCAGGTAAGGACACTCGACTGAGTAGTGCCCCTTGAGATGCTTATACACCTCAATTAAGTCACCTCTCAGGGTAGCTGAGGTGCCGTAGTGCAGGCACCAGTCTGGTGGCCCTCCTTTGGAAATTTTCAACCAACTGACAGTCCCTAGCATATATAACAGCTCTTAGACGTTAAAAAGATTCAGTAATTATATATTAAGTACTTCTTCATTAACTTACTGGGGTCAAAGTTATTCTAAGTATACAGTGAAACTTCTATCACTATTACCATAACTTAAGTAATATTCTGGTAAATATTTAATGTTATGTTATAGAGAGTAAAACCTAAGTAATGGTGTTCAATAACTACAGAAAAGTAGGAAGTATAGAGAGTAGGGATGTAAAGATAGGAAACTTGGTAGCGTGGCCGGGATGTTATTTACTCAGCGTCAATACGCTGATCTTATCTCGTATGTCAATACACATACATCACTTCTTAAAGGGACAACTTGTTAAACACCTCTTTGATACAACTATTTATTACTTCACTCAATGACATGGACACATTCATATCACTATTATATCGGGGTACTAACACATCATGCTTTACGTTACTTGACACTGACTCTCGGACACACCTGAATGAATACACTTCCCACAGTAGGACGTTCTGTCAAGACTCACGTGTACCCTGACGTAGGCCCAGTGAGTGCTGGCTGGGCTGCCTCCTATGGGAGAATCTGCTCAGCTGGCGATGCCATGGTCTGGTCGGGAAGTCTCCCTCCCGACCTGGGGAGGGGACGAGCATGACTCTGCTTAGTGAACCGAGTGACGACCCGAACGGGAGAGAGATGACAGCAACCAGAATGAGAATCAGTATGACCAGAACGATAATGATAATCGTAATGGACGGGACTGTAGGGCCTTTATATGGGGTCGGCCCAGCCGGCTTCTGACCTCTAACAATTAACACTAAACTGGTTTGATCTGGACAGCTGTGTGCAGGTGTGGTCCTGGCCAGGTGTCTTGGTTAGGTGCGGTTGTAGGTCACCCGGCTCACGTCATTAGCGGGCGAGGTCAAGTCCCTTGGGTCGACCTGAGGTGTGTCAACCCGGAATGTGGTGGTACCACGAGGTCTGTAGTGTACTTGCTGTTATATGCGGCATAATTCTGGGCTGTAAGGTTTGGTCTGACAATCAATCATTACAGCTGGATCAAGGTGTACACAAGACTGTTATAATCTATTACTTCTTGGGGATATTAAGTCTTTTGCTACGTCAAATATTTTTTTTGCTTATATTCTTTTTTAATTTACTAACCTAACCTACTCCTTGGCCGGGTATAGCGTTAAGTTGGTTAATATTAAAGCGAAATAACCTGGGGTGTCTAATCATCAGGTGATCCCAATTTACAGTGATTCATTTTTTTCATATTTATATTACTTAAGGTACGTCAACACTCCCTCGAGTCACCCTCCATCCGCTGGCTGGTCATTGTGGAGGACGACATCATTAATAGCCTCCAGGAATCTCTCAGGGAAGGAACACAGGTGAGGTAATGATAACTTACCTCTCAGTTAAGGTCTACGAGTGAGTTGAAATAAGTCAAGAGGGTTATTTGCTGTGGGAAGGGCTCAACCCGCATCCTTATTTGTCCATTTTCTCTATTCTTAAGTCCACCTGATAGAAAGGTGTTGTAGAGAATAGAAGTTATATCACGATGTTATAGAATATTAAATCAGCTTCAAGATCTATAGTCTCTGGGTGATATCTGTGTCATCTCAAAGCTTCAGTATTTTGCTTTCATCTAGTAAGACAAATAGTATCAGTGTTTGTAAGTAGAGTAAGTGTAAGGTATGAGGGGGGGGGGGGAAGGGGATTGGTAGTAGGTAGCCCCTCACTCATCTCTCACAACCATCAGTGTCTGTAAAAAAGAATAAATAAAGGTAACAAGATTTGGTCCCTCAGGTGGGTATGGCAGTGAGAGTCTCAGATACCCGATACAGAATCTACTCCTCCTACACCCACCCCGACAACACCATCAGGTACGTCTAACCTAACCTCACCTCACCTAACCTAACCTAACCTAACCTAACCTCACCTCACCTAACCTAACAATGAAATCAATCATGTAAAATGTAATGTTGTCAGTTGTTGTTAATTGCTCTCGGAAGGTCGTATTTAAACAAGGTTACTACGCGTTATATACACGATCTAAAGTCATAACCTGAGTCATCTGGTAACATTTGGTGACCTGTATTTCCTGACATGAATTATATTTTGCTCCAGGTATCAGGTCAGTGGGAATTGGTGACCTGTTTTATCTGATAATGTCCCTCATTATCTCCCAGGTTTGAGGTCATTGGGCTGTGGGATGACCTGAGGACCTCTAGTGGCTCGAAAGGTCACATCTTCCAACCCATGTTCCCTGATCTAGATATCCTGTACTTGGATTTCATGGGGCGAGAAATGACTGTTGCAGCTGTGAGTAATTGGCCATGGTTCAAACTCAAGTACTTGGAAGATGGAACACCTTTACCTGACGCTGGCATAGACGTCAACGTTATCACCACACTCAGCCACAAGCTTAACTTTACGTGAGGATTTTTATTTTATTTTATTGCCGGTTACCTGAAAATTAAACACCCCAGCTTATTTTACCTGATGATCAACACCCTTAAATTACCTCATTGATTTTGTTTCCACCTACAACACAACCCCATCAACCACCATTATTACCACTTCTACGCCTCTGCCGCTTCCACCACCAACACCACTAACACTATCACGTTCACCACCTCCACCACTACTCCTACTTCTAACACCTCCACAACTTCCATCGCCAACTGCTCTACCACCAATATGTTCTACCACCACCACTACCACCCCTACAGGATGCGAGTGGTGGAGCCAGAAGATCGTGGTTGGGGCGGCCCTAAGCCAGACGGACGCATCACGGGCATGGTGGGGATGGTGGCCAGACATGAAGCTAACTTTGCCATTAACGAATTCAGTGTGACAAGTAAGTGTCTATGTCCAGGGAAGGTATTAGCGGTAACCTGGAATTATATCTTTATATCTGTCGGATCATATGAAGATTAGACACTTTAGCTTATTTCACTTGATGATTAGCCACACTTAACCCAACCCAACCCAACCCAACCCAACCCATCCCAACCCAACCCAACCCAACCCAACCCAACCCAACCCAACCCAACCCAACCCATCCCAACCCAACCCATCCCAACCCAACCCAACCTAACTCAACCTATCCTAAGCCAATGCAACTTGACCTTAGGGTGTTAAATAAACCTAGGGTGCCTTATCTTCAAGTGATCCTATCAGTCTTTCTTCCTACTTCACTATTCTATACGAAATGCTAAAATCTGGAAATAAGAATAAATCAAGTAAATCTGTATATCGTGAAGAAGAACCTGATTGGTGTGTCCTGTGACCTGTAACCTGTGTCCTGTGTCCTGTGACCTGTGACCTCTGTCCTTCCTGCAGGATTGAGGGAGACGGTCGTGGACTTCACTTACCCTTACTACCTCGAGTCCACCACTTTGACCTCTCGAGCACCCAAGGAGAAGAATCGAGGACTGGCCATCTTCCATCCTTTTTCATATCAGGTGAGATAAGAGAGATAGTGTGTGTGTGTGTGTGTGTGTGATGAGGGAGATGTAGGGATGGAGAGGTGTAGAAAAGGTAGGGAGAATAATTAGGACAGGAAGTATAGATCCTTTGACACTTAAGCGCAATTCAGAAGAGGAGTAAAGGAGGGAAGAGGGAAGAAGGGGGAATTATCAGTAAAAAAAGGCAGAAAAAGGTATGGAGACAGAGAGGAAAGAGAAGTTGATGATATTTTTTCCTTTTTTTTAATTTCAGTTATGGATATTATTGATTCTGGTGACTATTTTCATGGGCCCTCTAGGCTACCTGGCTACCTGGAGTCATGACCATTGCCTGCAGAAGTTGAGGTTACTCGTCCTAGGAGATGGTACTGTTTGTGTCAATGAAAGCAAAGTAGCGGAAAATGTGATTGGCATTTCCTCAAAGGATGTTTTAGTAGGAGGGATGTCATACTCGAACCAGTCGTCCTCGAAGTCAAGGAGAACGTGGAAGGCGGTGATGGCTACTTATTCCTTCAACATGTTCAGGAGTGTTTTGAATCAAGGGAACTTCATCTACGCTAAGGCCTGGCCAATCAGACTGGTTCTTTTCTCCTGGTATGCCTTCTGTATTATTATGTATGGTGAGTATATGTTATGTGTGTTTTATGAGTCTTACTTGTCTTTCTCAAGCACTGATACACACACACACACACACACACACACACACACTGGCAAATTGAGCCTGAAACGTGTCATATTGAGGGATATCAACTCTTTCATCATCTTCTTTCACATGGACGTGGAGGGGGCATTGCCCTCTTCTGTGGAAGCATTTTGGGTACGTGTTGTGCCACGGGCCCACCCGCGCCACACTGCTTCTATCATAATCTGTGTGTCATACCATCCGCCTCGCTCACCCACCAGAGACACTCTTATCAATCATCTCATTACCACCTCAGAGTTGGGTACCCATGTGCCAAGTTAGTATTATGTGGGGATTATAATGAAATTGACACCACTGATATCCAGGACCAGCTATCACTATCACAAGTTGTGACCTTCCCCACACACGGTCAAAATACCCTTGACCTTATCTTAACTGACTTAGCGGACCAGTACCAACCACCTCAACCAATGCCTCCTATCGGGTGTAGCACACACCTGTCAGTGCTCTGGTCCCCAGCTGCCACTCCCACTCAAGTACAGAGACCCTACATCAAGACCTACAGGCCGATTACTGACTCTGCAGTGCGTCTCTTCGGGCAGTGGATAGTTCACCATCCCTGGACTGAAGTACTTAGTGTGGATGACGTGGACATCAACTGGATAAATTATACCAACACCACCACGGAAGCTCACCACCACTTCTTCCCCGAGAAGTCCGTCAGATTTCACCCAGCTAACTTGCCCTGGATCACACCTCGGATCAAAAGACTTATACAACAGAGAGACAGAGCCTTTTATCTCATTGACCACAACCGTTACAGGTCCCTTCGCAACCGAGTCATCCGCGAAATATGCATTGCTAAGAAGTCTCACTACCCAACCAAATTGCAACACCTGAAGCAGACCAACATCAGTCAATGGTATGGTAAGCTTAAAGAACTCTGTGGACTAAACAATAAGACACACCCCCTCCCCTTCCTTAGCCATCTCACTAATGTTGACGCAGCTGAGCAAACAAATAACCATTTCGCTACTATATGCCAGACGCTCCCCCGGCTTGACACAACCACTCTCCCTGCTTACCTACCAGGCCCCCCTCCCACTGACTTAGTAGAAGAATTTGAAGTAGCAAAACGTCTGGACAAACTAAAGTTAGAACGCTCCACCAACCCCATTGACTTACCAATGAAATTCTTCAAGGAGTTCTCCCCGGAGCTTGCTAAACCCTTCTGTTCCATCACCAATGCTTCTCTCAGTCAAGCCAGATGCCCAGCTGACTGGAAGACCTCTTATGTATCACCAGTGCCCAAGTCAACCAGCTACGACCTATTGCAATCACCCCAATACCCAGCCTAATCTGTGAAAGTTTTGTGTTCGACTGGGCTTATGCTGATATTGCAGGAGTCGTAGACCCTCAGCAATTTGGCAATATGAAAACTTCCTCCACCACTCACTGTCTTGTCAGCTTTCTCGATTACATATACCGCCATCTCGAGAAACGAAAAACGTCTGTAGCTGTCGCCTTCATTGACTTCACTAAGGCATTCGACCTAGTCGACCACAATTTAATTATCAACAAGGCTATCTACTTCAGGTTTTGAAGAAATCTTTTACCATGGTTTACTGACTTCCTCAGTAACCGACTCCAAGCTGTACGCTTCCGAGGGGCTGTCTCCACCTTTGAGTCACTCACCTGTGGCGTCCCCCAAGGCACCAAGATGGGACCACTCTGCTTCCTTATGCTCATCAATGATGCCCTAAGAGAAACCCCTGCTCGCTGGAAATATGTCGACGACTCCACCATTGGGATCAGCGTCAACAATTTTGCTCCCAACTATACTGCCTTTCAGGATTTATTGAACAGTCTCCAAAACTGGGCCACCAACAACCATGTCACCATCAACCATATCAAGACCATGGTTATGCACATCAACCTCTCCTCCGACGTTTTCCCACCCCCTTCCATTACTTTAGGTCCCAACACACTCCAAGTTGTAGATTCCACTAAGCTCCTCGGCATCACCATAGACAGCAAACTAAATTGGAAACCACACGTCAGTGAAGTTGTCAAATCCTCCAGTTTTCGTCTCCACCTCCTCCGCCGTCTCAAGTCCCTCGGAGTTCCTGCCCCCGAGCTTCTCAGTGTTTACTCAACATTCGTACTTCCCAAGCTCACCTATGCCTCCCCTACCTGGTCTTCCCCCCTAAATGCCACACAACATAAACACCTAGGAAAAGTGCAAAAGAGGGCATGCAAGATTATTCTCTCCCCTTCCTACTCCACATATCAAGAAGCGCTCCTACTACCACCTCAGATCCCTCGCCGGAGAATTGCTGTTCGACACCACAACCGCATCCAGTCCATACGAGCACGAACTGATTGCTATATAAGAACAGTCCAGTCCCAACCATTGTAAAAATTATCAATAACTTGCAATTAACCAGTGTATTCACTCCCAGTCAATATTACTTTTTACACTGTCACTATGTTGAAATGCCCTGTAGTTTGAGCTTTTCCCCATCTAGTTATTATATGTCTTATTTGTGTCACTTATGTTACTTGTATATTATTAGTAAATCGAAACCCATTCTCCAATAATGTAACTGTATATTTTCAGCCTTCTGCCTGCTATGCTCTTTCAATAAACCGTTAATTATTATTATTATTATTATTATTATTATTATTATTATTATTATTATTATTATTATTATTATTATTATGCAGTACATTAGGGTGTTAAAACCAATATTTTTCCTTAAACATTTCACCTATCAACCAATTTCACAGTTGCCAGTTTCCGCCCCTAGAAATATTGCTGATAAATTTTTATCCATTCATATTAGTCCTCAATTTTTCTTTTTGAGGCTACAATTTGTCTCTTGAACAGTTTTTCCTTGAGTTGCTAATCAGGCATGGGGCAATTAATTAACTAAATCGTTAACTTCTACAAGTTAACGATTAAGTTAAATTAACTTAGCTTAACTAGTTAACCTTTGAAATAGCAGTTTAACTTAACTTAATCGAAAGTTTGGCAAATTAATTGATTAACTTTGATTAATTACAGTGCGTGGCCAGGCTGGTGAGGGTGAGGCCGCCCTCTCAGTTACTCAGCTGTCGTTGCAGTGTCTTTTACTTTACTTTTTACTTTTATCCTCTTCGCCACTGATCGGCTTGTTAGCCGCTTGGGCGATCGGTCACGTCTCTTTCCTTTATATTCTTCACCAAAAGGTCGGCTCGCTAGCCGCCCGGGCGATCGGTCACGTCTCTGTCACGCACTGTTGGCAAATACTGGGCAGGCACCGGCTCCTGAATGTACCTGAACCCGCTCCAGTGTTGGTCAAGTCTTCTCTTGAAAGAGCTCACACTCGGTGCCGTCACAACACTCTCTGGTAGATTGTTCCAAGAGTTTACAACCCTCACTCCGAAAAAGTTTGCCCTCACGGTTTTCTGGACTTGCGGCTTCTTCAATCTTGAGCTGTGACCCCTTGTGGGGCGAGCGTCCGCCAGCTCCAAGTAAGGACACTCAACTGAGTAGTGCCCCCTGAGATGCTTACAAACCTCAACTAGGTCCCCCCTTGCCCGTCTGTAGTATAAGCTAGGCAAGTTCAGGCGCTCCAATCTCTCAGGGTAGCTGAGGTGCCGAAGTACAGGCACCAGTTTGGTGGCCCTCCTTTGAACATTTTCAACCAACTGACAGTCCCTAGCATATCTCGGGGACCAGATGGGGTGACAGTACTCCAGATGGGGAAGCACTTCACTCCTGAAGATCGTCACGAGGGACGGACCGTCTAGATATCTGAACGACCTTCTTATATGACCCAATAATTTATTTGCCTGATTTACCTTCTTCTCACAATGGCCCGAGAACTTCAGCTCATTGTTAACATACACACCTAGGTCCTTCTCACACACAGTCTCAACTAGTACATTTTCTTCATCCCGTTGGGACATATGGTACGCCTCCTTACCGTTGGTACACCCCAGGTGCATCCTCTTACACTTCGTGACATTGAATCTCAGCAGCCATTCCTTCGACCATTCCTGGAGCCCACAGAGGTCCTTCTGCAGCTCTTCACAGTCCGCTTGGTTCTTAATTTCCCGAAATAACTTGGCGTCATCGGCAAACATTTGTATGGAGGAGTGTACAACGTCAGGCATATCATTTATGAAACAAACAAACAACAGCGGGCCCAATACACTACCCTGCGGTACCCCACTTGTTACAGGTACAGATGACGATTTCGTGCCATTAATCACCACACATTGCTTGCGGTCATGTAGAAAGTCTTCTATCCACGCTAGGACATTTCCCCGAATTCCGTACCCTTCCAGTTTGATTTTCAGCCTTTCGTGGGGTACACTGTCGAAAGCCTTGGCAAAATCTAGGTAAATATTGTCGATATTACCACCCCGTTCTAGAATATGGGTCCAAATATCCAATACCTTGAGCAATTGTGTCAAGCAAGAGCGCCCCAGCATAAAACCGTGTTGGCAATCTTTTACAAGGTTGTTTCGTAGTAGATGTTCCATCGCTGCATCTCTGATAATACTCTCAAGTACTTTACATATTATGCTGGTCAGGCTCACCGGTCTATAGTTGTTCGTGGAGTGCCTATCGCCCTTCTTGAAGATAGGACTCACATAAGCCACTTTCCATTCACTGGGGACCATTTGTTCATCCAGGCATTTACAAAATAGAATCTTCAGGGGCTCTGCAAGCTCGTTGCACAGCTCCCTTAGCACTCTAGGATGCACCATGTCAGGTCCAGGACTCTTATGGACCTTTAGCCTGGACAGTTTATTTCTAATACCCTCTTCTGTGAACACAATGTGGGTCAGTGCTGTGTCGAACCGTCTGTCCTCAAACGCAGGGAGGTTAGTTGCATCCTCTCTTGTGAACACCGAGGAAAAGAAGCTGTTCAATGCCTCAGCTTTATCCTGGTCAGAATCTGCGTAACTACCATCTTCAAGCCTCAGGTCTGATACTCCTACTCGCGTTTTCAATTTCGACTTTGCATAGCGGTAAAACGCCTTTGGGTTTAACTTGACCTCGCGTGCAACCAGCCTTTGGAACTCCTTTTCAGCCCTCCTACACTCTATCTTTGCTTGGTTTCTGGCTCTTGCATACATCCTCCTGTCTTGCTCATCGTTTGACCCAACCCACGTCTTGAATTTCTGGGTTTTCTTCTTAATTTTGTCGACCGCCGCATGGTTCATGTGTAGGGATCCCCTCGTATTCCTAGAAGCACTGGGTTTGGTCTTGGGTATATATTTATCGATCAAATGGGTCATTTTACTAGTTATGATATTCAGCGTAGTGTCTGCGTTCTTGTACCTTAATAAGTCAGGCCAGTTGATACCCCTCATCTCTTCCCTCATCCCGTTGTAATTTCCCTTGTAATATTTGCACCTTGGCCTGGCCTTATCCTGAAGTAGGTAACAGTTAAATCTGAATGACAACACTATATGGTGACTGGTGCCAACTGGGGCAAGGTGTTCCAGTTTGGCCACCATACCCTCCTCGTTTGTTATGATGAGGTCAAGTGGCTTGGGTGTTTGCTCCCCTCTGTAATGTGTCGGGTCTCTCACATGTTGGAACAGAAAATTATCTCTCAGAGTTTCTACAAAAAGAGTAGCAGGATTATTCAAGTCATTCGGGGTGGACTCGTTTCTCCAGTCGATGTCGCCATAGTTAAAGTCCCCCATGATAAGGAGGTGGCTGGGGTTGAGCATCGCCGCATTGTTTATTAAGGTTCTTAAGTTCCTTTGATTTAGTGGGCCACAGTTCGGGGATCTGTAGATACACCCGACGATAAGTAAGTCCCCTCCCTTTAATTTAATTTTACACCACTTGGACTCTTCAAAAACATCCTCTCCCTGTACCCTCGCCTGGCTGGCTCTAAGGTCTTGCCTAGCGTAGATAACCACACCCCTCCTGCAGGATTCTTGAGTTAGGTTCGTAAATGAGTCATATCCAGCAATACTGAACTCACATTCCTCTGGGTCGATTCTCCTGTTCTTGTACAACAGTTCTACAACTCCTACAATATCTGGTTGGTGTACTCTTAGTAGTGTTTCAAACTGCTCTCTCTTATCAAGGAACGTGTCGGTATTAGTGTACATGACATTCAAGCCAGAATTTGTTCTCGGTAACGTCTCTGCTCTTAGTAGTAAACCCGCTCCCCCTCCCATCATTCTCAGAAGCTGCAGCATTTGCTAAGTACACTGTATTTTGCAGGGTGTGGTTAAAAATGTCATTGTTTACACGGCGCTCGTTCCCTCCTGTCCGGTAGGCTGAGCTGGTGCCGCCTCCCGGGTGGGGGGTTGAGTGGGTGGAGGGTGCACTGCTGCCCCCTGGCAAGTTGCAAGTTGAAAAGACTTGAAAGTTGAAACATGAAACAAACATTTTCATATACACATTATGGAAATGAACATAATGAGGCTATCACGGTGTTGTGGTAACTTGGTAAACCATAATTTAAGTATCTGACTTGAACTTGGCAGTTAACATTGAAAAGGTTGAGTTTAAACTTTCCTTGATTATTATTCATTTGATATGCAGAATTCTTATCTTCTCATGATTTAATTTTTCAAGTAAGAAAGTCTAACTTGGTTTTGCATACTGAATTAATAATATTATTTACATGTGAAAAACTGTTGAGTAAAACATAAAAACGTCAAGAATTTATCATTATTTTACCTCAAGATTTATTCCTACCAGGGAAGTAGTGTGCCAGACTGCCTCACTACCCAGGTATTCAAAGTACAGTATTCATTGACTCTTCTGGAAAACATTTACAGGATATTAAGTTATTTAATCCACATGAAAATTACCCAAAGCAAATTTAACACAGACTGGCTGACTTAACTTAATTAGTTAATGTTAAAAAAATCAGGTTAACTTAACTGGAAAACAAAGTAAGCTAGTTAAATTTTGAAACTTTTAGCGGTCCATGCCTAGTTGCCATTGCCAACACCAAATAATGAATGATAAATACTTTCTTTCACACTCCAACAATACCTACTGAACTAAATATTTATTCTTCTATTCCTCCTCCTCCTTCCCCTCAAGTTCTCCTTCTACATACTTTCTCCTCCTCTAGGTAACTTGAATATACTCTTATCATAAAATATCTTAATAATTTAAAGCATTTATGAATTGTTCTTCCCTCTCTCTCTCTCTCTCTCCCCTTGTCTTCAGCGTTGTACTCCGGCACCTTGACGGCCTACCTCACAAAGCCCACCTTTGAGAAACCTATTGACTCTCTGGAAGATCTTGAGGAGGCCACTCAAGGCCGCTTGGTCCCGGCCATTCAACAAGGAACCAGCCTGGAAGAGCTCCTTAAGGTAGGTGATGGTGGTAGGTGATGGTGGTAGGTGACAGTGGTAACATTAGTGATGGTGGTAGGTGACAGTGGTACTATTAGTGATGGTGGTAGGTAATGGTGGTAGGTAATGGTGGTAGGTGATGGTGGTTTGTGGTTTCATTCTTGTTATCCAGGACGATAGTGAAAAGATCCTTGCGGTAGATTTGTGGGTTTTTTCAGTTTATAGTGATTAAAATCCCTATAGTACCTTGAGTACGGTGATTTAACCCCTCGAGTACTATGATTTAACCCCTCGAGTACGGTGATTTAACCCCTCGAGTACGATGATTTAACCCCTCGAGTACCGTGATTTAACCCCTCGAGTACGGTGATTTAACCCCTCGAGTACGGTGATTTAACCCCTCGAGTACGGTGATTTAACCCCTCGAGTAAGGTGATTTAACCCCTCGAGTACTATGATTTAACCCCTCGAGTACGGTGATTTAACCCCTCGAGTACGATGATTTAACCTCTTGAGTACGATGATTTAACCCCTCGAGTACGGTGATTTAACCCCTTGAGTACGATGATTTAACCCCTTGAGTACGATGATTTAACCCCCTGAGTACGATAACTTAACCCCTTTAATACGATGAGTTAACCCCTTGAGTACGATGATTTAACCCCTTGAGTACGGTGATTTAACCCCTCGAGTACGGTGATTTAACCCCTTGAGTACGATGATTTAACCCCTTGAGTACGATGATTTAACCCCCTGAGTACGATAACTTAACCCCTTTAATACGATGAGTTAACCCCTTGAGTACGATGATTTAACCCCCTGAGTACGATAACTTAACCCCTTTAATACGATGAGTTAACCCCTTGAGTACGATGATTTAACCCCCTGAGTACGATAACTTAACCCCTTTAATACGATGAGTTAACCCCTTGAGTACGGTGATTTAACCCCCTGAGTACGATAACTTAACCTCTAGAGCATGATGCCTTTATAACTTAAGGGGTTATGTCATCGTACTCAAGGATATCATCGTACTCTTAATTAATACCTCCAGGGCTCCCAAGTTACACCGCCCCACTCTGAAATTATGTATTGTTCCGAAAACACGTAAATATTGATGTTATAATGCACTACTGCGCTTCAACAACACTTAATAGCATTGTGTCTTCTTTGCCTATTAGACTGCGGAGTTTGGAATCTTCAAGAGACTTTGGGATTCAACTGACCCATCTAGGAGTTTCCCCTCTGGAGGTAAACAGGCAATGGATATGGTGAGTAACAGTGAGGAAACCGAATATAAGACTTCATTGGAAAGTATTGAGTTATGATTTAAACCTAACCTAACCTAACCTAACCTTTATTTCTCACAGGTCTTGACTCATGACATCGTGTACATCTCTGCCAAAATCAACTCGGAAATCCGCGCCGCACAGAAAGGCAGAAACTACTTCTATCACGCTCGCCAAACATTCTTCCCTCAGTCCTACGGTATAGTGTGCACCAGTGGCGCGCCATTCAAGAATAGATTTGATTCTGAGTGAGTTCCTTCGCTGTTACTTGTAGTGCAGACGTCTTGTTTACTCTTGTCTGGGATTTGGTAGGACGCCTGACACTCAGTCTTAAAAAAGTAGCTGCGTCTTATTTATTACCATATGCTTCTAAAAAATTGGAACTCTGGATGCCCCTGATGGCGTATGTTGTACTGAAATCCCATCATTAGTACCAATACACTACTACCAACCTGTCACTATAAGCATCACCCAGGTCACCTTAAAACACAGTAAGGGGACCACAGTCTCGAACTCTCGTACCTGTAATAGAGAGGAGACTGACTACACTATATAATCCAAAAGAAGAATTTTTTTTTACTTTTTTCTGATTATTTTATCAAGTATTTTAGTCGCAGAATAAACACGTGTAACAAAGGGTCGATTATTGTTTATTATTGTTTTAGAAATTTGGTCATTGGCCTTGGTAATGGTTGTTTGGTTACGTTTGTGACCTTTACGTAGTCCTGAGTCTGACCCAGCTAATTTACCCTTTAACGCCACACAACATGACTATCACCTGACTTGTAATGTGAGTGTAAAGCGCCGTGTATTAGTACCTATTATGAACTCGAGTACTATAAGTCGTCAATTCCTTCGGTGACAGCATTATATTTGCCTCCCACTGTGTGCACCATCACCACCACAGTACGTCCATTTATCCACCAGACTGGGGAAGTTGGTGCAGGCTGGACTAATAAACAAGTGGATGAGAGATGAACTCGAGAAGCTACGGAAATCAATGAAAAATAGGGACGACCAGGCCGAGTCTACCGTGGCAGGAGGAGCTCTCTCTCTCGACCACCTTCAGGTAATATTGCCCCCTTCAGTACCGAACAACAATATCCACTTATAAACTTGAAAAGGGATATATAGATTATTTTTTTGTAGTTCATATGTGTTAGAATATTTTTAGTTGAGTATCTCCCTTAATGATGAAAAAGAAAACGATTACTGCTATTGAGGAGTAACTAATACAAATTTAATTTATGATATAGATTGTTATTGTAATTCACGATAATATGTTTTCTAGGGTGCATTCTTCATACTGGCCTCCGGGTGTTTTCTGTCAGCTGTGATATTCTTCCTTGAAACTACGAAGGGATGTGTCTCTCGTCCCAGCACAGAGGTGAGTGAAGTGCAATATTTCGGATCACCTGAAGATTAACCCCCCCAGCTTAATTCACATGAAAATTAATCACCCAAAAGGAAAGGAAAGGTAATCTAATATAATCTAATCTATTCAAAAAGTTATTTCTTGTGATCTGAGTTATGGGTTTTAATGACAGTTGTTTGTAACCTAACCTAACCTAACCTAACTGAACCATATTTTATTTTCATGCAGCCGCCAAGGTAAACAACATTGGTAATAACTTCTTGGAGACACGTTAACAGTGTACATGTTCGGTTTTTTCTTTCATTTATAACATTAATTATTATCAATTAGTGGTGGTTCAATTCCATCCATCTATTGTTTATCCACTGAACCTTTTCCACCTATCAATTGGTATTTATATTTGTAGTAAATAGAGTGACTTAGTATTATGTATTACGTAAACTTGTCGCATTTCAACACACGTTTCCAACAGTATCATAACAGACTGGTTCAGAGGATTTGGAAATTTCCCATTATTGTTAATTTATCTGATTACATTAACATTACTTCACTGTAGTTAATTTTAGAGAGCCACTTATGTAATCCTCTCATTATTCGGAGTTGTTATAGTTGGGTTAGGTTAATTGTATCATGTTTTCGTTAATAAAGTTATGCTGCATTTAACTCTCTCTTAGTCGCCATGATCTTTGTTGAATCTAGTTTGTCCTTATAGTTTTAAATCACAGGTCCTAGTTGTTTTCATTGTTGTATTATGTATATTGTATTGTGTATACGAAGTGTATTTTAATGATATACACTTATACTTTATTTTATATTTGTAGATTTAGATTAACATATACAGCCCCGTTGTTAGTTAACTGTACTATTTCACCAATAACACATAAATAGTTCTCTGGAATATTCTGAAGTCGATTCTGTTCTCAATCCAACTTCAAAAAAAAATAAAATAAATATGTTTGTTGTGTTGGTACTTCAGGTTGGTTATGGTGAATGTTTGTTTGTATTACTCCCACGACTGGTAGGAGACCTCGCACGTCAACAAGTGAGGACAAAGTGGCTGTTGTAAATTGAATCATTTACGTATGATCTTTACTAAAATCTACAAGGCAGTGTGTATTGCATTTTCTGGGACTACTTGTATATTCTGAGTTATACTGTTGATTATTCCTAAATATAACCATTACGCTCTCAAATGATCAGTGTACTGTAATATATGACAAGAAACATGGATCATTTCATGTAATGGTAGGATAAACTTAACTAGATGGTCAAGAAGTATTAGTATTTAAGGTTTGGGTTCGACTTTTTTGTGTTCTGAGGGAGTCAAGGTGTGAGATTTTAGTGCGAGTTGAAGTGTGAGAAAAAGTCAGAATTTAGGTGGTAAGTGTGAGGTGGAATGAGGGTGTTGAGCATCAGCAACGACGTCTCACCAAACCTGGACCACCACTACACCGCCACCTCCCTGGTCGGTGGGATGAAGGATTCACACGGGAATCACTGGGCAGCAGCGTACCATGTTGATTAGCTTGTTGCCATTAACCAACTCACGTGTCAGTTGTACAATCACATAGTTGATGGGACATTTGAAGAACACTTTCCAAAGTGCTTCATTCTCCGCCGGGTAATTTAGTCCATTCCAAAAGCCTTCAGTGTGGGCCAGGTTTGTGCACATGTCTTCCTTCACCATCCATCCGTCTAACTTCATACACATGCCTTCCAGTGTTTCCGGAACATTCCAGGTGTAGGTTCCAGTACTAGTCTTTCCTTCGAATGAGATCATCACATGGTTGGTCGGGCACATCTTGGAGGTACTCTGAATGCCTGTAGGAACATTGACCACAGAGCCACTGAGTAGGAACTCCGGTCCAGTGAATTTCAAGCAAATGGCGTGCCAAATATTTGTCTTTTCTTGAATCTTTTTACCATTAATAATGGCTCCTAGTGCGTAGTTAGCATTACACTTCACTAGCAGGTTATTATTGTTGTTTAACGCATAACTCGTTGTCTCCAGGAGCGAGTTGTATAAGGTGCCGACTGTTGGGAGACAGAAAATAAGTATTAACAGAAAATTAGTATTAACAGAAAATTTGTATTAACAGAAAATGAGTATTAACAGAAAATTAGTATTAACAGAAAATTAGTATTAATTCTGATAACTTGGGCAACATGAGAATAAGGGAAATGGTGTTATGAAGGTCCTCCTCCTCCGCCTGCTCCTCCTCACACGGCAATGTTTGTGTACAAAGATAATCCTCACTTGGAAGTTACAAAAAGCTTTAAGATGTATAAGTAATTGACAACACAAGCTGAGCAGATATTAACTTTTGACTAACAGATCAGCCTTCACGATGATAAAATTAGTGAATTTCTATGTATAATGTCAGTTCCTCACTCTGGCCGTTTGTTTCTCTGCCATGCAAGGCGACTCCTGGGTTGTGCCGCTATCATTACAGTGCAGTAACAACACACACACACCAATAACAGCATGTGGAGTATTGCCAGGTATCTTGAAGGCTATTACAAGGTGCTCTACTTCTCATTTTAATCTACTCTCACCTCTGTGTAGAATAGATGATAGGAAAAGACTTCTCCGAGGAAAGGAGGAAATAATCTAGGAGAGTTTTATCAAATTATTGTAGTAAGAGACAGGTAGAAAAAGGCATAGAATACTTGCTTATATTCTCAGCTTCTTAACACGATCCAGCCATTCTTACGTGATCTACCTGTATAGCCTTGTTATTTCTTTTACCTTTTACCTGTATAAATAACCACCTACCTTTTACCTGTATAAATCACTTAACCTTGTACCTGTATAAATCACCACCTACCTTTTACCTGTATAAATCACCAATATAAAACAATAAGATAAATCACCAATCTCAAAGTCACCACGCACGAAAACTCTCCATGACGTAGGCTTGGTTGCTGGGGCCGGTGTTGTAGTCGACGGTGGTGATGTCGGTGAATATGGAACAGCTGTACTCAGGGTCTTCAAACACATAACTAAACGCCTTGCATCCCGGGGTCACAGTACAAGCGGCCCCGCACACTACCCGACTTCTGTCCTGATATTATTGGCACACTGTTATTTCTTAGGTTAGGTTAAGTTTGTTGGTTAGGTTAGGTTTGTTGGTTAGCTTAAGTTAAGTTAAGTTTAGCCTTCAAAGTTTTTCGCAGAAGAGATTAATATAGGTTAGTCATGAGAGCAGTTTTCTCATCTATAGTTAACACGAACTAATGTACTTACTGTTTATTACCCCGATAAAAGCTCACTCACTTACAAGATAACTTATCTACTTTAATCACGCTACTTCCTTATATATGTCACTTAGAAAAACATGATTAATTACTTAAATTCTTGATAGTAATGATAAAAGTATCTTCATTTTTTTTTCATTACTTAAGGAGCTATTGATGCTTGTTTTGTGATTAATTAGCACCAGGAAAGATGTGGCACCGGGAAGAGGTGACACAGTTTATATGTGACACCAGGAAAGATGTGGCACCAGGAAAGATGTGACACAGTTTATACGTGACACCAGGATAGATGTGACACAGTTTATACGTGACACCAGGAAAGAGGTGACACCGTTTATACGTGACACCAGGAAAGAGGTGACGCCGTTTATATGTGACACCAGGAAAGATGTGACACAGTTTATACGTGACACCACGAAAGAGGTGACACCGTTTATACGTGACACCAGGAAAGATGTGACACGGTTCATATATGATACTAGACTATGTAAGATATAGTTCATACGTGACACTTCCCATGTGACACCAGGTAATTCTTCATATGACACCAGATATTACGTGACACAGCTCCTTTTTAAAGATCATATTGACTATGATATGTAATTATAGTCTTCTGAGGGAGACAGGTGTGTTGTGAGAGAGGCAGGTGTGTTGTGAGAGAGGCAGGTGTGTTGTGAGAGAGGCAGGTGTGTTGTGAGAGAGGCAGGTGTATTGTGAGAGAGGCAGGTGTATTGTGAGAGAGACAGGTGTATTGTGAGAGAGGCAGGTGTGTTGTGAGAGAGGCAGGTGTATTGTGAGAGAGGCAGGTGTATTGTGAGAGAGACAGGTGTATTGTGAGAGAGGCAGGTGTATTGTGAGAGAGGCAGGTGTATTGTGAGAGAGGCAGGTGTATTGTGAGAGAGACAGGTGTGTTGTGAGAGGCAGGTGTATTGTGAGAGAGGCAGGTGTGTTGTGAGAGACAGGTGTGTTGTGAGAGAGACAGGTTTGTTGTGAGAGAGGCAGGTGTATTGTGAGAGAGGCAGGTGTATTGTGAGAGAGGCAGGTGTGTTGTGAGAGAGGCAGATGTATTGTGAGAGAGACAGGTTTGTTGTGAGAGAGGCAGGTGTATTGTGAAAGAGGCAGGTGTATTGTGAGAGAGGCAGGTGTATTGTGAGAGAGGCAGGTGTGTTGTGAGAGAGGCAGATGTATTGTGAGAGAGACAGGTTTGTTGTGAGAGAGGCAGGTGTATTGTGAGAGAGGCAGGTGTATTGTGAGAGAGGCAGGTGTATTGTGAGAGAGGCAGGTTTGTTGTGAGAGAGGCAGGTGTATTGTGAGAGAGACAGGTGTGTTGTGAGAGGCAGGTGTATTGTGAGAGAGGCAGGTGTGTTGTGAGAGAGGCAGGTGTGTTGTGAGAGAGACAGGTGTGTTGTGAGAGAGGCAGGTGTATTATGAGAGAGGCAGGCGTGTTGTGAGAGACAGGTGTGTTGTGAGAGAGGCACGTGTGTTGTGAGAGGCAGGTGTGTTGTGGGTGTTGTGGGAGAGGCAGGTGTATTGTGAGATACAGGTGTGTTGTGAGAGGCAGGTGTGTTGTGAGAGAGGCAGGTGTGTTGTGAGAGGCAGGTGTGTTGTGAGAGAGGCAGGTGTATTGTGAGAGAGGCAGGTGTGTTGTGAGAGACAGGTGTGTTGTGAGAGAGACAGGTGTGTTGTGAGAGAGACACGTGTGTTGTGAGAGAGACAGGTGTGTTGTGAGAGAGGCAGGTGTGTTGTGAGAGAGACATGTTTGTTGTGATAGGGGCAGGTGTGTTGTGAGAGAGGCAGGTGTGTTGTGAGAGAGGCAGGTGTATTGTGAGACAGACAGGTTTGTTGTGAGAGGGGCAGGTGTGTTGTGAGAGAGGCAGGTGTGTTGTGAGAGAGGCAGGTGTGTTGTGAGAGAGACAGGTTTATTGTGAGAAAGGAAGGCGTGTTGTGAGATACGCAGGTTTGTTGTGAGACAGGTATGTTGTGAGAGACAGGTGTGTTGTGGGAAAGGCAGGTGTTTTGTGCGAGAGAGGTGTGTTGTGAGTGACAGATGTGTTGTGAGAAAGGCAGGTGTGTAGTGAGAGACAGGTGTGTTGTGAGAAATGCAGGTGTGTAGTGAGAGAGACAGGTGTGTTGTGAGAGAGACAGGTGTGTTGTGAGAGAGACAGGTGTGTTATGAGAGAGACAGGTGTGTTGTGAGAGAGACAGATGTGTTGTGAGAGAGACAGGTGTGTTGTGAGAGAGACAGGTGTGTTATGAGAGAGACAGATGTGTGTCTTACCTGTACAGTGACAGCCACGGTGCCAGTCAATACGACGTCACCAGTTATCTTCTTGAAAGGGACGTTGTTGCTCACTGCCCCCAGCGGCTTCCTTACCAGCATCAGAATCACTATCCACACCTACAACATATAGCACACCTGTTAACACCTACAACATATAGCACACCTGTTAACACCTACAACATATAGCACACCTGTTAACACCTACAACATATAGCACACCTGTTAACAACTACAACATATAACACACCTGTTAACACCTACAACATATAGCACACCTGTTAACACCTACAACATATAGCACACATGTTAACACCTACAACATATAGCACACCTGTTAACACCTACAACATATAGCACACCTGTTAACACCTACAACATATAACACACCTGTTAACACCTACAACATATAGCACACCTGTTAACACCTGCAACATATAGCACACATGTTAACACCTACAACATATAGCACACCTGTTAACAACTACAACATATAGCACACCTGTTAACAACTACAACATATAGCACACCTGTTAACAACTACAACATATAGCACACCTGTTAACACCTACAACATATCACACACCGTTTAGCACCTGCAACATATAACACACCTGTTAACACCTATACCATATAGCACACCGTTTAACCCCTGCAACATATAACACACCTGTTAACACCTACAACATATCACACACCGTTTAACACCTGCAACATATAACACACCTGTTAACACCTACAACATATCACACACCGTTTAACACCTGCAACATATAACACACTTGTTAACACCTGCAACATATAACACACCTGTTAACACCTGCAACATATAACACACCTGTTAACACCTGCAACATATAGCACACCTGTTAATACCTGCAACATATAACACACTTGTTAACACCTGCAACATATAACACACCTTTTAACACCTGCAACATATAGCACACCTGTTAATACCTGCATCATATTACACACCTCCAACATGATGACAAACCCTTAACACTAATACGGTTAACAAAGTGTTCCTGTAGCTTCGAGCTGGGAAATGCTGACATATATTTCCGTGGAGTTGTAAGTTTTTCTGATGTTTTGCTAATTATTTTCAGTTGTGTGTTTTTTTTTTTCACTGCGTAACGTTAAAGTTGGTGGGAGTGTAGGGATGAGAGGGGTGTTAGTATGAAGTGTGTGTGTGGAGATGTACGTACACTGTGAGAGATGCTTGGTGGAGACTCTGCGTTAAGAAGATAATGATGTAAATAAAGAGAAAATGACAATGTTGGTGAGGAAGACGACCAGAACTGACCTTCATAATGTTGACAGACGATGTGGATCAACACCAGGTAACTAACAGACACACACGACTGTTACCCAGTGTGTGCGTGGGACTGAAGGTCTTCCTCGACACAAGCACAATTTTCTCACACCTTCAGCGTCAACAGCGACAACACCAGCAGCAGGAACGGATCTACTGGAGCAGCGGTTCTCAGCCTGTCAGAGGACCTTCTGCTTTTGACTAGACACCTTCTGGCCTCTTATCATCCTCCCGCCCACTAACTCCGCCTCTTGGCCAATGGAAACCCATACCTTGTGTCTTCCAGGCTCTTCACTACTTCTTATTGGCTTTTGATATTGACCAGTTTTAAACAACGATTATAAGAACTTCAAGACTATACGAAGCACTAGCCAATGGCAAACCGAATACAGCTTCAGGAACAAGGAACCAATCAGGTTTTGATGAGATACAGTAGATCACAGCCAATCAGCTTGCGTATACAGAAGAATGATATTAAAACATTCTCGTGGAATATTTTAACGATGAATATATAATTATGTGTTGTCATAAAGATAGTCTACACTCAGAGTTAGTAAACACGCACCTATTACTTCAAATTTTTTATATCTTTCGCTTAGTTACTCCCGAGGTCGAGGTCTGTTTCATGAAATTATAATTAATTACTGTAATTTTCTTTTTTTTTTAGAATTATAGTAGTGATTGTTAGTAGTTAGCAAATTCATTATGTTTATTTTTTTATCCGATCTTGATTAAAAATACAAAATATGATTAAATACAGTAATGTAAGATACCCCCCAAAAAAATATATTAGGCACTTTTTTTCTTCCCTTAACTGACGTCATGAAGGACCTGGTTACGTCACACACTAACGTAATGAGGATTTGCTTATAAAAAAAATCCTAAGGTCTTTAGACTTGTGTTTCCAGGTCACTTATTTAGGAAGAACGAGATTTAAGTATAAGTGAGTTAAGTATAAGTGGTTTAAGAATAAGTGGTTTAAGAATAAGTGGTTTAATTATAAGTGGTTTAAGAATAAGTGGTTTAAGTATAAGTGGTTTAAGTATAATTGGTTTAGGTATAAGCGGTTTAAGTATAAGTGGTTTAGGTATAAGTGGTTTAAGTATAAGTGGTTTAGGTATAAGTGGTTTAAATATAAGTGTTTTAAGGTTAAGTGGTTTAAGGATAAGTGGTTTAGGTATAAGTGGTTGAAGTATAAGTGGTTTAGATATAAGTGGTTTAAGTTTAAGTGCTTTACGTATAAGCTGTTCAAGTATAAGTGGCTTAAGTATAAGTGGTTTAAGTATAATTGGTTTAGGTATAAGCGGTTTAAGTATAAGAGGTGTAAGTATAATTGGTTTAGGTACAAAATGTTCAAGTATAAGTGTTTTAAGGATAAGTGGTTTAGGTATAAGTGGTTGAAGTATAAGTGGTTTAGATATAAGTGGTTTAAGTATAAGTGGTTTAGGTAAAAGCTGTTCAAGTATAAGTGGCTTAAGTATAAGTGGTTGAAGCATAAGTGGTTTAGTTATAAGTGGTTTAAGTATAAGTGGTTTAGTTATAAGCTGTTCAAATATAAGTGTTTTAAGGATAAGGGGTTTAAGAATAGGTGGTTTAGGTATACGTGGTTTAAGTATAATACTGTAGGTGTAAGTATAAGTGGTTTATGTATATGTCGTTTAACTAAAATTGGTTTAAGGATAAGTGGTTTAGGTATAAGTGGTTGAAGTATAAGTGGTTTAGATATAAGTGGTTTAAGTTTAAGTGCTTTACGTATAAACTGTTCAAGTATAAGTGGGTTAAGTATAAGTGGTTTAAGTATAATTGGTTTAGGTATAAGCGGTTTAAGTATAAGAGGTGTAAGTATAAGTGGTTTAGGTACAAAATGTTCAAATATAAGTGTTTTAAGGATAAGTGGTTTAGGTATAAGTGGTTGAAGTATAAGTGGTTTAGATATAAGTGGTTTAAGTATAAGTGGTTTAGGTGAAAGCTGTTCAAGTATAAGTGGCTTAAGTATAAGTGGTTGAAGCATAAGTGGTTTAGTTATAAGCTGTTCAAATATAAGTGTTTTAAGGATAAGGGGTTTAAGAATAGGTGGTTTAGGTATAAGTGGTTTAAGTATAATACTGTAGGTGTACGTATAAGTGGTTTATGTATATGTCGTTTAACTATAATTGGTTTAAGGATAAGTGATTTTAGTATAAGTGGTTTGAGGAAAAGTTGTGTATGCTGTTGACTTGAATCACTTCCTTTGGTGACGATGAATACAAGATTTTCCTAAATGTCCTAACAGGTTGTCAGAGTACAGTACATGCCTTACCTTCACCACACCTGTACCTGGTTGAGTATATCATGGTAAGTGTGTGTGTCTGTGTGTGTGTGTGTGTGAGTATATCATGGTAAGTGTGTGTGGTTGAGTATATGATGGTAAGTGTGTGTGGGTGAGCATAGCATGGTAAGTGTGTGTGGGTGAGCATAGCATGGTAAGTGTGTGTGGTTGAGTATATCATGGTAAGTGTGTGTGTGTGTATGGCTGAGTATATCATGGTAAGTATGTGTGTGTGTGTGTGTGTATGGCTGAGTATATCATGGTAAGTGTGTATGTGTGTGTGGTTGAGTATATCATGGTAAGTGTGTGTGTGTGTGGTTGAGCATATCATGGTAAGTGTGTGGTTGGGTATATCATGGTAAGTGTGTGTATGTGGTTGCGTATATCATGGTAAGTGTGTTAAGTTGAGTATATCATGATAATTGTGTGTGTGTGTGATTGAGTATATCATGGTAAGTGTGTGTGTGGTTGAGTATATCATGGTATGTGTGTGTGTGTGTGTGTGGTTGAGTATGTCATGGTAAGTGTGTGGTTGAGTATATCATGGTTAGTGTATGTGTGTGGTTGAGTATATCATGGTAAGTATGTGTGTGTGTGGTTGAGTATATCATGGTATGTGTGTGTGTGTGTGGTTGAGTATATCATGGTAAGTGTATGTGTGTGTGTGAGGCTGAGTATATCATGGTAAGTGTTTGTGTGTGAGGTTGAGTATATCATGGTAAGTGTGTGTGTGTGAGGTTGAGTATACAATGAGGCAAACTCACATGAAGAAGATTACATATAAGCAGAATATTGATAGTAAGAGAATATAAAGAGAGGAAGACTTTGGTAGCGCGGCCGTGTTAGTTATTTGAACTGGACTTACACTTGTTTTATCTTATATGTCAACACACATCTATTACGTCTTAAGGACGACTTCTCAAACACCGCTTCGTTACAACCCTTTATTAATTACGAACATGACATGGACACATTAATAACACCTCCTATTGAAGTTACTAGGACACTCTATTTACGTTACTAGGACATCATATTACGTTACTAGACACTGATTCTCGGACACGAACATGAAATGAATACACTTCCCACGTAAGTAACTCATCCCATGGAAAGCCCTGACAAAAACTCACGTGACCTAGGGGAGGCCTAGCAGGTGGTCCTGGGTTGTCTCTATGGGAGACTGCTTTGCTGGGCACCGGAGGGAAGTCTCGCTCCTGACCGGAGGCGACTGCCTCCGGTCCTCAACGACTCCTCTCGAGCGGGCCTGGGGACGTAGTAGCTGGCCCTTCCTGGTCACAAGACACACTCTCGTGAGGGAGGACTAGGACGTCCTATATATTGGAAGACCAGCCGTTAGGTTGAGCTGATCGGGGGGTGCGGCGAAGGGTCTCCTTACATTTGCCCTCGCTAATGTAGAGTCAGGTCTGGACTTTTTCTGAGACTATAAGTTGTTGTATATACTGGAGAAATCTTCAGATGAATGCTTGCCTGTTAACATCGTTGGTGGGGCCGTGTGACATGAGAGGCTCTGGTTGATTTGTGGCCCCTTGACTTGGGCTCGAGGGTTACATTTTACCTGGTTAATGTGAGGATAGGTCTGGGCCTTGTCTGGGATGTACTGTAGGTTCCTTGTGTAAATTGGGGAAGGACCGCAGGTGGCTCCTTTGCTCACTGTGTGTCTTACATATTTATTGGGGCCGTGTGACATGTGGAGGGGAGCCTGGTTGATTTATAACCCTTGGGCAGCTGCGAGGCTTACCCTTACACTTGACCCCCCCTAATGTCGGGTCAGGTCTGGACTGTTTCTGAGATGCAAGCTGTGGTCTGACAACCCATCACTACAAGTATATCATGGTAAGTGTGTGTGGTGTGAGGCTGAGTATATCAAGGTATGTGTTTGTGTGTGTGAGGTTGAGTATATCATGGTAAGTGTGTGTGTGTGTGAGGTTGAGTATATCATGGTATGTGTGTGTGTGTGAGGTTGAGTATATCAAGGTATGTGTGTGTGTGTGAGGTTGAGTATATCATGGTAAGTGTGTGTGTGTGTGTGAGGTTGAGTATATCATGGTATGTGTGTGTGTGAGGTTGAGTATATCAAGGTATGTGTGTGTGTGTGTGTGTGTGTGAGGTTGAGTATATCATGGTAAGTGTGTGTGTGTGTGTGAGGTTGAGTACATCATGGTAAGTGTTTGTGTGTGTGAGGTTGAGTATATCATGGTAAGTGTGTGTGTGAGGTTGAGTATATCATGGTAAGTGTGTGTGTGTGAGGTTGAGTATATCAAGGTATGTGTGTGTGTGAGGTTGAGTATATCAAGGTATGTGTGTGTGTGTGAGGTTGAGTATATTATGGTAAGTGTGTGTGTGTGAGGTTGAGTATATCATGGTAAGTGTGTGTGTGTGAGGTTGAGTATATCACGGTAAGTGTGTGTGTGTGAGGTTGAGTATATCATGGTAAGTGTGTGTGTGTGTGAGGTTGAGTATATCACGGTAAGTGTGTGTGTGTGAGGTTGAGTATATCATGGTAAGTGTGTGTGTGTGTGAGGTTGAGTATATCATGGTAAGTGTGTGTGTGAGGTTGAGTATATCATGGTAAGTGTGTGTGTGTGTGAGGTTGAGTATATCATGGTAAGTGTGTGTGTGTGTGTGTGAGGTTGAGTATATCATGGTGTGTGTGTGTGAGGTTGAGTATATCATGGTATGTGTGTGTGTGAGTATATCATGATATATTAATACTTCTTTAATGAAGTTCGTGTCACCAACTTAGAAGCAGTCAGGCGAAGCTACAGGTCGATGGAGGATTGGTCGTATACAGGTCGTATTTTACGCAGGTCGTTCTGCACACAGGTCGTTTCGTACACAGGTCGTTTAGTGGACAGGTCGTTTCGTACATAGGTCATTCCGTACACAGATCATTCCGTGCACAGGTCTTTCCGTACACAGGTCATTCCGTACACAGGTCATTCCGTACACAGGTCATTCCATACACATTTGGTAAGGGTTTTCGTACATAAATTCTAAATTCGAAAATTACATGCCATTGTTTACCCTCATTTGACTGTTAGATTAGGTTAAGTGAGATTATTTTAGGTTAGTTAAGGGTAGGTTAGGTTAGGGCTTGATCTGGTTAGGTTAGGTTAGGTTAGGGCTTGATCTGGTTAGGTTAGGTTAGGTTAGGTTAGGTCTTGATCTGGCTAGGTTAGGACAGGGTTTAATTTGGTTACGTTAGACCCGATATGGTTATATAAGATTAGGGTTAGATTTGGTTAGGTTAGCGACCTTGAGAGTCTCAGTATCAACTTTTCGTCAAAGTTTAACTTTTCTTATTCTATATATGGAAATCTGACTTAACCTTATATCTGACCTTAACCTTTCATCTGACCTTAACCTTACCTCTGACCTTAACCTTACATCTGACCTTGACCTAACATCTAACCCTGACCTAACATCTGACTTCATCCTTACATCTGACCTTAACCTTACATCTGACCTTGACCTTACATCTGACCTTAACCTTACATCTGACCTTGACCTTAAATCTGACCTTGACCTTACATCTGACCTTGACCTTACATCTGACCTTAACCATACATCTGACCTTAACCTTACATTTGACCTTGACCTTAAATCTGACCTTTACCTTACATCTGACCTTGACCTTACATCTGACCTTGACCTTAAATCTGACCTTTACCTTACATCCGACCTTGACCTTAAATTTTATATATGGCGAGCTTATTACCATACTGATAATAAGGTATCAGATATCATATATTCGATAACCATCATAAAAAGCCTTGAAATGGTTTTAATTATTGACCAATGACGAGCCAATGATGAACCAATGACGCGACAATGACGAGTTATCCACAGCTGCGGGGAAACGAGTAGCCAATCACCACCCTTAACGTGAAACAAAAACCAGCCAATGAGGTTTAAGATACAAGAGTGTCAGCCATTTCCTCATAAATATAAGATAATAATAATAATCGTTTTAGCTCTTTATTGCTCCTTGTCCTATTGAATTATAAGATGTAAATCGTTTGCACTGTCTTTTCTCAAAGCTTATTCATTATGTGTTTTTCTCATTATTATTGATTATGTTTTCCTTTCCTGTCGTCTGTTCTACGTTCGTATATCATGGTAAGTGTGTGGTTGATAGAGTATATCATGATAAGTGTGTGTGGTTGGTTGAATATATCATGGTAAGTGTGTGTGGTTGACTGAATATATCATGGTAAGTGTGTGTGGTTGATTGAGTATATCATGGTAAGTGTGTGTGGTTGGTTGAATATATCATGGTAAGTGTGTGTGGTTGATTGAGTATATCATGGTAAGTGTGTGTGGTTGATTGAGCATATCATGGTAAATGTGTGTGGTTGGTTGAGTATATCATGGTAAATGTGTGTGGTTGGTTGAGTATATCATGGTAAGTGTGTCTGGTTGGTTGAATATATTGGTTAGGTCTTAAACTCAATTTAATTACGAAGGGTGGGTCAACTTGCGCTTCCGGTCACTGCTATATGTGTGCTAGATGTTTTTCTCTGGGCTGTAAGCTATGGTCTGATAAACAATCATTACCATCAGATGTAATGTTTAGGTCAGATGTAAGGTCAAGGACAGGTGTAAGGTCAGGGTCATGGAAGGTTAAGGTCAGATGTAAGGTTAAGATCAGATGTAAGGTCAAGGTCAGATGTAAGGTTAAGGTCAAGGGTATATGTAAGGTCAAGGTCGATTGTAAGGTCAAGGTCAGATGTAAGGTCAAGGTCAGATATAAGGTCAAGGTCAGATATAAGGTTAACGTCAGATGTAAGGTCAAGATCAGGTGTAAGGTCAAGATGAGATGTAAGGTCAAGGTCAGAGGCAAGGTCTAGGTCAACCATAAGGTCAAAATCACATGAGAAAAAAAAATTGTGATCCGATAATCCATTAGTCAAGACAGCAGTGAACTTGAAAACATGACGCGTGTGTGTGTGTAGTGAAGTGGTGAAGTGGGAAGATTTAATGATTATACACCAAGATTTATCGAGTATCTAGAATGTCAATGAGTAATTCTTTTTTTTATGTGTGTTCAGTGGCGTAGCTAGAGTGTGTGCCACCCGGGGCGGCCCTTGAGTTTGCCGCCCCCCCCCTTCCCCTCCCCCCCCCCCCCCCCGTGCCCCCACAAAAAATACATATTGCACAGTGACTCACTCTTGTATATATATATATATATATACTTCATTTTTAGTCCATTTAACACGCGGACTTTGAACATATAATCAACGACCTCACCAGCAAGGAATCGAACCCTCGACCTACTGGGTGTGACTAGGGAACGCTTACCGGCTAGGCCACAAGGACACTAAAAGCAGTTCTAGACTCTGTTATATTTCACACAAAGCCTGTTCATCGAGCTGATGGCGCCGTGAACCTCAATGGGAAACTGCCCGTGCCGCTTATGTGGTGTCAGTAGCATTTTACCGAATCCAGCTGGTATGAAACGCGAGGTACATATATATACTTCATTTTTAGTCCATTTAACACGCGGACTTTGAACATATAATCAACGACCTCACCAGCAAGGAATCGAACCCTCGACCTACTGGGTGTGACTAGGGAACGCTTACCGGCTAGGCCACAAGGACACTAAAAGCAGCTGGATTCGGTAAAATGCTACTGACACCACATAAGCGGCACGGGCAGTTTCCCAATGAGGTTCACGGCGCCATCAGCTCGATGAACAGGCTTTGTGTGAAATATAACAGAGTCTAGAACTGCTTTTAGTGTCCTTGTGGCCTAGCCGGTAAGCGCTCCCTAGTCACACCCAGTAGGTCGAGGGTTCGATTCCTTGCTGGTGAGGTCGTTGATTATATGTTCAAAGTCCGCGTGTTAAATGGACTAAAAATGAAGTATATATATGTACCTCGCGTTTCATACCAGCTGGATTCGGTAAAATGCTACTGACACCACATAAGCGGCACGGGCAGTTTCCCATTGAGGTTCACGGCGCCATCAGCTCGATGAACAGGCTTTGTGTGAAATATAACAGAGTCTAGAACTGCTTTTAGTGTCCTTGTGGCCTAGCCGGTAAGCGTTCCCTAGTCACACCCAGTAGGTCGAGGGTTCGATTCCTTGCTGGTGAGGTCGTTGATTATATATATATTATATATATATATATATATATATATGCAAGTAAATCACTGTAGGTGCGCGTGATCTAGGTATATGCTGATAACCACCAGGAAAGAAGAAAACACGAAGTTCCCAAGCGCTTTCGTGTAATTCACATCTTCAGGGGTGAGTACAGACTAGTCTGTACTCACCCCTGAAGATGTGAATTACACGAAAGCGCTTGGGAACTTCGTGTTTTCTTCTTTCCTGGTGGTTATCAGCATATATATATATATATATATATTAAATTGTTTGTGTACCATTATAATATGACTGTACCTTCACATACTCAAATATAGTATGCTTTAAATACACACCAAACATACTTAAACTTTATAAGTAACAGTTAAACAAAAAGCAAAAACGACATATAGGACAGGGAAAAAAGTAAAAAAGTGTAAAAAATTAGGACCATCTATATTTCTGAAATGAAAACTACAACTTTCTACAAAGTAACTTTTCTTGTTTTTTTGTTGGTAAATTCTTCAATGACATTGTCAAAAACTATTTCATCTGTCAATTGTCGCTCTATAGACAGTATGGCAAGATTTCTCAACCGCAAGGTGCTCATAGTAGATCTTAAGTAATTCTTGATCAGTTTTAGTTTCGACAAACTCCTCTCACAGGTAGCAACACTAACAACAATTGTGAGGAAAATCCTCAGCATTATTACTATATTTGGAACCGAGTTCCCAAGCTTATACTTTTGAATAAACTGCAAAAGTTCAAGGGGGCCTTCTTTCCACGTCTGTATTCTGTCTTTAATAGTTATAGCAGCAACAGCAACAAAATGCTAAAGTCTTTTTCTCTCAACGAGGAACTCCTCTTTATCAATATCGTCGTGATCGTGATCTATTTGACACTCATATTTATCATCCAAAAGATTCAATGGGGTAAGGAAGGCATATTTCTCAGCAAGTTCATGAAGCTGTTGAAATCTCAAAGTTATTTCTTGGATCACTCTGTCCAGCGAAGAAAACATTTCTCTCCTCAATTCAATGTCGTATGGCAATTCAGCATCTCGTGATCCTTCACCAAACATTTGTTTCTTCTTTTTGGGTCGACGCTGACGCTCCATGACTATTCCCAGATCATTGCAAATTTCTTTGGCATAGTTAACTCCATTACTCACTAGCTTGTCCCTGTTTTCAACTAGAAATGTTTCTAATGCCCTGAGTTTTATATCACATTGTTGTATGTTCAAGCCCTTGGTTTGGAGGTAAGTCTGTGTGTCGTTAATTTCTAGAAGGACGGGTCCCCACAGGCCAAGAAAACACAAAAAGGAAAATGATTGCAACGCGCCAAGTAGAACACCAGCATCTGCCCTGGTAGCTGTATTTTCTTCTTCGCCAGTTAACTTTTCTAGGGCACTTAAGATTTTTGAGAAATGTTTCTTTACAACACTTACAGCTTCTCCCCTAGCACTCCACCGAGTTTCTATTATGCGCTTGACACTTTGACCAGTGACTGAAGTTAGAACATCCCAGCGATGGGTTGATGAAGAAAAAAATAAAAACAAACGTTCCACACATCCAAAAAAGGTAACAGAATTCACAGCAACAGAAGCTGCATGAACACCCGCCAAATTCAGCGAGTGATTTGTACAAGCGACAAATTCTGCTTTTTTATTAATTTCCTTGATACGTTTCTGAACACCAGTATGAACACCAGCCATCACCGCAGCATTATCATATGCTTGCCCTCTACAATTTTGAATATCAATTCCGTCTTTCTCTAATTTTTCCAAAATCATCATTGAAATATTCTCGGCGGTTTTACCTTTTGTTTCAATGAAATCGACAAATGATTCCACAACCTTCACTTTATCTCCATCGATCATAACATAGCGTAAAACTTGGCTCGTTTGATCCTTATGTGAAATATCAGGAGTGCTGTCGAATATCATGGAAAAGTACTTTGCTTCTTTTACTTGCTTGATGACTTTGCTTCTTACGTTTTCTCCCAAAATTTCTATAAACTCGTTCTGAATAGTAGGAGACAGATAGGAAGTAGCAAACTTGTTTCCCAGCTGGATTCTTAGAGGATGTTCACGTAGCACTGGATCATATTTCGCCAACAACCTAACCTAACTTAACCTAACCAATAATTAACCACAGAGAAGAACAGTATATTTTACCCTCAACTATTTAATTATGTTCGTAACTTTTGAAAGCCCTTACTGTTGTCAGACAAAAGCCACCCCGATCAAAGTAGGGGGCTTTTGTCTGGGTGGCTTTCGTCTGGGGGGCTTTTGTCGGGGGGGCTTTTGTCTGTACCCCAGTGAGGATAGCGTCTTAGTATAAAATCGCAATGCTGTGAAACAAAAACTTAATATTTAATCTCAGTACCGCAGCAAAAGTCACATCAATATTGTTTAACCAATACTTTAATATTTCTTACTTTGCAGTATTATGTCTTCCAACGAAGTAAATAACTGGATCGAAAACACAAGAGAACTTAAAAGTCGTTTAGCCTCCCCTCATCTTGTCACGATGGAGACTTGTGCAGAACTGAAGTGAATTGCTTGTAACTGGTGGATTGGTCGGCTGTACATGAACTGATATGACCCGAGACTGCATGGTTTTGCTGCTACTGGAGACGTTAATCCTTCCCTTTGTATCGGCGGCAAGTTAATCCTCGTCGTGTCTGACCTAACACCTGACCCACACCACATGAGCTCACTGGCGTACTTGTTTGAAGTTGTTTCCTTAATCCTCAACAGGTTACAGGTTGTGTGTGTGGCGGGGGGGGGGGGGGCATAGCAAGGGTGTAGCTCATGACGTGGCCGTGATGATGTGGGTCAGGTGTTAGGTCAGACACGACTGTTAGGTTCTAAATAATAAGTTCTATATACAGGAGAGAACACAAACACCTGTATAGTTTTGTAGGTTCGGTTTACTGGATAAGAGTATGTACACAAAGGAGAGCAGCGGTCTCCCCGGCTAGACTCCTGCTGGTCAACTGCTATAGGCGACGTATGGCAAGTGATACATTAGCAGCTTCCATACGTCGCCAGGCACATTAATTAAGCGTGTGGGGTATGGTAATAACATTGCCACACGCTGCTAGCTACATAAATGGAGCACATACATAATATACATACATAATATATAATCCAGCATACATAATATACATACAACGACAATGATTAACTTGCCGCCGATGCAAAGGGATGGATTAACGTCTCCAGTAGCTGCAGATATGGGTGATGAGCAGACCCAAAAGTGCCGCCCCCCAAAAGTGCCGCCCCCCCGCCCCCCCTTAGCTACGCTAGTGTGTGCGTTTGTGAATTAAAGTTTGGTTGGTCCTTCAGGCTAATGGATTGGGTTAAAGGCACATTAACTTTAGGTCACGTGAAAAATAGATACAAATCCCAGCTTATTTCTCATGATGATTGAAATACACTAAGTTAATCTAACCGAACCGAACCTAACCTAACCTAACCGAACCTAATCTAACCCTCTGTGATTAACGTATGGTGAAATGAAAGTAGTGGAATTCGCCATAAATCAGTGTTATCATTGTCCACTGATTTCGATGGCTTTATAACGACACACACACACTACTACTACTACTACTACTACTACTACTACTACTACTACTACTACTACTACTACTACTACTACTACTTTGCTTTCACTCTGAATCGAGTATGACGAACATCCCGCTATGATACAATGATATGAGTTATTTGGGATGTGTCACCTTCATTGGTGAATTTTGAGGTGACTGAAGAGTCCGATACGGGACCGGCAGAGATGTTCTCAGATGTTGCACATGTGGAGGGCTACAACTAGTGCAGACGGGACGGTGGAAGCCTCTTTCCGGCGTTGGCGCTTGTCTGCCTCGGTTTTCAGTTGGGCTAACTCGAAAGTATTGACACCTTCTCGTGTAGTGCCAACGGGCATTACGTTTACTATTAGTTAGGTGACTGTAAAGTAGCTGCTTTGGCAGTCTATTGTCGTCCCTGCGGGTAACATTGCCAGTCCAGTGTAGTTGTTCATGGATAATGGTAGCCTCGATGCTCCTACATTTGGTGTCAGCAAGGATGCTGGCATTTGTTCTCTTGTCTTCCCAGCGAACTCGGAGGATGGAACGTAGACTACGTTGGTGAAAGTTTTCAAGTGCTTCGAGGTGCCTCCTGTATTAAACCCATGTCCCGCTGACATATAGCAGGGTGGGGTTTGAGCACTGCTTGATATACGTGTAACTTTGTAGATAATTTTAGCTCCCTACAGCTGAAGACAAGGTTTCGGAGTCTGCCAAAGGCTTGAGATGCACATCTGATCCAATGCTGAATCTCTTCATCGATGTCCGCTGTGGTGCACTGTTGGGAGCCGAGATACCGAAAGTGGGTAACTTTAGAGAGGGTAGTACAGTTAAGATGGATGGATGTTGGAGGTGTGTCTGAACCAGGGGCAGGTTGAAAGAGAATCTAAGTCTTACGTACATTCACCTCAAGACCGAAGTGTGCATACGCATCTGCAAAGGTATTCAGGTTCTCCTGTGGGTCGTGTTCAATGTGAGCAACAAGAGTGAGGTTGTCTGCATACTGAAGTTTAGTAATGGAATATACCGACTCCTTTGTTCTTGCCTGGAGCCATCTTATGTTGAAAAGAGCTCCCTTCACTTAATACTCGATGTCCACCCCGCCGACTAAATTGGCAATGGCACGAGTTAGGAAGGCAACCAAGAAAATAGAAAAGAGAGTTGGTGTCAGGACACACTCTTTTTAAACCCCCGTTGCCTCACAATGGCGATGAATTGGGGAAGGGGGAGGGGGCAGCCAAAACGGCTGAGGGTCCACCAGAGGGCTTCCCTCTTGACCGAGTCGAAGGCCGTGGTTAGGTCGATGAAAGTCATGTACAGGCGACGACGTTGTTCTCTGCAATTTTCCTGTATCTGGCAGGCAGCAAAGATCATGTCAGTGGTGCCACGTGATGGTCTAAAACCACATTCAGATTCTGGGAGGAAGTTTTCCTCCTCAGAAAGGAGTCTGTTTAGGAGGAATTGGGCAATAATCTTGCCAGCTACGGACAGCAGCGAGATCCCGCGGTAGTTGCCACAGTGTGACCGGTCTCCCCTGTTCTTAATATTGACGATGGAGGCGTCTTAAAGAGCTTGGGGGATTTCCTCCTTTTCCCATATATTCTCCAAGAGAGAGTGGAGACGGCTGGTAAGCAGAGGTTCTCTTGCTTTATACACCTCGGCTGGGATATCATCAGGCCCTGAGGCTTTGTTATTTTTGATCTGCCTGATGGCAGTAGTTACCTCATTTGTGGATGAAGGATAGCTGAGGTGGGTCAGCTCTGGATGCTGAGGGACCTGCTGGGTAGTCAGGACATCCACATCAGTATTTCGGTTGAGCAGTGAATGGTAGTGCTCTTTCCCGCGCTGAAGGAGGCCTTCGTTGTCTTTAATTATGGAGTTGCCGTCGGATGAGCGGAGGGAGGCTGCGCCATGAGTGATTGGTCTATAAAATGTTTTGATGGAATTGAAAATAGCATCCTGTGCTGATCTGCAAATTTTTGTATTTCACATGCTGTATTTTTAAACCAGTCATTCATTAGATTGTGAAGTTCCCACTGGGGCACAGCTTTCTTCTTGCAGATGGTATCAGCTTTGGTCCGAGACTGAGGGTTGTTCTGCCAGTCAGTTAAAGCAGCACGTTTATCATTGATGAGTACATTGTTTGCTGGGTCATTTTCATCAAACAAGTCCTGGTGTATTCTTTCGATCTGGCCGAGGGTCTCTGCAGGTTTTGTTATGACAGTGTTGAGAATATTCCATTCGGCAGTGGGATTTGGGTTGGTCTTTGTAGGGCTGTTTATCATCCACTGTTCGAGCTGCTCTCTGAAAGCATGTGCTACCGCTGGATCCTCCAGACGCCTAGTATTAAAACTTCCTCTAGCTTGTTGCCTTCGCCGTTTTGGGGCGACTCAAATTGAGAGCTTGACTCTGACGAGCCGATGATCAGTGTCGCAGTGGTCTGAGTCACGCATGGTACTAGTGATGAGGACATCTCGGCTATCGCTTTCTCTGAGAATGATGTAGTCAATGAGATGCCAGTGTTTGGATCGTGGGTGTTGCCACGAACCCTTGAACTTGTCAGCCTGCCTAAACAAGGTATTGGTGATAGTGAGGTTGTGTGCAGCACTCTTGCTGAGGTGGAGTAGGTCGTTGGGATTACGCTTGCCTAGTCCATTTCTCCCTACGGTTCCTTGCCAAATGTTAGCATCTCTACCAATTCTGGTATTGAAGTCACATTGGAGCACAACCTTATCTTCTCTGGGGATAGAGGTTAGCACTCTGTCAAGGTCGCCATAAAAGGCCTCCTTGATGTCATCCTCTGCATTCAATGTTGGGGCGTATGCACTGATGAAAAAGGCATGACGCAAGTGATTCAGTGGGACTCGGAGCGTCATAAGACGCTTGTTGTTCCCAATAGGTATTTCAGTTAGCCTGTGTAGGATGCATGTGGATGGCAAAGCCAACTTCATAAATACGGTTTCTCTCTGCAGCAGGCTTACCCTTCCAGAAGAAGGTATAGCCAGACCCCCATTCTGTGATTTGCCCCTCGTCTGAGAGCCGGGACTCACTAATGGCTACTATGTCGATGTTATACCTAGCCAGCTCTTTGGCCACAAGGGCAGTTCTTCTTTCAGGACACTCATTTGTGCCAGCATCCAGAAGGGTCCTGACATTCCATGCAGCGATCATAAGAGTTTGTATAGTTTGTTTTTGTTTGGATCTGTGATTTTAATTGTGTTTTCGACCGCATAAGGATGATTTTATTGGGTGCGGTTGCCCAGTCAGGTTGTCTTTTTAGGCAGGCTATTTTTAGGGTTACCTTTTCTAGCCCCCTCCCCCCGGGTGAGCAGAGTGGCTCCTCGAAAGCGCCGCTCAGTCTCACAGACAGTACCGGATTGCACTGCTGCCTAAATCCCAGTGCATAAACGACCATCTTAACTTTGCCGCCCATGTGCAGAGTTGTGACTAGAGACTCTCGGCAGTCATCTCTGCCTGTCCCCGTCACCACTCGTTTGTCGCCATGGGACTTTTGGGGGTATAGGGGTTTTGATGATAAAGAGAGGTATAATGAGCTGGATGATGGCTGTGTTTGAGTTGATTTATGTGGTGAGGCAGGAGCGCAGCCTGCAACTACACATCTTGGCTCTCCCTTTCCTGAACCAGTGCTGCAAGTGTTGCAACGACTGGGGAGAAAGATATTTGCAATGGACTGCCGATAGCCCAGTTTGTTGGGTTTCGCCTGACTAGCCTGTCCATCGTGCATTGCCGTCATCCGCCGGTGTAGTCGTTGGGTTCTCATGGTGGTTACCTCTTCCGCCTACACTGCCGTTGGGGTCTTGTTGGAGCTCTGTAAACATTTCTGCCTGATGCTGGGCTGCACCGCAGGTTTTTCTTTTTGGGGTTTACTCCCGTAGCCTTATAACTGTAAAGGTTAATCCGCAAGGCAACGGGGCGGTGGTTGGTAGGCACCGGGACGTGCCCACATGCCAGTGGGCCTATGCGCCGTCCCTCTGGGACCCACTACTACTTCGAGATCCCTTGCTGGTCTAGCCTGGGCCCACGAGGCACCCAGTTACCGTGTGTTGCCACGAGGAGACACAGCAGGAGTCTTGATGGTGAAGAGGCTGTGTACTGGCCGGGGAAGACTTATGCAAGTTGCTTCCCTGTTCGCCACGAGATGTAGCTGGCAGCGGCAGCTGAAAGCGAGAAGGATCAAGCAATGCCTGCACCTTAACACTGACGTACTGCTGCCACACTGACGCATTACACCACCCTGTGAGCACACACACACACACACACACACACACACACAACACACATCACTAAAACATAACCACATATGTAATGAAAATAATCTTAATAACATAAACTATTACATTTATTTAATTTCATGTATAAGAAAGAGCAAAAATTCTATTAAGATTTCTATAGACTTCATTTATATCATAGCAATTGCCGAGGAATTCACTTGTGAGAATCCCCCCCCCCCCCCCCGCGCATTAGAATGTGTACTGGCGCCAAACCGCCAAAATGGGTTTTATATGGGATACGCCTATTTTAACCCCTTTTCTATCAGCAGAGAGTGGTTGAGCGAACATTGCAACACTGAAAATAAGGTTAAAAGTCATTCAAAGTAAAGTATTATTTCCAACCATCCACCCAAACTTCCCGAGAAAACCCAAGAGAGTGATGCACATGAGAAAGGTCACTCGTCCACCCTCTGCAAAAGCCAATCAGCATGCGGCATCGGTCCGTCATCTTAGTGTGTTTTGTTGTGTTTTGCCTGCAGACCTTCCGGCAAACCCTCCATACTTTTTCTTATTTTGTGCCATTATTACAAGCTTTTAGAGCGCTAAACAGTGCCAACAATGTCAGGAGAAGGCCTTGATCACGATGTGAGTGTTGCCGGGCCAGCAGGCCAGTGATAGCAATACCGATGTTGATAATCCTGTTATCCTTGATATCAGTGGCAACATGGTTCTTGTCCCTCGTGATAGTGCCAAGGATGAAAGTGATAATGGTGGTGGTGTTATTGGTGGTGAACTGAGTGAAGGTAGTGATGGTAGTGGTGGTGAGGCAATGGTAGCAGCTGGTGAGGCCGAGAAGGGTGCTGGGCACGCACGTCACCCAATAGAAAAAAGAACGCAAGCGTGCATGCAATGTTGAGCAGTGGGCGCAGGACAGTGCAAAAAAGCGAAGTAATCTTGGCCTTGATTACGTTAGTTACTCGACCAAGAAAAGATTAGAGCCCAGGAAAGTTTTTGAGCCCTGTCAGCCGTGCTGACATTGACACCATTTTCGCCAATTTCTGGGCTATTGGCGAGTACAGTGCACGAAATGCCTACCTGTAATCTCCAATTAAAGAAGTATCAGTGAAAAAGAGGCGCAAACAGGCCGAGGGGAGCCAGAGGCCATTGTTTTATATGTATTTTGTGAAAGTGAGGCAGCAGGAAATGGAGGTTTGTCGGAAGGGCTTTATATCGAATCTTGGTATTGGCATACAAAAGGTGAAGGTCCTCTTGAAGAAAAGGAAGGAATCACCCAGTGGCACCTTAATTGGTGATAAGCGTGGTCATCACCCCTCTTCCAGAGCCATCGCAGGTGTTCGTCTTGACCGTGTTCACGAGCATATCCGTTCACTACCTGTTACTGCCAGCCATTACACCAGGGCACATGCCCCCCACCGAAAATACCTTGAAAGTGGAGGCACCATCGGTGAGCTTCACGGTCACTCCATCTCCTGGATGAACGAGAAGTACCCAGGGGAGGAAAAGGTGTCTGAGCTGTTTTATCGACAGGTGTTCACAAAGGACTACAACATCGTCTTTCAACCACCAAGAACCGATGTGCGCACCACCTGCGACAGGTGAAGACCGAGAGGGGATCACCCAGCTTTAGACCGAACTGAGGAGCACAAGGCCATCGCTCAGGTGCCACGGAAATTACTTCGCCAGGTTGAAGAGGAAGCCGCCACCTCCCGAGATGACACTGTCAGGTCTGTTGCAATCGACCTGCAGCAAACACTCCATGTCCCCGACTCTTTGCAGACATAGCTTATTACAAGAGGAAGCTATGGGTGTACAACTTCTGTGTGTATGACCTCAATGAGAAGGAGGGCACAATGTTTGTGTGGGATGAGGTTACAGGGGGGCGTGGTTCTGATGCAATTAAAAACTGCCCTTTAAAGTGGCTGCAACGGAAGATGGATGACCAGGGCCTCGACTTTATACACCTGCTTGTCTTTGTCGACAACTGTGGCGGGAAAAATAAGAATATAAACATGCTGCTCATGGCACTGCAGCAGGTGCATGCAAAACGATTGATCAGGATTGAGTTCATCTTTATGAAAAGTGGCCATTCACACCTCCCCTGTGACCGAGCCTTTGGGTTGATCGAGAAGAAGTTAAGGAGATTTCAGAGTATTGCAAGTGCCATCCGCAGTGCTGTCAAGAACACCTTTCCTGTAGTGGCAATGGGGCGGGATGACTTCAAAGATGTCAAAGACCTCCAACAACACATCGCCCGACGGAGTTGCTCTGGCTTCTCTCAGGCTTGTCAGCTGATCGTGGAATGCCTTCCCAGAGGGTTACCTAATGAAGACAAACTACAATAAGGATGACCTAAGAAATAACACCACAAAAGTGAAGCTCACGAAGGGTAAAGGCTCCTGGTGGTAAAGGCTCCTGGTGGTAAAGGCTCCTGGTGGTAAAGGCTCCTGGTCACGGAAAAGATTCGACCTGGCGAGTGTGTCCCTCACCCCCAAGTACCCCGAAGATCGACTCCTGACGGCGGAGAAGTGCCAGGACCTCAGGAGCCCTGTTGACCTTCTTGGTACCCAAGGGCAAGCCTGGCTGACGGCCCTCCTTGATAAGCAGGATACACCCCGGTAGGCTGGTGGGACAACACAGGAGGACGAAGAGGCAGTGGATGACCCTGACTGTCATTGTCATTGATTACGTCCCTGTCATCTAGTCCTATGCCACACCCCCTCCTGCTGCCTCTTCTGTTGACGACTCGGACCTCTTCATGGACTATGGCTTTGGAATTCGCTAGTAACAAGGAAGAGAATCATCCTCCATCTCCCCGTGGTAAGTTTTATTTTATTTATTTTTTCATACAAGTCGGCCTTCCCCTGTGGGGTTGCATAAACCAGAAGGAAAGGAGAAAAGAATCAATATTACAGAGCATGAAAAGAACTAGACAGACAGAATGAGGGGTGTAAGAAAGCCTGGACTGTATGGAAGCATGAAACCATCCATTATTACAGTGTTATTTTACCATAAAACGATCTCAATGTTTGGTTAAGGTTCGAACAACCATAATTGCTGCGAATAAAAACCTGACATTTTTTTAATCAGGGCATCCGCTGACTTGTGGGTGTGAGGAACGAAAACCAAAGCCAGCTTCAGAATCTAGAATACCTAACCTTGAAATTAAAACAAACTCAAATGTTCTAAGTCTTCAAACAACAAGATTATGGTTATTTAAACTTTGCCAAACTTTGAGGGCGTTTTCTGGCGCTTTTACTTTTGGCGGGAGTGAACATTGTTGTCAAAACATAAAGAGTATTGAGTGAACACAAATAAACTTACTTTATATTTTACTTTTTTTTTACATTCCTGATCAACCTGCAATTTTTTATATTGTCTCTAAAAAAGAAGGAAATTTGATGAGTTAGAATTTTCAAATTAGAAATGATGACTTTAGTGTTATAAGCAGCTCATTAAGTATCACCAGATGAGAATAACCCTTTAACAGGTATGTTGATTTATGATTGGTTGAATCGACTTATTGCCTCATAGTTCTTCTTCTTCTCCTCCTCCTCCTCCTCCTCCTCCTCCTCCTCCTCCTCCTCCTCCTCCTCCTCCTCCTCCTCCTCCTCCTTTGGATATTTTTCGCTGTATCCTGTAGTTACTTCTCATACCTAGGAAGTGGATGTCGGTCGGCATGTGTGTGTGTGTATTGATTCGCATATATCAGTTAATGGACTCGGAAATCAATCACAAGTAATTTGAGGCTTAAATGTAGTGCTGGAACGTCAGTGTGGCATTTAAAAACTCAAGCACTGTTAAACAAATGTTAATCAAGAACTCCCCCAACAATACAAGTGGCTGCATTTATAAATTTCCTTGCAAGGAATGTAATGTTTTACTTAGGCCAGACAGGTAAAGATCTTGTAACTAGACTTAAACAACATAAATATAGTGTTAGGACAGGCCAGGAATCCAATGCTCTGTTTGTTCATTTGAGGGATAATAAGAACATAAGAATGGAGGAAACTGCAGCGGGCCTATTGGCCCATACTGGGCAGTCCCGTTTACACCCAACCCCTATTGCTCATATAAGCATCCAACCTATGTTTGAAGCTATTCAGCATATTCGAGTTAATGGTGATATTTGGTAACTTGTTCCATTCATCCACTACTCTGTTTCCAAACCAGTGTTTACCTATTTCACGCCTAAATCTAAGTTTGTCTAATTTAAAACCATTTTTACGGGTTCGCTCCTGGTTGGATAGTTTGAGTACCTTTGTAATGTCCCCTTTGTTTAGCCCTGCCTTCCACTTATACACCTCTATCAGGTAGCCCCTCGCGCTACGTCTCTCGAGGGAGTGCAAAGCATTTGACAGAGTACCGCATCAGAGGCTTCTGAGAAAAATTAAGGCTTATGGTATCGAGGGGAAAGTTTTAAATTGGATAAAATCATGGCTCACCGATAGAACGCAGAGGGTCAGCGTAGATGGTGTTAAATCTGAGTGGGGCCGTGTAACCAGTGGAGTTCCCCAGGGGTCAGTACTAGGCCCACTCTTGTTCATAATCTACATAAACGATCTAGATACTGGGATCAGCAGTAACATAAGCAAGTTTGCGGATGACACCAAAATAGGGCGGCAAATTAATTCAGGGCAGGACGCAAATGCATTACAGGAGGATCTAAATAAACTGCAGGGGTGGTCTGAGAAATGGCAAATGAAATTCAACACCAGCAAGTGCAGCGTACTCAATAGTGGAAGAACAAATACTTATAATGTATACAGCCTTAACAACATCAACCTAGAGAAGTCGACTTGTGAAAGAGACCTATGGGTATTTGTAAGCCCGGACCTACGGCCTAGAAAACAGTGCGTTAATGTTCGAAATAAGGCAAACAGAGTATTGGGTTTTATATCTAGAAGTGTAAGTAACAAGAGTGCAGAGGTCTTATTGCAACTATATCTTGCGCTAGTCAGGCCGCACCTCGATTATGCGGTTCAGTTCTGGTGCCCTTATTATAGAATGGATATAAATTCACTAGAGTCGGTGCAGCGAAGAATGACAAAAATGATTCCGGGACTTAGAAACCTTCCATATCAGGATAGGTTAAAGAAACTTAACTTGCATTCCCAAGAAAGACGAAGAGTGCGGGGAGATATGATAGAAGTATTTAAGTGGGTGAAAGGAATCAATAAAGGGGATATAGATAAAGTTCTTACAATATCCGAGCAGGATAGGACTTGGAGCAATGGATTCAAGTTGGATAAGTTTAGGTTTAGGAGGGAGATAGATAGAAACTGGTTCACAAATAGGGTGGTGGACGAGTGGAACAAGCTTAGCAACTTTGTAGTAAGTGCGGGAACTCTGGAAAGTTTCAAAAGGAGGCTAGATAGATTCATGGATGACAGAGAGTGGTAGTAACTCTCGACAGGAGCTGCCATGCACAGGCCAACCGGCCAATTGCAGACTCCTTATTTTCTTATGTTCTTAAATTAAGATGCTTTAACCTGTCTCTATACTCAAGGTTCCTAATGCCCGGGATTAGTCTTGTCATTCTCCTCTGAATTCTTTCCAAGGATTCTATATCCATTCTGTAATACTGTGACCAGAACTGAACTGCGTAATCCAGGTGTGGTCTCCCAAGAGCAAGATACAGTTTTAGGATAACCTCGGTAGTCTTGTAACTAACACTTCTTTGTATGAACCCAAGTACTTTATTAGCCTTGTTACGAGCAAAAATACATTGTTTACTTGGCTTAAGGTTCCTACTTATCATTACTCCTAAATCTCTCAATATTACCTTGTAATTCAATTGACAGTAGGAACATTATAGAATCTGGTCTCATTAAACATACCGAATTTGTCAACATGAATTTGAGTAATGGTACGTACAAACTGGATTATTTCGTAATTAAGAAAATTTGTAACCAGGTGAGAAGGTTGGGTCAGCTTACCCTCTGACCTGACTGCCGACTGCTGCAGTGCTTTTTTGAAGATTAGTAGGGTCATTACCTAATACCTGACTATTGTGGACTTGATCTCACCCTGCTCTATATATATATATATATATATATATATATATATATATATATATATATATATATATATATATATATATATATATATATATATATATATATATATATATATGCTGATAACCACAAGGAAAGAAGAAAACACGAAGTTCCCAACGCTTTCGTGTAATTCACATCTTCAGGGGTGAGTACAGACTAGTCGGTACTCACCCCTGAAGATGTGAATTACACGAAAGCGCTTGGGAACTTCGTGTTTTCTTCTTTCCTGGTGGTTATCAGCATATATATATACAGTATATATATATGTATAAATATATATATATATATATATATATATATATATATATATATATATATATATATATATATATATATAAAACTGTCAAGAAGAAAATAATCAAAGTTACCTCATGACGCTGTGACTCTGTTTACATCCTGGGGTCGCTTGTACTCCAATAACATCCCTGGTTAAGCTCGTGGTCCGTAGAATCTAATTTAATCCTTGATATTGAAACTTTATTTAGCCCAAAAAATACAAATACTGAGTGGACATTAATAACAAAATTGACATGGCTCAGTCAAATGAGAGCCTGAGCCCTCTTAGTGGCACCTGATAAGTACATTTATTTTAAGAAATTATTGTATAATATTTAGTATCATTTGGATTACTACATGTAACATGGTGTTAGTAAATACATATAAGAATGTGGCCACGATTATTTTAATGTTTTATTTTTTTTACTTTTTTTATATTTATATTACACAGTAAGTATATACACTTTTTTTTACAGTAGAGTGATATACAATAATCTGACAGGTGGGTGGAATTGATACAACATGGGTAGTGTTGGGGTGAATGAAAGAAAGGGACAGATAGACAGACACAGTTAGGACCCCATCTTATATGGGAAAATAATAATTATTGCAATGTAATTGCCCCTGTTTCATAAACAGAAGAATTATATGAATGGGTTAATTACATTTGATCTATATACTGATTCATCCCCTGTAACTTTCTACTGGCTATGAGGTGACATGTTCAGGGTACGTGATAAGGTGAGCCCATGGGAAGCTGCGTCATATTGTGCTGAGTTAAGGCATTGAATAGCCGGCTCCCCGGCCACCTAAAGCGGGCAGTAGTTTGATATCCTTGACTAGAGGAAGACGTTATTTGAGAGCCATCGTGGATGGTTCCGTCTTCCCTGGAGGGAGGACGACGTGCCTATTGCGTTCTCCCACGATGGGTCACTACTCATAGAAGTCCCACTCATAATCTCACATCGAAAGGACGTGATTAAACGGTCCATTTACATAGCCGCCGTTCTTTCTCTTCACACTCATAAATAGTGAAAGTTACGGTTGATATACACTCAGGAATTGTATAAACGATAGTTCTTCAATAAAGGAAGAAACAGACAATTGGGTTTCGCTACTCTAACCCAATATAATATAAATGTACCACCCTGGTTAACTTCGACAGAACTTATAGTTAACCAGCTAGAACAGCAATGGTAATTTCTATCAGAGTGACAAAATAAGATATGATAGTTTCCAGTGTTATAGTAAAAGTATAACAGTTTTTGACAAATATTAATACATGGACAATAGGTATCGTTTAAGAGTGTGACTTTTTAGTTTACATTGTGGCTTTTAACACTGTTGTCCATGTTTCAACTGGTCTCAGACATCTATGGTTAATCTCTTTTTTAATGACTGAAGAGGTCAAATACAGTGAGACCTCTCCATAGCTGA